>CM055274.1:5169338-5595879 GCA_029237695.1 Conchocele bisecta | reverse complement strand
AGTGAAAATGCCTAGAAATTGCACTGGGTAAGTAAAATATTCTTGCTTGTAAATCGCACTTCGTTCCCACCTCAGCTCGGACCCAACAAACAAATCAATTCTGCCAAACTAGTATAATACATATACTAATCATTTAGTATCCTGGACTGCTCATAATTCGAGACTCTAACGATATTAAACAACATGCGTAATAAATAATAAGGGTATAAACCTTTTTTTATTAGTTACATGCAAATATAATGCAATTATCTGTATATATATAGTGCGTTTACTGGCTTCAAAAGCACGGAGAAATGCAATTGTTTACTTTCAAAACACGCTCGTCTACAAATGGCCGCCTCCAGCGTACCGTGAAAGGTCGCGACCTCTGACCCTATGACGTCATATGCTCTTCCGGTGCAGGTGCCCGGTTCGAAAACGCCACAAATTGTGTCTGCATAATGTACCATTGCGTTCAGGGGTCACAATACATATTGTTTCGAACTTAAATGATTAGACAAACGATTGCCAACTTGGAAAATATAATTTGCTAGATTAAACAAATTAAACAATATGAAGTTTCAGCTTGTTGGTTTTAATACATTTTGAAAGTGGTAATGTCTATTTTTGGAGTAAGACATTTCAATCCCTTCTGCATGTGGTACTCGTCCACAATGGGAATAACAAAAAGAGAGACCAGATTGCATATATCTGCTGATAAATGGAGGTATTGGACTGATGTGGACGAACTTAAAAGTGACAATTTAAACAAAAATAGGCTAAGGTGGTGACTGAATGAAAATCCATATTCCTACATTATTAGTGCCTTTCTACCTACAAATATTACGTGACCTCCATTGATAAACATGTAAACAACATACGGGTTCAAGCGAACTCATTTATGTGTAAGTTTTCATATCGAAATCCGGATTTTAATGGAGGGAGTTAATGGGATTAGTGGAAAACACAACATGTAGGTGTGTTGTGTTGTTTGGCAATGTATTAGTCCTGTTTAAATCGCATTTTTTCTAACTTGGCATTTGTGACCTTTCATCTGGCTTCTGTTGAACGCACAAGTGTAATGGAAGTGACGTAACCCGTAAATCTCGTGATAGAACGAGAAAATAAAAATGGTCTCGAATATGTGCGGCTATCGAAGTTAGAGGATCGTATGATAATATTTATTTTACTGATAGTGACGCGCGGTGGTATCAGGCTATTTTCATATGCAAATGAGGCATGTTATTTTTAATTATTTATACAAATTAAATGCGTCACCTGAAAAAAAAAATATTTACCTAATTTTCTATGGCAGCCATCTTGGATTATGCGACAACCTCCATTTTAACAAATATGAAAAGGCTTCACCCACACACCATAACTGTGAAGTTTGACCAGCATCGACCAAGCGGTTCACAAGAAGAATATATTTGAAATCTATAATTCATAAAAGGATTACCTTTCGAACTTTCGGCTGCCATCTTGGATGACGTAATCATCCGATTTCGACAAAAAAAATGCTTCAGAGTGATCGTTTCCTCGATCTATTTGATTTGATTGATATATAACATTTGTCCTGTACCTCACATTCCATCCCTCCCCCTCCCACCCGGACCGGGCCCCGCCCAATTTTTGATCTCGGGGTCATCATTTTAAAAATAAATCTGAAAGAGCATTGACTATCGACCATTCCTGCCAAGTTTCGGCGAAATCGGTCGGGCGGTTCGTGAGAAGAATATTTTTTGAGAATTTTACCTAATTTTCTATGGCGGCCATCTTCGATTATGCAAGGACCACCATTTTAACAAATATGATAAGGCTTCACCCACACACCATGACTGTAAAGGTTCACTAGCATCGACCATGAGGTTCACAAGAGGAAGGCGTTTGAATTCTATATACAAAGGATGAACTTTCGACTTTTCGGTGGCCATCTTCCATGAAGTAATTATCCGATTTCGACAAAAAATGCTCCAGATTGATCGTCTCCTGGATATCTTCGATTTTATATACAGCATGACCATATTTGGTCAAATTTGAAATGTGACCCTTACTCGACCCCCCGGGCCGCGTCCATTTTTGATCCTGGTATCATCATTTTAACAAATCTAAAAGCGTCGAATCGGTCTGGCGATTCGTGAGAAGAAGATTTTTGTAAGAATTTGACCTAATTTTCAACGGCGGCCATTTTGGATAAGCTACGACCGACACAAATGTTAACACATCTGAAAATGAGTACATAGACGATTTCCGTGAAGTTTGGTCAACATCGGCCAAGCGGTTCAGAAGAAGAAGAAGAAGAGGTCGGTAAAGTGTTGACGAACGACAAAGACGACGGACACGAAAAGAGGTAACAATAGTTCACTTGAGCCTTTGGCTCAGTTGAGATAAAATGTGGCTCAGTCACAGTATATACTACCAATGTTACTATCTACTTGTGACAGTAGAGATGTTATTTTCACCAGAAATAAAAAGCCAGTGGCCCAGTCACAGTATTTATACTAAATGTATGTTACCATCTACGTATGGCAGTAGAGACGTTATTTTGAACAAAAATAAAACAGCTGTGGCCAATTCACTATAATTGAAGACGCCTGTTCTTTGATTTTGAAACCAGCCCCAAGAAGAGCCTTTTCTATTTCCTCCCGACCCCAGCAGGAACCATAGCCAATGTGCTTCTCCTCATTCATACTCGATGGTAGACATGTAAACATTCCCACAGCATAAGAACTCGCTGCATATTGATTACCGACGTTATCACAAGGATTGCTGTGGACATTTACTTCCACCACAATAAAACACCCGTCTTCTTTCAGAATTTTGTGAACTTGTGTCAAGGCCTGGTGTGGGTCAGGTAACTCATGCAGCACGTTGCAAACAAAACCCAAATCAAAACAACCGGCTATAGAGTCTGATAGATTATGGGCATCTCCAAACTCAAATGAAACATTTTCTACACCATTGCTCGTGGCTCTCTCTCTGGCAATTGTTATTGCGGTGTCTGAATACTCGAGTCCCGTGAATGTCGTCTTGGGGAACCGCTTGGCGAGCCCGATTGTCAGGTTTCCGGTTCCACACCCCAGGTCTACCACCTTAATGCCGGCTTCTGTAATGATACATGAAGAATAACCAACAGTTTAACATGCATACATCATGATCATTTACCGTTTCGATAAAGAACAATGTCCATGCTTATGTCGGTCGTACACCGGTAGTCATAACATGTCCTAAATCTCTTGTTTATTCTTGACACTGGCTCTTATGATTCATTTGGGTATATTACTTTCTATTTGACATTACAGTCCGTATATGTCGGATGTTCGTTAACTTATAGTGTGTGCCAATGTGTGATTGTTTTTTTCTTTAATATTAAGTATTGCCGTGGATATACCACACTATTTTAATCATATATGGAACACATTATTAACATGACATCGACAGTTGCACTACATTTCTCGATACGATTCAGAAGGAATCTCAACAGCATGTGTGATAGGCTGACAAATTGCTAATTTGTTATTCCAGAAAGTAGGTTGCTTCCCCTTGACTATCAGATGAATTGTACTGCTGGTCAGCAGGTGGACAGTTATATAATCCCCTTTTTAATATATCATATTATTTTATTTATTTGCATTAAGCCAACTGGCCCATGAGCCTGTACAAACATATACAGACTCATTTACAATACAGTGTGACTAATGGCATAGCGAAAATATCATCTAAAGTTTGCAATGTACATGTACACATATATATATTTACGTTTACAATTGGCATATAAAGTTATGACAATTAAGAATGCATGCACAATACAACTATGTAGTGTAACCTACACTTTGAGACAAACCAAGGCGTTAGGATAAGGACGCTTGAAAGCTTGGTGAAATCGGATACGGGGCGAAGATACATTAGATTATAACATATTAGACTTTATGTTGTTTGGTATAAAATACGATTCCTTATGGCAAATGCCTTGTAAAAAAAATATGGCAATTTTTCTAATAACCATGTCATTTTCTGAACTGATAAGGTCTATGAATTTGACCATACTTGGCTGCTTTTCCAATAACGTTTCAAAACGGTTTCCTATTGGTGTCCTATTGGGTTTAGTCCATCGTCCAGATTCGATTTCTAGACGATGTGATCATGTTCGTAACTGTACCATGGCAATACGAAATTTAGATACCTTAATATCATTTAAGTAAGGTTTAAAATAAAACGTTGCAACATTATTGTAAAATAATGCTCTGCTGCTATTATGAAGTCTATCATTCCAGTTCTGTATGAATTGGTTGGTCGGTCAGTCTATGTTTTACAAGTGATAAGAATACATCGATATCGCCAACACCTTGGTGTATCCAAGCTTAACCAAGACCTAATGAGAAAATTAAATCACGGACACGTGATGCCCAGTTCGTTTTAGCTGGATACCTTTGTATGTCATTTAGAAGTAGTTCGTATACAAGCTTGTTATACTTCAAATTACTGCTATACCACAATTTTAACCAGTATTTCATAATGGTTGAATATCTACGTACTATCAAATTTGTACGCCCAAGCTCTTCATATATAAACTCATTTTGTGTACACTGTTTAACACCCAAACACCCAAAATTCGTTTGCAGAAGCTAAGTTGGACCCTTTCAACATTTTGTACCTGTGTAAAATATATATTGTATGTCTATGTTGAATGAATTGTGTTCACTCTCAGGTGAGCTTTGTTAACGTTTTTGTCAAATGTACTCACTCTTGTTCGGTTAATATTGTGTTTCCAACCAGAACAGATGCATGGTGAAGTTCACATATTTATATTTGGTTTGAAATCTTGTTTTATCGCGGTTTCGGTTATGACATTGGTTTTCGCTTGGATTTTGGTCGGTAAATTAGTGTTTAATTTAACATTTTGGCATTTTATGCATGTGAACTAATTTTAACATTTATCACAGGAGCATGATGCGATCTAACCACAGATGACACAGTGAGAAAGACGAAAGACAAGTCATACATGTACCATAGACGTGGTAAGCTTGTATTGTATTATGGTTTTAGACTTATGATTAGCCGACTCTGCTCACCGGATCTGTGCTATAGATTACGTTGATTTCATTTTGTTTATATAATAATATGGGAATATTGTACGTGTTGTATATACATGTGTGTGATGAGTTGTGAGTTAAATGTACTATATGAAATAAGCATATATATATTATGTCTGAAAATATCCTGATAAATAAGTACAATACAGACAGGTCATAATATTGACTTAGATGGTATCACTGGTAATTTTATGAATTGCAATCACATGTACCTGTATGTCAGATGTTGTGGGGCATTATAAGATGACTTATTATGGTTTAATTGTTTTCAGGGAATTGCAGAACTACCATTGACTACTCTTGACTACACTTGGTTGAATTTACTTGGAACTGTAAATAAAGCGAACCCACGGTTACTGGGGAAAATGTGGACAATGTGTCGAGTATTTTAATATACCCATGTGAAACCCGCTAACACATGTATACCCTGGTCATATGAAATTGTCAAACAAAGACCTACATGTAACAAATATATGATTTTAGGTTGTATTCTACAATTATCATACTCGTGTACTTGTCGTTTGATTTTGATGTTGCTTTGTAATATAATAGTATTGTACATTATAATGTACCGTACCTAATACGGTGCGTGGGTACTAACCAAGTTTGGCGACAATGCCGTTCTCTGCTAGCTTTGGAATAACTTCCATATCCAGCATATGGTCCACTGATCCAGACCTATAACCATCGAGCCAGTTGAAAAGCTCAGGCCAAAACTCAATACCTGCAATGGTACATTAGTTCCGATACAAGTATGCAGCCATATTATGTACCAGGCTAACATTTTGATATCATGTCTATCCAGCAAGGCTAGGAACCACGTAGGAATTCCTACCGTTTCCGAGCCGAGCCTGATATAAACCTGATACCAAAATATATAGCATGGTTTATATTTATCAGATTAACGTATTATGCTACAAGTTGGTCAAAGCTAAAATGGTTTTAGTTGAGAAAAAACGTGGACTCTACATTGAGCCATAACACTGACGTCATTCGGTAGCGCCACGTGAGGCCATTATACCAATGGAACGTCAGGTAATATAGTTGTGACCCGGATATGGATATGTAGTCAATGTAGGATACGAACATTTGTTATCAGTTAGCGGGTATTCGGTCAATGTATTTCGGTAGGGTATATTGATGGTCCCAGTATGTACTGATGGTGTCTATGTGCATATACATGTATGTAGTTGGCATTAACCTTGGGTATGTATGACCATTGGGTGGTCCGGAAAATGAAAGTAAGGGTGGTGATCAAATGCATATGAAGTAAATACCACTTATGGTTGCGAAGATAAAAAGGTATGTAACCATGTAACGCAGATATGCGACGAAAACACGGACGAACATATGCACACGCGGACATCATTGTTATTAAACTACATGTACATGTAAATCGATTTTCGCAAAGGGGCTATACTGAAGCGACGAATTTTAACAATGAAGTATAAGAAATAGTATAGATGTAGCCGTATAAGCTTGGAATACCGCCTGACGTTGGGTAGGTGAGAGGGCTGGTGGAGGGACAGATACATATACAAGCTAATTTTGTTTGCGTCTAACTCTCAAACTCGCCAATCGTTCGTTCAAACTGGTATGAAAACTGATCTTAATTAATTTTTTGCCTCACATGACAAACAATGTATTAAATTGATGGGTCTTACTATATTTAGACATGTAGAAAAAAAATTCAGTCATCCAATAGATAAACTTTATCTATTGGATGACTGCATTGTTTTTCTACATGTCTAAACAAGTATAATACACTGTCCGATCAACATGTCGATCGCCTGTGATTTAACATAGATCGCTGTGCATTCATTGGTAAACGACGTAGTTAGATGTTTGTATATTTACCATAAGGTCCCTCTTTGGAGAAGCATGATTTGACGTCGTGCCTCTTGTCGGACATTACAAACAATAATGGGGCAAAGGAGGAGCTCAGCCTGAGTCCTCCTTTATGACTGTCTGGGATGATATATAATCCTGTATCGCGGTCCAGGTGGATTATTTTCGAGGCGACCATTGATGACAACCACTCCCTGGTGTACCTTTAAAGATAAATAAACACTGTTTGTCATTGAATTTGGTATTATTGGGGATCAAATGTGTTAAGATTGCTTTGTATATTTATCCAGCTTGCTGGTCCCCTTCTATATTTTTCTTCTACGTATGCAGGAAGAATCAGATTAACTATGAATACGCTACTTGTATTGTTACCCACTAACCGCATATATCGTTGTTACACAGCGATTTTAGATTGAATCGTCACCCGACTAAGACCATCGTTTGGCTATGTCCAGACATAAGTGCAACTATATATATATTTCGCTAAAAGAGAATGACTTTTGTACGATACATGAATTCAGCGGTGTACGGTTTCGAAAGGAAAGCAACGGTATCTGTAATATACATGTGCATACAAAATAGTAAGACGATTGCAACGAAAGCCACACAACAAACAGTCCTCACTGAAACACCGTGAAAACATGTATTAGCGGGAAAAAAATGCGATATAAGTACGGTAGAAGCAGACATATGATCAATGGTGTCTCATCGGAATGACCAATGAACAAAATAGTGAACTGGGGCGGTTACTACGACGCCGCAAACAACGCGTTGACTTCGCCAATAATCTATCACAATGCAATTGTTTATTTAGTGATGTAGGCCACTGGCCCATTACACGCAACATGTGTATTTTATTATGATATCAGCGCCAATGCATGTAGTATATGATGCAAGTGTATGACAGATTGGGACCGATCATGGAAGCCTGTGTATGGTGTAACCTCGCTTTACCACAAGACACTGGCTCGCATGATCACTGTTAATAGGTAAAATATTTTCGTAATTTTATTAAAAATGATATATGAATAATGAAATGTTCTTAATATTTGTTGGAATTGACCTAGATATTAATCTAAAGTATTCTTCTATAGACTTTCTAAAATATAAAGATGGGTCTAAATATTGATTACGCACGTCTGCATATCGATGGTCTAGTAACATAAGGTCGTAACTGCTATGCTAAAGCATAGCACTTACGACCTTATGTTACTAGACCATCGATATAGTTTACAATCAACGAATGCATGTACCTCATCCTCTATAACCTCAATGTCCTAATGTAATGCACAGTACTGGCAAAATCGTAAATCTACACCCATATATATCTACCGACTTCAATGCATACATTATGATTTGAGCATCTGAAGTTCGACATTGCTTTTCTCAGGTAAAATGGTAACTTGAATGTGATATAACGTTCTACATTAAGCAACGTATTGAAATGTTGGTATAGATAGCCGAATATAAATGACAAATAAGACAAAGACACCAACCGTAGTAATAAATGGTAATATTTTAAACGTAGCTGTAATAAAAACGGAACTGTAGTGTATTGCCATCGTCCTCATGTCTGATTGTATTGTATACTGCAGTGTCATCCTCGAAAAAGGCGAACCAGGTCGGGTTTCTAATGCATAATTATGTTACTCTTAATTGAGTGTCATTTGTACCCCGAGTATGAAACACGAAAATAAGTAGGATTAGCCATCGACGGTATACCTGCCAATGATCAGCTAAGCAGTACATTGTATAATAGACAGATCAAATAGTCTGTTGATATATTGCATGATAATCGTTACATAATTGTCGCAAGGTCGATTTTTCCCAGACTGATCCGATTATTATTAATGCATATCGACTAACCTTTCCTTCAATCCAGTTTTCTCTGCTATATCCACCGCACTTAAAGGACATTCAGCTTCACATAGCAGTTTAAAGAGACCAAGGTCATGTCCCAATGCCATTGCCATCATCACAGTCCCGTGCCCATAAATCTCGTCAATGTACTTGGAAAAGTCTTCACTCTCCATGCTTAATATGTCTTCTGTAAGTTTACCTGAATCTGAAATAGACACCGATTTACATACAAGTCAAAAGTTTTACTCCTGCTAATACACATTGACATTGATCCTTTATATACAACGAAGCTGCAGTTTCCAAGTGAGACGTTTAACGGGCCGCTTTTATACACAACGATTATAAGACACTGAATAACACAAGATCCAAACTTCGGAACGTAAATAACAAGAAAATAAAAATTAAGATCACTTAACAGCAGTTTATTCACTAACATGTATTAATATACTGAGCAAAAGTAGAAACGTCCCACCATATTCAGGGAAAGATTGCTGGGAATCTATAAGGATGGTGGTACTAAAAACTGTACAGAAAATGAAGTTTAATCACTTGTGAATCCATATCAGTTGACAAAATTTTGTTGCAATGAAAATATTTCGAGTGATATCACGGCGAATTCGGGAGGGGTCAAAATCAAAAATCTGATTTTTTAATTTTGTTTTAAAAATGTTTAGGGCTTGATGATTTCTCTCTAAAAAAACTCCCACTGTATTCTGTATGGTTAATATCGTGTGTGGCCACACATGAATACACGCCATAATTCTACGGCGCATTGACGTGACGTAACGCAGAATTAGTGGGTTAGGCAGATTCCTCCATTCTTGTTGTAAAGCCCGTGTCAGATCTCGAATGTTGTCAATTTGGTGGTTAGCCCTCGCATTACGACCCACCTCATCCCAGACGTGCTCGGACTGGGTTGAGATCAGGGGAAACCGCAGGCCATGGGAGGACATCGACGTTGTTACAAGCTAGGTATTGAGTTGTGATTCTGGCTGTGTGCGGGCGGGCATTGTCTTGCTGAAATGTTATACCAGGGCCGTGGTGGCGAATGAAAGGCATAGCATGATGAGTCAGCACCTCAGCAATGTAGCGCTGTGCATTGAGATTGCCCTGTATGACCACGAGCTCAGTCTTACGGTTCCCCGTGATCCCACCCTACACCATTACACTCCCTCCCCCGAACCTGTCGCTCTCAACCACACAGCAATCGGCGAATCTCTCGTTTTTGCGTCTGTGTACGCGTAGCCTACCATCTGCATGGCTGAGTGTGAACCGAGATTCGTCAGTAAAGAGAACTCGGTTCCACTCAGCCCGCCGCCAATTCAAATGACGTCTTGACCACAATAACCTAGCACCACGGTGACGTCGCGTCATTATTTGACCGCTATATGGGCGTCGTGCTCTGATTGGCAGCGCGTTGCATCGCAAGCGCCTACGGATGGTCTGCGCTGGCACACCGTATCTCCTAGCCGTTACGGTGGCTGGCAAACCGTTGGGTTAACCGTTAAACGTGATGTAGCGGTCAGTCCTGGCGGTGGTGGCACGGTGGTGACCGGGGCGGGGACGATCGTCAACAGTCCCAGTCTGTTGATACCGGGTCACAAGCCTTTGTATGGTCTTCCGACAGCAGCCGAACCTGCGGGCCACGGCACTGACCGTCATTCCCGCGTCCAGCATTCCAATTGCCTGATTTCTTCCAACTTTAGACAAGCGTGGCATGATGAAACCGATGAAAAAGTTAAACTTTTTTCAATTTTCGGATTAGCCTGTGTCGCACGTATCGTACGACGTTGACTGAATTAATTTATCGAGTACAGGTATAGCGCGCACGTGCAATAAGTGGAAATAAACGTTCCGGTTGGTGACCGTTTTGAACCTCGTGAATTTGGTGGAAACTTAACACGGGTGTATTCACAAAATGACCAGTGTCTCGCATGTACATTCACAGAATGTGTAACATGAACATATCCAGAGAAATATCGGTTAAAAAAGTCGGTCTTTTCTAGTGTTGCTAAGTATACAATATAACTTTAAAATCTGTAGCTGATTATCATGATTATGATGACATAAACACATACGTCTAACTACGTCGTGTACTTTACCAATGCATGTATATACAGCTATCTATGTTAACTATACTGAATATCTGGATCCGAATATCTGATGTGGGTTAGAATAAACGTGCACTGTGTGTGTACACATATTGAATTAGAATGCGGGAAAGTAAATTGTCGTCTGCTATTGTTTCATATTGTTTCTTCTTTCTGAATGAAAGCATGGGTGGAAAGTATTGGGAACGATTCTAAAGTGTTGTCAAATCATGTCTTTGATGAGAAAAATGGGGTTGTGGGAGCAGACGACCAACTTCAGCATTATAAGGTTAACCAGAATGCTCCATCTCGCACGCGTGGCAACGAGGACATGCGTGTCACGTTATCCACAGTGACATTCGTTGTTGATTTTGAAGGTCAGACTTGCACACGTTGGCTTGTCGTGACAACAGATTTACTGTACAAAAATCGTTGGGCAATTATATTAATACAATGCACTGTAAACGAATATTAGCGTGACCTACATGTGTACATGTATGTCGTCATTATTTGGGTCACCATTAGGGTATCCTCTCTTTGTAGTTTGTAAATACATGTACACGTTTCTTGGGATGAGATGTATGGCGTGGGGTATTGAGCTAATAAGATAACAGAACTAAAGGTTGTCAATTACACGTAACAACAATAGTGAATTGTAATAGTTAACATAATAGGCAAATAAGGGGTTAACAGTAAACATATAGTATTTATAACAGAAAATCAAAAAATACATGCCCTTAAATTTATTGACTGTTTTATACAATGCCACCACACCAAACCCTCTTTAATAACACATATACTAACGATAACAATTAAGGAACAATATTTTTCTCAATGAAAACAGAAAGGAGGTTGACATTTAAAAACTACTTTCAGATTGTTGTTTAAAATCATGTGCACCGTTTGAAAATGCAACATGAATACATGTTTTGTCCTCTTCAGTTTATTTTGTGTGATTAGATTAAAAATCCAAATTGTTGGGAAAATCAAGGCGAATTACAATTTATTTACAACAGTATGTGGTCAGTGATATTTAAATATGAATACGTCGTCCTGGCCTTTCCATGTACATGTATGGTTCGCTACATTATCAGGCCCGTAGCGGTGAATAAAATAATGACACGGCGGTCTATTGAGGGCCCTCCCGCAGAAAAAAATCAACCTAGACCCTCAGAATGATGTTTCCTCGTTCTAGAGCCAAAATAGTGCCACGGCGTGCCGTGGCTTCCGTCGTGGTGTCTACGGCCGTGATTATATCATATGTTCTACTTAGCATTTTCCATTCCTTGTCGAACGTCAGAAGATGTGAAATTGGCTGATGGCTGGAACACAGATGGCCGAGTTGGCCACCCCACGTACGTGCCATATAGGATACAGTAACGAGGTAATGTTCACATATATGTTATACATATATTCCATTATACATATAACCATTATCTTTTAATCAAATGATTATCAGGTATTATATAGAACGGGTCCTTCAATAAGAAAACAGTGTCCCATACACAGCAGCCTATGTTTAGTCAATCTAGTCACTGAACTGTCATTCTAAGCTCCATGACAAGTTGGGAATTTTTATATCATAACAATGTTAATTACTGAAATCTGAGAACACCTCTTTAATACCATTAATTTGATAGTGTTCTATATATGTAGCATCTCGTTTCATAATTTGCTCACCTGCTTGGTGAAGAATATAGCACGTGACAGGCCCGTACGCAGGAATATATATATATGAGGGCGGGGTGGTGTTACACACGACGCGAAGGGTCTGAGTTGCCAAACATGTTTATACATCCACGGAGAACCTGGGCTGATTAAGGGAGGAAACTTACCAAAAGCTACCATGTAAACTGTTTACTTTTTATTACAGTCAACAAAATGTTATTTGAAAATTTGGAGAAGGTCTCGACTAATCTAGAATGTTAATGTGATTGAACACATTCCAAACATGCACTCAAATGTATCTGGCTCATAGAAACTGATGCGTAATTAATTTGGATTTCAAAAAATGTACATGACGTCACATTTGACGTCACACAACGTAACCTCAAAACGCGGGAAAGCACGGCATTGTATAACTATTCATGCGCACATCACAATTCATTGATTATAATCTCAAAAATAGACTAAATGTGCATTGATATCCGCCGTGGAATACATAGGCTATTCCATCGTACACTCGTGTCCGTCGGCGTCCGTGCAAGTAACTCGTTCGCTACGCTCACTCGTTGCTTACGCGGAAGCCGACGCACACTCGTGTATTATTTCCCGCTATACGATAGAATATCCTCTATATAATCGTGGAAATTGAATGTATAAATCAATATTTTCTGGGAAGCTTGCTCCTACCCTCCTTTCCAAACTCGATTCACAATTCGCACCTCATGGACCAGAACCTGGCTACGGCACTGATCAATGGAAACAAAATTGAATCAAGTATGTATATGTATGCGGTTTTATTCTGTATCATAGGTTAGACAATATATGTGTACGTTGCCTGTTACTATCAGCATTATGACGATACATCATATACATTTTAACTGAAATAAAAACAAGATGGACCTGTATCGCTCACCTGACATACGGCCATACGGACTATAACTGTGAAGTTTGACCAGTATCGGCCAAGCGGTTCACGAGAAGAAGACGTTTGAAATATATAATAAAAGGATGAACATTCGGTGGCCATCTTGGATGACGCAATCATAAGAATTTGAAAAAAATGCTCCAGAGTTTTCGTCTCTTCAATACCTTCGATTTAATATATCACATGACCATATTTTGTCAAATGTGAAATTTAACCTTTACTTTTTTTGTTTATCTCGGGGTCATCATTTTAACAAATCTGAATGAGCATTGACTATCGATAACTCCTGCTAAGTTTCGTCAAAATCAAACTGGCGGTTCGTGAGAAGTAGATGTTTTAAGAATTTGACTTAATTTTCTATGGCAGCCATCTTGGATTATGCGACGACCTCCATTTTAACAAATATGAAAAGGCTTCACCCACACACCATAACAGTGAAGTTTGACCAGCATCGACCAAGCGGTTCACAAGAAGAATACGTTTGAAATCTATAATTCATAAAATAATTCGTCTTCGGGCGGTTCGTGAGAAGAATATTTTTTGAGAATATGACCTAATTGTCTATGGCGGCCATCTTCGATTATGCGAGGACCACCATTCTAACAAATATGAAAAGGCTTCACCCACACACCGTGACTGTAAATTTTGACCAGCATCGACCAAGAGGTTCACAAGGGGAAGACGTTTTAAATATATATTAAAATAATGAACTTTCGACCTTTCGGTGACCATCTTGGATGACGTAATCATCCGATTTCGACAAAAAATTCTCCAGATTGATCGTCTCCTGGATATCTTCGATTTTATATACAGCATGACCATATTTGGTCAAATTTTAAATTTGACCCCTAATCTTCCCCCCGGGCCGCGTCCATTTTGGATACTGGTATCATTATTTTAACAAATCTAAAAGCGTCGAATCGGTCTGACGATTCGTGAGCAGAAGATTTTTTTAAGAATTTGACCTACTTTTCTACGGTGGCCATCTTGGATAAGCTACGACCGACAAAACTGTTAACACATCTGAAAAGGAGTAACACATAGACGATCTCCGTGAAGTTTGGTCAACATCGGCCAAGCGTTTCAGAAGTAGAAGAGGTCGGTAAAGTGTTGACGGACGACGGACGACGACGACGGACGACGACGACGGACACGAAAAGCGGTAACAATAGCTCACTTGAGCCTTCGGCTCAGTTGAGCTAAAATTTGGCTCAGTCACAGTATATACTACCAGTGTTACTATCTACGTGTGACAGTAGAGATGTTATTTTCACCAGAAATAAAAAGCCAGTGGTCCAGTCACAGCATTTATATGTTACCATCTACGTATGGCAGTAGATGTGTTATTTTTAACAGAAATAAAACACCTTTGGCCCAGTCACTATAATTGAAGACGCCTGTTCTTTGATTTTGAAACCAGCCCCAAGAAGAGCCTTTTTTATTTCCTCCCGACCCCAGCATGGACCACAGCCAATGTGCTTCTCCTCATTCATGCACGATGGTAGACATGTAAACATTCCCATAGCATAATAATGCGCTGCAGATTGATTACCGACGTTATCACAAGGATTGCTGTGGACATTTACTTCCACCACAATAAAACACCCGTCTTCTTTCAGAATTTTGTGAACTTGTGTCAAGGCCTGGTGTGGGTCAGGTAAATCATGCAGCACGTTGTAAACAAAACCCAAATCAAAACAACCGGCTATAGAGTCTGGTAGATTATGGGCATCTCCAAACTCAAATGAAACATTTTCTACACCATTGCTCGTGGCTCTCTCTCTGGCAATTGTTAGTGCGGTGTCTGAATACTCGAGTCCCGTGAATGTCGTCTTGGGGAACCTTTTGGCGAGCCCGATTGTCAGGTTTCCGGTTCCACACCCCAGATCTACCACCTTGATGCCGGCTTCTGTAATGATACATGAAGAATAACCAACAGTTTAACATGCATGCATACATCATGATAATTTAGCGTTTCGATAAAGAACAATGTCCATGCTTATGTCGGTCGTACACCGGTAGTCATATGTCTTAATTTTTCTTATACTATTTATTCTTGACACCGGCTCTTATGATTCATTTGGGTATATTACTTTCTATTTGACATTACAGTCCGTATATGTCGGATGTTCGTTAACTTATAGTGTGTGCCAATGTGTGATTTTTTTTTATCTTTAATAATGACTATTGCCGTGGATATACCACACTATTTTAATCATATATGGAACACATTATTAACATGGCATCGACAGTTGCACTACATTTCTCGACACGATTCAGAAGGAATCTCAGCAGCATGTGTGATAGGCTGACAAATTGCTAATTTGTTATTCCAGAAAGTAGGTTGCTTCCCCTTGACTATCAGATGATTTTTCCTGCTGGTCAGCAGGTGGACAGTTATATAATCCCCTTTTTAATATATCATATTATTTTATTTATTTGCATTAAGCCAACTGGCCCATGAGCATGCATAAACATATACAGAAGCATTTACAATACAGTGTGACAAATGGCATAGCGAAAATATGATCTAAAGTTTGCAATGTACATGTACACATATATATATTTACGTTTACAATTGGCATATACAGTTATGACAATTAAGAGTGCATGTACAATACAACTATGTAGTGTAACATACACTTTGAGACAAACCAAGGCGTTAGGATAAGGACGATTGAAAGCTTGGTGAAATCGGATACGGGGCGAAGATACTTTACATTATAACATATTAGACTTTATGTTGTTTGGTATAAAATACGATTCCTTATGGCAAATGCCTTGTAAATAAATATGGCAATTTTTCTAATAACCATGGCATTTTCTGTACTGATAAGGTCTATGAATTTTACCATACTTGGCTTCTGTAATGATACATGAAGAATAACCAACAGTTTAACATGCATACATCATGATCATTTACCGTTTCGATAAAGAACAATGTCCATGCTTATGTCGTTCGTACACCGCTAGTCATAACATGTCTTAAATATCCTATTTATTCTTGACACCGGCTCTTATGATTCATTTGGGTATATTACTTTCTATTTGGCATTACAGTCCGTATATGTCGGATGTTCGTTAACTTATAGTGTGTGCCAATGTGTGATAGTTTTTTTTTTATGTTTAATAATGAGTATTGTCCTGGATATACCACACTATTTTAATCATATATGGAACACATTATTAACATGGCATCGACAGTTGCACTACATTTCTCCACACGATTCAGAAGGAATCTCAGCAGCATGTGTGATAGGCTGACAAATTGCTAATTTGTTATTCCAGAAAGTAGGTTGCTTACCCTTGACTATCAGATGAATTGTACTGCTGGTCAGCAGGTGGACAGTTATATAATCCACTTTTTAATACATATTGGATGTCTATGTTGAGTGAATTGTGTTCACTGTTGTGAGCTTTGTTAAAGTTTATGGTCAAATGTACTCACCCCTCGTCAGTTAATATCGTGTTTCAAACCAGAACAGATATGTATGGTAAAGTTTACATATTTATATTTGGTTTGATATCTTGTTTTATCGCAGTTTCGGTTATGCCATTGGTTTTCGTGTGGATTTCGGTCGGTAAATTAGTTTTTGATTTAACATTTTGGCAATTTATGCATGCGAACTAATTTTAACATTTATCACAGGAGCATGATGCGATCTAACGACTTAGGACACAGTGAGAAAGACGAGAGACAAGTCACACATGTACCATAGACGTGGTAAGCTTGTATTGTATTATGGTTTTAGATTTATGATTAGCCGACTCTGCTCACCATATCTGTGCTATAGATTACGTTGATTTCGTTTTGTTTATATACTAATATGTGAATAGTATACGTGTTGGATATACATGTGTGTGATGTTGTGAGTTAAGTGTATTATATGAAATAAGCATATATATATTATGTCTGAAAAATTCCTGATACATAAGTACAATACAGTCAGGTCATAATATTGACTTAATTGGTATCACTGGTAATTTCATGAATTGCAATCATATGTACCTGTATGTCAGATGTTGTGGGGCATTATAAGATGACTTATTATGGTTTAATTGTTTTCAGGGAATTGCAGAACTACCATTGACTACTCTTGACTACATTTGGTTGAACTTACTTGGAAGTGTAAATAAAGCGAACCCACGGTTACTGGGGGAAATATGGACAATGTGTCGAGTATTTTAATATACCCATGTGAAACCCGCTAACACATGTATACCCTGGACAAATGAAAGTGTCAAACAAAGACCTACATGTAACAAATATAATTATGATTTTAGGTTGTATTCTACAATTATCATACTCGTGTACTTGTCGTTTGATTTTGATGTTACTTTTTAATATAATAGTATTCTACATTATCATGTACCGTACCTAATACGGTGCGTGGGTACTAACCAAGTTTGGCGACAATGCCGTTCTCTGCTAGCTTTGGAATAACTTCCTTATCCAGCATATGGTCCAATGATCCAGGGCCCGTATTCATAAAGAATCTAAGATTTGTCTTAAACTTAGACTTAAGTCCGTCTTAGTAAAGATCAAAATTAATATTTATCTTAAAGTAGTCTGAAGTATAATCTTAGACCAAACTAAGTCGAATCTCAGTTAAGATTTGTCTTAAGTCTAAGACAAAGGTCACGCGCATAATTTATGAGAATCCCGTACGATTTTTAGTAACACCGGAAATACTACAATGAAAGCAGGTAAGGCATCGTTTATGTAGCAACTTCGCCAAACGACATGACTTCAATCGCGTCCGCGTCTGAAACTATAACACAGCGTAATGGAGCCACCAATGAAGAAACGAAAGGCGAATTGGGGAGAAGACGAGGTGCTTGCGCTGTCCGAGTTGGTGAACGTGAACAAGGACGTAATATATTCCAAGTTCACCGCTGGCGTGACTGCCGACAACAAGAGGAGGATCTGGGATAGTATTACGGGAGCCATCAACTCCCGGTATCCAGCTGCTAAGCGAACGAGAGAAGAAGTTGAAAAGAAGTGGCAGAACGTCAAGTCCAAGGCGAAAAATGAGTTGTCCGTCTTTCGACGGTCAACTACAGCGACATGTAATCGAATTGAATTTTTATTTTACAGTTACAAATGAAACAAACTACCTGAAAAGGTAGATAAATCATTTTTCTTCAAGTCTTAGAAAAAAATATCGCACATGCTTAAATAATATTATAGCTAGTTCACTGTTACTTGAAGTATTGCATTATATGAAAACAGAGGGATTTATTTATTTAATGGTGTTTAACAGCCTGTCAATAGCTGTTATTTAAGACCGGGTCAACAGGGTACACTTCCAGATTTAACCTTTACAGATGGGGAAAACTCCCCAAATTAGAACTGAATATTTCAATAAAATCTATCTCCATAGAATATGTTGTTCCGGTGACCGGACCACTGACTCCCGGCCCTTAAAAGTAATAGGATTAGTATTAATCCTGCTACTTATTTGCATATTTTAATATTGGGTATAACGTACCAGAACAACAAAATCCCCACCATAAGGCCAAACCCTATATATTGGAATTCTGGTCAGGATGAAGCCGTCGTTGAATTACTTTGCAGTCTCCAAACCAACCGCCCACTGTCTAAGGATTGAACCTCTTGCATTGTAGCTCAACCACTAGACTGTCGACCGATCTCGTCACTATGTGTGACACCTGGTAGCATCAGTATATATTACACTGATTGATCACTATGAGTGAATACATGTAGTTGGAGATTTCGTCAAATGACACTCTGGCATAATTTCAACCAAAGAAGCTAAATTGTCTCTTAGGATTGTCTTATGTACAGAGGCAATCTTACTTGGCAATTTGAGTTATGTCGTAGTGTCATATTGTTGTGAATGGACAATAAGGCAGTTCAATTTTAAATTAGTTGACACCGTCTCGTTTATTTTTACAATATTATACTCTACAAAAAGACTCACACAATACGTTATTTACAGCATAACGTTCGGCCGACCAACCACCTACCTAATATAGTCGAATTCCATATAGATTGGGAAAAATCCGAAATTAGAAATGAATATTGACATACATGTATATAGGAAGCTGTGAAATTAAACTGGTACTGGTATTCACCACACCAGAGTCACCTAGCCCCACTCCCTAAAAGTAATAGGAATAGTAGTATTATTAGTGCTTTTGTATCGGGTATAACCAAATTTAACTCTCACGTAACAAGAAAGCCAAACGTGTACCTGAGGGCCAAACCAGGAATATCCGGATTACGGTAAGGGAAATAAATCCGGAGAAATCATATGAAAATATACAGTATCAGAAGCATACATATAAGGCATGTGCAACTATATATTTACTCTATATTTACTCTATATTTACTTAACGTTTTACAACCTGTCAACACCTACGGCAATTTTAAGCGGGTAAACTGGGTTGAATGTTGTGGTTATTGTTATATGTAACATATTTGTAACATATTTGATTTGTTTAAGTTCGGACTCCTTGCTCTTTAAACAGATCAAATGTTTTACATACCAAATCTGTGAAAGAAGAATCGGGCTTATTACATTTTTAGCCAGTCTACCTTCGGATATTCTAGTTCATTTCTGCAGACTGTATACATGTATATTTAGATTGTTAAAAACATGACAGATGTTTCACCATTCACGAACAGTGAAGTTGTTGATCAGTCTGATCCTGTTTCTTGGTCATTCAGCTGTAATGCTTCAATAATCATTATGTGGTTATATAAATAAATAAATATGGGTTTTCACCTCGATTCTTCTGGTGCATATCTCATCATAATTCCCACTCCAAATGATTTATATGATTTTGAGCATTTTCATTGACCGAGAGTAACCAAATCCGGAAGAGTTCATACGGTATACATGTACACGTATCAATAAACTCATTTTTATCACTTTCAAATATAATTGGGTTTGAAATAATAAGGAGAATTTATCATGGGGATATAAATTTCGAAAACTTGAACAATACTGTCTGAAGGCTTTCCTACAATTATACACATTAGCTAAAAAGCCCATATTTGTATAACATTGCTTGTTAGAAAGAGTAGACTGGTCGCAAATCAATAAGCCCCATTCCTCCAGTCACAGCTACATTTCAGATAGAACACTACAAATCGCATGGGTGGACTATAGAATGAAAATATGGAAACTATGGATGATGACAAACTAGTATATGAATCCAATACGACTCCGGGTTGCAGTGATAGAAATTTGTGTTAAAGTTTGTGACAAAAGTTCCAAGTGATTTGAGACACGACATGGGATTGTGTACGTTCGGACATTGCGTAATTTCATGAAATATTTACAATATTTTCCCTAAATGGCGTCAAAAGTTGACACAATTTTCAGAGTACATGCAGAAATATATAACATTTTGTCAACTTTTGACTTAACGGTACATGCCCACACAGTGGGCACAAACTGTTCTTTATGGGAATTAAATAAGTGTATAATTGTGTCACTACTAAAGTTCTAAAAATTATGAGTGCCTGCTATACAGATATAATCATTTAGTAATATTTATTTTACTGATAGTGACTCGCGGCGGTATCAGGCTATTTTCATATGCAAATGATGCATGATATTTTTTAATTATTTATACTACCGTAATTAAATGTGTCCCCTGAAAAAATATATTTTCAACAGTTTATAACGTATGATCATTGCACATCAACAAATAAAAACAGAGTTTCAATAGTAATGTCCGTTAACATTTTAAGGAACCACTGTTATCGCCCCTGATATCAGTGTGAAATTTACATCTGATATAAAATGTATAATAATGTCAATCAATACGTGGGGTAATGGTGAATGAATATTTATTTTGCCAGCAAATGTCTCAGATGATGTCTCTGATATAAAGAACATGTTGTCCCTACAGAGTGGGCATGTACCTTTAATTTATGAAAAATATTCTAAATTTTGTAAACGTATTTAATGAAATTACGCAGATCTCACAACATCTTGCAGAACGAAGTAATACTCTTTGTAACTTAAATTCTAAATTCAATCATTGCAGGGGGTGCCCAGCTTGTGCCCCACTCGACCCTGTAACCGAGACGGTATCGCAGATCCTCGGCAAGGACAACCCGTCCACCATCGGGATCACTGACCTGGACTCCACCATGTTACAAACAAGGTAGGTTCCTAAATTTGCAATTTCCAACACCATTATGATCGCAATCTGTCTGCATACAATCAATATAAAGGGAAAGTGCAAGCACGTACTGACTGAAAGTAAATTCGACACTGATCTGATAGAAAATCAATGGAGAATACATGTGCCAGACTTGCGTATTTTTATATCAAGTGTGAAAAACAATAAGGTTCTTCGAAGTGGCGTGTTAAACATGTATAGTCGTATGCGAAACAAAGCAGCATACATACACACATGTATACCAAATTTGGTTACGATCCGTCAAGTAAGAACGTGAGTTATTGTGTGGACAAGGACACAGAGTGCGAAAATTAAAAATGGCCACCTAGGGGAGACAAGATTTTTAAAAAAATGAATATTGTTCTTTGTCTTGCCTTGATAAACATGTCTACCAAAGTGGGTTACGGTCCATCAAGTACAATACGTATAGTAGAACTCTCGTTATTGCGTGGACAAGCTGTGTCCGCCCGTCCGCCGGTACAAGGTGAATACATAATATGTCCCGTTTTTTCAAACGGGCATAATATAAAATGTCGAAGCTGACGAGTTTTTGCGTTTACTCTGGTTTGTAAAACATTTGGTCAGTTTAAAGAGGAAGTAAATAGAAACTAGAAATGTGAACCGTCGGCACACGAATGTCCCCGCTGGCAGCCAAAGAAAACGAGGCACATTTACCCCATTAGAGCAATGCGTGTTTGAAATATTAAGTAAATTCGTGCAAGCAAACAGAAAGGCATTTACCCAAGTATTACAGTTTTGTGACGGACGACTGGAAGGACGGGACGGACAAGGGTAACACTAAATGCTCCCTACACTATCGCGGTGGGGCATAACAATGGTGTTAACTTCCACTTCCTCTAACAGTTGCGAGGCGTCCTTTGGACTCCTTGCACTTTATTTAGATCAACGGTTTTACATACCACAGTAAACGCAACAGCCAAAGGTTTTATTCCTTAAATGTGTGTCTATGGATGGTGCTTCATTGTGTCACTGATGCATGTAATGGTATCTTTCAGCTCTGCGTCTTGTCAGTTTGTGGAGTATACGCCGAGCCTGACGCCGAGCCTGACGCCGCCGTTCATTGAGGATCGGGAAGCTCTGTATAACACGAAGATCAAGTTAGAAATCGAGTGTCTGAGGCTCAAGAAGGAACTACTTCAACTCAAAATAAGAAAAGAGAAAAAAGATCAAGAAGAGTGAAATGGCTGTGATAATGTAATAAATTCAGTATAATAATAATTAATAAATTTATCGTTAATTTGAAAATTTCTCCCCTAAAGTATACTTTGATAGATAAGTATACTTTGCAATGTTGATGAAATAGGCTACTGAGCTGTTTTTCAATTAGCAGATTATATACATATATGCATAAGTTGCTTGTAGATCTATTGGTAATACCCAATGGGAGTTACGTTATAAGATTGATATCTTGTGTGATGGGTCATTAGCTGCATATGATTGGAAACGGCTGTTGTTGGACGTGTCATTTGTCAGGCAATTATTCAGTTATTCTATTACAATATTGAGGTCAAGCCACTGTAGCGTCTGCTCAGTCTGATACAGATCTAATGTGGGAGCATGCGATGGGTAATTTCCTATCCACCATGCAAATGAATATACATGCCGTTTGTTAATTTAAATTTTGCACGTTCATACATAATTATATGAAACAGGCCCCTGATCGGAGTTGATGAAAACAAATTCGGACAATAGATCAATAGACTTTCCTACGCTTACCACTTACCACTGAAAAAAGGAATGGACCACATGCCGCCTGTAGGCTGCTCCCTCACCAGGGATGTTTGCCCGTCCATCATCAAGGTCATCGTCATCATCATGGTTGTGATGCTGAGGAACGATATCGTCGTCTGGTAACGGTATCCCCCTTGCCTTGCAAATTTGGTGAAGGACACCACAAGCGATTACAATTCTGCAATGATAAATGCATTTTATTTGTATCATTCCCAATATCAAGTCACATTATTGTGATTATATTTTCTTTATGTACGTGTGTGTTATTTACATTTTCCAACAAACATGAACATGAAACAACTGCATGCTGTCAATTTCATCAAAAGACTATCAAATGGAACATCGATTCTATCATCATACTTGTGCACGAACGTCACACAATCATGCTTAATATGACATCACAAGTTGACCTTCACAACTGTGCCTATGAATATTTATCACATTGTGTTAATTTACTTTGCTTTGCCACAGTTTCTCCAATCTGCAACCGGGGTCATTTATGTGCCGACACGCCACATTGTCTTTTTTAGTTGTTTTTAAAATAACCTGTTTCTCATTAACTCTTTCAACACTATATATCTCCATAGCGATGTTTGCAAACAATGTAGATCCAGATGAGCTGGCTCGTGATGAGCCGTCTCGTCAGGATCTCCACTTTTTGCAAGTAAATATCATTATTTTAGAAAAAGGTAGGTAATTTCGATAGGTTTGACCTTTGTCCTTCAACTGTGACCTTGACCTTGGACGTAGATGCGTGGTTATTGGTCGCGACACACCTTCTTATCATGAGAAACAGTTTTGCCAAGCCATTTGATAATCCATGCATGGGTGTAGAAGATATAGAGCGGAAGGGAATTTCCGACCGACCGACCGACCGACCGACCGACCGACCGACCAACCGGTCGGTACGACCGACCGACCGACCGACCGACCGACCGACCGACCGACCGACCGACCGACCGACCGACCGACCGACCGACCGACCGACCGACCGACCGACCGACCGACCGACCGACCGACCGACCGACCGACCCCGACCGACCGACCGACCGACCGACCGACCGACCGGACCGACCGACCGGACCGACCGACCGACCGACCGACCGACCGACCGACCGACCGAACGACCGGTCGGTACGACCGCCCGACCGACCGACCGACCGACCGACCGACCGACCGACCGACCGAACGACCGACCGAACGAACGAACGAACGACCGACCAAACGACCGAACGACCAAACGACCGACTGTCGATGCAGATATTACCATTCACAGATACATCAAGTCTAGTACTAACTAATTTTACACTGCATTTTCAAATTAGATGGCCCACATGTCGCGCCGCTGAGGCATTTGATAGTACTAAAAAAACTTTTAGTGCAAAAAAAACCTGTACACATACTACCCATGTGAAGTTTGCTGTTGATTCAGTGAAGCGGTTGCAGAGATGTAATATACGTAAAACTATAACCAAATTTTCATAAAACCTAACGGTAAATGTCAAATTAATTTGACCTTAACATTGGGCACAGTGGCCGCATTGGTTGGGCATATAATGAAAATATGGATGATGATAAAACCCACATGTATATTATACTATATATATACATAACACACATGTATATATATATACATGTGTGTTATGTATATATATATATATATATATATATACACCTCCTATAAAGAAGGTAAACATGTATTTGCTTCTATTATGCAAATTAGTTGCATGCCAGCTCAAGGAAAAATTAGTACACAGCAAGGATGCAAACTAAAAATAGAAAACATGTTCATAGAACACGGACGCCCCACATACATGTACGAGTATTGCTTTGAGGTAAAATTCCAAAAGTGTTAAAGGGGCAGATAATACATGGCTCAGTATCAAGCACATGTAGAAATTCTCTAGCTATTACGGTTTAGATGTTTTACAAATTACAAGGCAAAATGTGAATTCTATGTCGAAAAGGGACAGATAATCTATGACCGGGTGTCGAATAAAAAATTGAAATAACCTTTGCACATCTAATCATCATACGGAAATTACATACCAAGTTTCAGGTGTGTACCTATTAGGGTTTCAAACTTTCATGAGCTACAAGTCAAAAATGGAAATTCTAAGTTAAAATGGGGGAGATATTCCATGAACCGGGGGTCAACTCAGAAATCGAAATAAAGTTTGCGCATCTACTAATCATAAAGAAGCTATATACCAAGTTCAGGTATGTAGCTAATACGGTTTAAAATAATACAAACCTATTGTACGCCATTTCTGAAGGGGTGGCTGGTCGCAAAAATGGTGTCAACAGCCATCGCTTTGCAGGGTAACCGCTGTCTCCTAACAGATGGGCATTACCCGGAACACTATTACTTTCAAAGAAAGTTTTCAGAACATTTTCATTCAGAATACGAGCATCATGTGTTGCTCCTGGCCACTTGGCAACAAGGTCAATGATGTTGTAATCACCGTCAAAGACGACTTGAACAGTTATGCTGTGGTAATGGTTGACGTACTCCGGTTCATTGTGGGATGAGGCCTGGATTTGGATGTGGGTGCCATCAATGACACCCACAATGCCCGGGAAGGTGGCAATGCTATATAAGTCTTGCTGCTTCACACGTACATCGTGAACACTTGTTGGAAATTTAATAAAACGTCTAATTAATTCTGGTGCAGATAACATGTCCAGCACTTCGCTGATCACTCTGGATACTGTTGGCTGGGATACTCCGAAGTGATCAGCGCTGCACAGTTGCATGCGTCCTGTCGCAAGGTACCTTAACTTGATCAAAGTATTTGTCATTGGACTTATGGCTTTGTTGCGACCAGTAGCCAGAGCTAAATCATCCTTTATTAGGTTGCATACATATGTTATGCCTTCACGATTTAAACGAAACCGTTGCACAAGTTCAAAGTCACTGTATTCGCCTAAGCAATTTCGTCTAACTTTGAATATCCTTGGCCTTCTTGCCACAGCCATTTCAATCCTCTTTAGAATGTTGATATCCTTTACATTTCATATTTACATGTAAAGCCAATGTGTCTCAAACATTCATGATCGCCACGAAGGTCAGGTTCAAGGTCACTTTATATGAATATTTGAGACAAAGTAATGTTTGCTGACATTGATTGCAATCATACTGGTAATACATGATTCTAGAATAATTAACTATAATAAATGGCCAGTGCCTTCTTTTTGGTCATTTTTTAAATCTGAATTAATTTTCATAATAGATTGCTTCTTATATCATGTAAATGCATTTTAGCAGTATTTACACATACAATTACTGGTAGCTAGGAGACCTTTTCCGTCCAGTAATTAATAATTTTCCTCCATACCTTTTTTAATTTGCATTCCACAATAATCTGCATGCATCAATGAACATGTTGGCTATTCTGCTATTGAATGCCACAAGATAAAGAACGTGTTATTGTGCCGAGAGTGTGAGCAGCAGAACCAAGCCATCCTCTTGAACATGTTCCATGAAAATTCTAGCTGCACATTTTCCCTGTTATAGAAAATAGGTTGCAATATATAGCTACACCACAGCTGGATCGTTAATTGATAGGCACTGAACAGTCAACGCTAATAATTAGCGGAATAACAATTTCATTTCGAGCATTAAAATGTAGCAATAATCTGCAGGCGTTGAAGTTCATACTTCTCTATATTGTTATTGAGAGACAAATATACATGAGACAAAAATATTATCATAAACTCAGCTAATAAAATGTGTAATAGCAACATTCTTAGGCCACTCTCAATTAAGTAGACAGTAAACGATTCAAACGCAAATTTGAAAATACTACTGAGTACTGTGTCATAACGCTTATGTAATGTAATTAGAGTTATGTACTCAGAACAAAGACAATTCCATCCCAACACTGCCCAAAGCCAGTTCTGTTAGCTTACATTATCAATGTTGACAGTAGACATAGCACTATGACTACCGAAAGCAAAGTAAATAATAACAAGAACAATTATAACATGAATGATCATGTTATAAAAGAACGCTTTGAGTGTATGTTATTATTATTGAGGCCAACTACATGTTTGCAAGTAGCATGTAAAGTTATAGATATCAGGGTATGGGATCAGTGGTTTCCGAACCTGCTTTTCCGACGTGACGTATTCTGTGACGTCATTTTTACAGTAAATTTTCTTGAAACTTTTCCCAGCAAACGGACGGATTTCGATGATATGTATCACACCATAGAAGTGACATACCGGTTCGATGATATGTATCACACCATACATTCACGTTCTTTAGATTTTTATTCACATACATGGTAACCGATTCTTCGTCAAAACCAGAAAATTGTTAGATTAAAGTAAACTATACCATAATGCAAGAACTGGCATCATTAAACGAAGCTAATCCCCTCGCACTGGCATCATTAAACGAAGCTAATCCCCTCGCTGGCAGCCTTGATAATAAAAAAGTACTCCGTGACCTTGGGCGGTCGGACGTGGGTCATATGAGTCTACTCATATGCTAAACCATGCTCCATAGACACACATTATGGTCAAATAATATCAAAATCATGGAAGCAATTCACAAGTTATTGAAAAATGAAAGGTGTTACTAGCGTACGTACATACGTACGCAGTACATGGACTAACGATTGGCAACCTGTTAAGCATTTAATGCGTTATGTTTCATTAAACTCTGTCTTTCCATTATAAAGATATTACATTCAACATCCTGCACCACCTTTAATTGACATGGCGCAATTTTAAATATTGCGCGGGCCCAATTTTCCCAATTTTAGTACTTTCCCCTAACAAAAAAAACCGGCATCTAGTCGCACGCTGACTGAGCCGCGATCTATAAACTTACCCAGGGAGATTACATTGCAAACATAGTGTAACGCGTCCACTGGCGGTTTGTTTCGGTGAGTCTGCACAGTACAACAGTCCGACTTGGCAACGCCACCTAGCGACTTATCATCGACACTGCAGTGCATGATATACAAATCCTAAAACCATCAACTTCTAAAACTGGCGTTTTGAAGAAAATCATGAAATATGCAATCTTAAATTCGATAAAATTGACGCAGTACAATTTGAACGACGTTATAAGCCAAAGATATGAGTGCCAGAAATAATCCACATTCAAACACATGAAAATGTTTGCCATTTCTCCATTTCATTGTCGAAACTCCAGACGGTTTTATAGAATGTGAAAGCCGTGGAAAATGTATACTGGATATCAAATATTCCTACAAGCACTAATATGAACTTGTGAGTGAAATTCACGACAGGTCATACATTACATCGAAACAGAAATCATTGCCTTGAAAAAGTCTGAGAAATATTACACACACACAAGTACACATTCAAACGGCTGTATGTCAAACATTGTTCTGCGACTTTGCACTGCAGTGGAGTAGCCAGATTCATGCAGAGGGGGTGTGAATTGTGAATGGAGTTTGGAAGGGGGTGCGAGAACATACATTCAATTTCTTCCATTGTAGTGATTTTTACATATATTATACAGGTAGTTATTTCCCAGAAAACGTAGGTTAAAGTAAAAAAATACACACCTGACCAAATGTTACGGGATGCAATTACACACCCACTGGTGAATCCATGTGACAAGTGTTTTGTATAATGTGGTGTTTGTGAATGAGCTGATAAGACACGTGTCCTGCCTTTGCACTTAATGACTGGGTGCCAGACATCCTTCAGCAAAGTTGCAAATCATGATTTGAATTGGGGTACCATCTGTTTGGCACAAAGTGTTCTTTATAGGAATTAAATATTAAATAAGTATAATTGTGTAACTATTCCAACAGTTTTAAAAATACGAGTGCCCCGCTACACAGAAATATTCACTTAGTAATCTTAGGTTTACTGATAGGTTGTATCATCGTGCTATTTTGATTGTAAATGAGGCAGGTCATTTTTAAATTATTTATATCAACTAAATGTGTCACCTGAATAAATATTTGTATTGACTTGTTACAAAATATGATCATTGCACATCAAAAGATAGAGAATAAATAGTGGTTTCCATTAACATTTTAAAGAGTCAATGTTATCACCCTTGATATCAGTGACAATTCAAGCTTGATGTAAAAATAATAATAATGTAAAATTAACATGGTTGATATGATTTTTTTAAGAATTTTACCAAATTTTCTACGACGGCCATCTTGGATTATGCGACAACCTCCATTTGAACAAATATGAAAATGCTTCACCCACGCACCACAACTGTGAAGTCTGACCAGCGTCGGCCAAACGGTACATGAGAAGAAGACGAAATCTATAATTAAAGGATGACCTGTCGGCGGCCATCTTGTATGATGTATCATCCGATTTTGACAATACCCACGATACCTTCGCCATGTGCCAGATACAAAATCAATGCGTGAAAAAACAAAGGGAGAACACTGGAATATTAGTGAGGCAAGAGTTGTGATAAATATACAAAAAGGAATTCAAGTTATGCTTGGGACACAAAATCAGTACATGTATCCGAAAAAAACAAAAGAAATCAGTATTGTAAGATATGTTATTCTTGCTTTTAAGGACTAGAGCAAGTGAGTGGTGAGCGGGGTCTCACACATACCCTCGGCCGCAGCAAAGTAATTTGGCCTTGACCTTTGGCATGAAAGCCGCTTAGGTGAGATATAGAATGAAAATATGTTGATAAAGAAGTATGTGACATTTCCAGTCGATCTAACATACGGTTGCAGATAAATTGTGTACTTAAAACTTTAATGCAAATATTTCAAAACATTTAACACAATTTGACCTCGACCTTGGGCATGAAAGTCACATGCGTGGGCTATAAAATGAAAATATGGATGTTGATTGTTGATGGACAAATATATGTTTACTTAAAACTTTAACGCATATATTTCAAAACATTTAACGCAAGTTTCAAAGTAATTTCACCTTCACCGTGTGCATGAAAGCCGTATAGAATGTTTGTTTAATGGTGTTTAACGGCCTATCAACAGCTCAGGTCATATAAGGCTGGGCAAACGGGTTCGATCCTGTAATAACCTGCTGCATTGGGGGGAAAATCCCAAAATCAGAACGGGATAATTTCATCGAGAAAAATATAGTCAGCCCTGAAATTAGAATAACCTGACCTGATGCCAGGTCCATACCACACCAAAGTCACTTGGCCCCTTTCCCTAAAAAAGGATTACGAATAATCGTAATACTCACACAAGAGATATAACCAGATTCAACTGTCACATACAAAATGCCAAAGACGTATGTGAGGACCAAACCAGGTCTCCAGTCGGATTTCCGGTAAGGATGAATCGTGATTGTTAAATTACCCATCACATGCACCCACCAGGGCTATAGAAAGAAAATATTGATCTTCTAACTTCATAAAGAAGTATATATATGAATTTTCAAGTCAACCCGACTTGCGGTTGCAGAGACATTGTGTACTTAAAAACTTTGACATGTTTGATGCAAATATTTCAAAACTTTAAGTAATTTGACCTTGTGCAGGAAAGCCACATCGGTGTGCTAGAGTATAAAAAATATGGATGACGATAAAGAAGTATAGAAAGATTCAACTCAATGCGATTTACGGTTGCAGATATAATGGGTACCCAAAAACCTTTAACACAAATCTTACGGATGGACGAAAATACAAAAACTATATACACCTCGACATACTTTGTATGCCTGGGTATGAATCATGATTGAAGGCACTGTGTTACAGATGATGCCTCAATATGTTGTTTGTCACATCATGCACTGCAAATGACCAATATCAACCAATTGCACCATTTCATTCGAAGTCAAATTTCGAAGTCGAAATTTATTGTACATATGTAATTTGTTACAAGTTTGACCATTGGGCATTGATTTCAATTATAATCATGATAATAGCACAAAAATACATCATTAATTCGTAAATTTTCGTTTCCCTTCGAAAGTCTACAAAGTTTGTCTTTGGTCTATTCTGGATGTTTCAAGTAAAATCCTTTATTGCGAAGATATCTGAAACAATGTGAAACCAACCAAATATAGACTTTATAGACTGTGGACGTTAAACAGAAATTTATGAATCAAAGATTGAATGCAATACCTTAAATGCTAATCACTCTAGGTTGGCGGTAGGATTTTTAAATTTGCTCAAATATGTGTCTGTGACTGGAGAAATGGGGCTTATGGGATTTGCGACCAGTGTAGATACACATATCCGCACAGGATCTGCACTGTTCCCACCTTTATTGCATCAATGAAATCTCCATCATGCTTCTAACAAGCCACATCATTATCAGGCTACAGGAGTGTACTATTTGATCAGGAGCTACACTGGTCACAAATCCCATAAACCACATTCTCCAGTCACAGCCACCGGTTAAAGTAACAGACCAATACCTATAAATACATTAAATATACCTAAAAGCATCAATAAGTAAAATAAAATAGGCTAAACAAATTATTTACTCCCATATATCACACATGGAGTAAATACATTTTCTTTAGCTTATTTTTCTCTCACTTATTGATGCTCTTAGGTGTATTTAATGTATTTATAGGCCATGGTCCGTTACTTCAAACTGAGGTCACAGCCACATATGTGTAAAAGCATAGTAAATATATTTCTGACCATTTCAATATCTAGTCCTTCGAGTGTCACATAATCAGAAATGTACAAATGCCATTCTGTCCACCACAAGAATAAGTCACCGATTCAAAAAATATTGACAAATCTTAAAACTGCACAAATCAGATTTGTATGAATAAGATTCATTCTCAATTCCATCAACACAAGAAGTAACATGTCTTCACGACACATCCTTTCAACAGGTTGATTAGATGATTAGAGCAGAAATCAGAGTTAAGAACCACACAAACACTGCCACTGGCATGGATGGTACTCCGGTTAAATGGTTATTTTTTTGTAACTGAACTTGTCTTTCTCAAGCTCTTCCTCGAGCGTTATATTTTCAGATGTCGCTGATCTTAAGATGATGACAGTCTGTCATGGCGACACTATATTTTGCTTCGTGTAGGTCAGGAACTGGATCAGTTCCCATTTCGCGAGTGTTTGGCAACTTGTTGCCCAGGTGGAGTAGTGTTTTCAGGCAGCGATTCTTCTTGTGGCATTTGTCCTTCAACAGCAGAATGAGAAACAATTTCCGCCTTATCTGCTTCTTCTGAAACCGCCCATATACTATCTCAATAGCCCTGCTGGTGTCTGCCTCGACTGCAGGGTGAAGTTGAAGAGGCTCGACGAATAATCCAGATGGCTAAGATCTGTAGACGGCTTCCCTGAAACAAACAATCAAACACTATTATGTACATGGTTAGCCTTTTATTGAATTTCTTACCAGTATTAACCATTACTCAGCAAATGACTCCGCAACTTTCCAACATGAAACAGTGCTTAGAGAACTACATCCCACCCGGACATCAAACTCACAACACTTGGATAAATGTGGTAAGCGAGTAAGCCACATTGTTCATAGTTGTGAACAGTAACTCTTGAAATCTACAACCGTACTGTCCGTAGCAGAGTTATGTTTCCATTCATAGTCTTCCTCTGCAGAATAGTGAATAAGAGATCTGGTTCGCAAATTAAATGTAGCAGCTAAAGTTGGGGTCCCATCCACAGGTTGAGGTAACGGACCGAGGTATATATGTGTGTGTTATAGAGGGAGTAACAAAATTTGTTTAGCTTTTTTTTTTCGTTTATGGACGCTTTTAGGCATATTTAATGTATTTATAGACCTCGGTCCGTTACAATGTACTTCAACCTGTGGTCCCATCTAGTAGGCATAACAGTTTGCCTATAATAATTAAATAAGTGTATAATTGTGTAACTACGGTACATGTATTCCGCCAGTTTTAAAAATTACGAGTGCAGGCCCACTATACACATATAATCATTTAGTAATATAGTTTCCATTAACCTTTAATGGAAACACAGTTATCGCCCTGATATCAGTGACGAAATTCACGTTTCATATAAAAAGAAAAAGTACATGTATATTTTCACGTACATGTACAAATGGGGGGAAAATCCCAAAATCAGAACTGAATATTTACAATAACAAAACTATATATTCAGCGCTGAAATCAGAATAATCCTGGTCTGATACCAGGTCCTCGCTACACCAGAATCACTTGGCCCCTCCCAAAATCAGTAGGATAAGTAATAATCTTACTACTTTTATAATGGGCAATAACCCAATTCAACTCCCAGGTAACAAAAGAGCCCAAAGCCAAAGATAAAAATGTACTGAAGGGTCAAACCAGGCAAATAGTGATTCCTATATAGAGGAACTACTACCGTTAATTTACGTCGTCTCGTTCTCACGACGACCACCCACGTAAAGTTTTGTATTACTTTTATAATAGTTTTTTTTTCAGATGGAAAATATACAAATTAGGTCACAATTAACAACTAAAGTGTAAATCAGATCTGATTGGCTATTCTGTAGAGGAAGCCTACGTATATCATTTATTTGTTTGTTGGGGTCTAACGGCCTATCAACAGATGCGGTCATGTAAGGCCGGGTCAATGGGTTTAGTAATAAATCCCATATATTAACTGTACAAGTACATGTTCAAGTACATGTACAAATGGGGGGAAAATCCTAAAATCAGAAATGAAATGAATTTTACAATAAAAGAACTATATACTCAGCCCTGAAATCAGGATGATCCTGATCTGATGCCAGGTCATCGCCACACCAGAATCACATGGCCCCTCCCAAAAGCAGTAGGATCAGTAATAATCTTACTACTTCTATAATGGGCAATAACCCAATTCAACTGCCAGGTAACAGAAAGAGCGAAAGATGAAAACGTACCTGAGGGCCAAACCAGGCAAATCGTGATCCATACGTATTACTTTTATAATATTTTTTTTCAGATGGAAAATATACAAATTGTGTCACAATTAACAACTAAAGTGTAAATCCGATCTGATTAGCTATTATGTAGAGGAAGCCTACATGTATGAATGGAATAGTAACTTTGCTACAGACGGTACAGGAGTAGATTGTAAGAGTTATTGTTCGCAGCTACAATAACATGGTTCAATAATAATGAGACATCAGTGATTCTATATTTTATGTACATATTGGTCTCTTTTTTCTCGTTTCGATGTAGAACCAATAATTCATTAAACTGTGTTAATTCCATTGGGTGACAGTCCAGTTGTTACATTTATAATAGTATAGCCAATTGTTCTCGTCATTTTTTTAATTTTATTTCCACTTCAAGGGACCAGGGGTCTCAGAAATGTAATTTCCGTTACGTACATCTACATGACGTAAATATAGCTTTACATTTACATTTTTTTTCTTTTCAACGGCATAAAACATCAACTGAAGGGGCATCTATTTAGAAAAGTGTCAAGAATATGGTAAGCTAATTGTATTAGTGCGAAACAGAGAAATTTAGTAGCAAGTCGTGGAATTTCTCATTTATGGTAACCCAACAACATGTATTTAATATGAATCAGTAAAGTTAAGCAAAACAAAATAGCTTGGCAACTAACAGAATGCCATGTTTTACCACATGTACCAAACATCGATATAAAGCTACATTTAATTAATAGCACAGCCTCCAAAAATATGGGCGTAACGGCAATGATTATGTAACGATAATGACAAAACGTAACGGTAATGACTTTCCATTTATTTAAAATACTAATACAGCATATATAACAAACATATTTATACTTTGAATATGGATTATGCTGTACAATATAACTTCAAGTTAGTGTTTACTTTTAATGTGATTGCCAATAGAAACCCACACTCCTTGCAAGCTGTGTCCGTTTTTTGTTGTTTCAGAGCTTTTACTAATTAAATCCTGATATATAAATGTTGTAGGTCTGAATAAATGTGCCATTACTGACCGACAACTGATGGGACCTGGTTTATATCTAATTGACGCATCAACTGACTGGTTAGTATGGTAATTTATCATTGCCGTTACACGATCGTCATTACCGTTACACAATTTTGTAACGGAAATGACCGTAACGGTAATGATTTTTCTTTAAAAACTCCCATTTTTCACCCCTCTGTATACAACGCATCATGAAGGTAGAATATGCAAAGACAACGTTGTAAGTGTGTGTATCTACCAATTTTGGTTTCAGTCGACCTACATACATATGGACGTGTATAAACCGTGAATGGTAATGATGCATGTAATGTGTAACCTTAAAATTCCGAATACAGACCGGTCTCGTTCTCGGCAATGACTTAAGTTGTGTTACCACCGTGTTTATTTATAAATCGGGCGCCCATAAACAGTGTTCATTGCATTAGTAGCTGAGAGTAGGAAAGGGAGGTTACTCTGATTTTACTTTTTTTTTTCAGCGTAACGGTAATGATTCGATTTCGCGGGACAGATACATTAACGTCAGTATTTTTGACAACAAAAGGCAAATTATTGCAGAATAAGTTTAATGTCAATGTTAAACTATTTTAATTCAGATGCAATGTATAGTAAAGTACAAATTGACAAGATTTGAGAATTACGGGCTTGTGAACTGTGCTGATTGATGATCAGGACATGCCCATTTGGTGCACCATACATATGCCAATAACAGAAAATAATAACTAAACACACATAACAAGAATTGTAAATACTGTTTTCTTAATGGATTGGTATTATACATAGTTTCTTTACTGAAAAAAAAACAAATTTCCTTATAAATTGTATGATTTGTCAGTAAATTACACCGGGACACCAGATGTACATAAAATATAGAATCACTGACATACATATCTGTACATGTATCAAACCAATGAAAACTGACATTCTGATCTGCATTTAAAAAATGTCATTTCGGCTAATTCTGCGCACCGGCTAATGCACAATTCACGTAATGTTTTGCCCAGCTTACGTCAGAATAAATTATGTTGATTTTGGAATAAATCAGCTGATTAACGGTATACTAAGTCACAATTTTATCCCATTCCGATAGTTTGGTAAAAAGTTATTCAGAACATGGTCAAAATGATTAGTGGTCCTGCTTAATAAATTAATAGATCAACAACAGATCTGTTAAAAAAAGCTTCATAAACCAATAATACACATGCAAATATACCGACATTGGTTATCATTTTATTCCCGTATTATTCGCAAAACTCAAGGACAAAATGGACTGATATTTTGATCAAATTTGGCTGGGTCTCCGCTAGGCGGATACAGATAATAGACGACAGATGAAATAGTAAAAGCCATCTGTTTAGCCGTGATTATCTCCACTAAGAACTGCCTTGAATGTTCAGGGAATTTAGACGGAATATGGACATTTTCACGAAAATTATTATTAGGTGCGCAGAATTAACAGACACGATTGTAATCCCAACAAACATACAGTCTCCACCACCGCCCATATTTTGTGAGGTCACCCCCAATGAAGCAAAGAAGTCCCTCATCACCACCCCAGACCAAACATGGGTACCCTGTGTACAAATACATTTTAGGAAGGCCACCCACTGCAATACAAATACTTAATACAAATACTGCACTTCAATTTTTGTACTTGTTTGGTCACTGTTGTTATAGTTTTCTAAATCGTGTAAACACGTGACTTTCTGAAAACACTTGTCTTAAGAAAACAACATGAATAATCAGACATGTAAAATATTGGTGTGTGCAAAGCCACATACACGGTGCGAAGCCGGGTACACTTACTTAATAGAAATACTGCACCGGCCTATATTCATGATATTTCGGGGAAAAGTCACCGCTACAGGTGCAAATGCAGTGTACCTGGATTCGCACACCTCAATTTTTTTACTTATTTCATCACTGTTGTTACAGTTTTTTTTAAACACATTTGACTCTCGGAAGGGGGTGTGTGGGGGGGGGGAATGAAAGTAGTGTCTTTTTTAAGTGGCTAAAAGCCTAAGCTATATAGACAATAGTGAATAGATAACAGATAATAGCCTAAATATATAATGAATTGAATTGTTGGACTGAAAACATATATTCAAAGTGAATTTACAAGTATCGAGGTGCCACAAACACACAGAGTCCGAGATGCACCATAAATTAGAAATTAGCTATTTAAACAACAATTGTGGAAACAACATTGGTCGCGAAAACCAATGACTCGGCACATGCACAGGCAATGTTGAATATCCCTCACCCACTTGAATTCATGTTAGATTGAATACATCGGAATTATTTTAGTAGCCCTGTGGTTAAAAGTGCTGTCGAAGTCAGCACGATTCAAATATTGGTCAACAGTAATAAAGAAATAATTCTTACCTGAAATGAATGTTTCGTGTCTGGAAGCCTAGTAGACTTATGTAAAATGTAGGTCAATTATTGATGCGTCTTGGGCCATGGCTGTCGCCGTATTGTCCTCTCAACTTTAGCAAATTTGCAGAAATGTACGTCTGTAGCATTCACAAATCGTCGAGTACACAATGAGTATCTGTATTTCCGTATTTAGAGCTTATCAACAATGAAGACAGCAATAATTTCAAGATGTCTTAACCAGTACGTGTAATGGCAGGACACGAAATATAGTATGACGTCACAATGAAAATACAATCGCATTTAACAACAAATAGCTGAATTTTTAAACGTAAATTTGTTATTGGTTGGTATATTACATTAAAAAAAAATGTCCTGTGTCCAATAAATTGGACACATGACACTATGCGTTTAGTAAAAAGGTTCAAATATTGACTCTTTATGTACCAGACGTTCTAAATGAGGCTCCATACGGGATAATCTATTTAAACTAAATTTCATTGGGAAGCTATTTTTTGCAAATTACATGCGTATTATTATTTTAATATAACCTATCAATGTTTACAGGTGTTAGCATGTTTCAATATTGAACTAACATATAGCTTGTTGGTATTGGCACACTTTCATGTTACGAAGTTTCCCGCAGCGAACCCCATTCGGCCCATCGACCGATTGTAATTATAGAACGCCTGTAACTATTCACGAGAATATAGGCGTTCTATGAAAAAAGTCAGATAATGAAAAATAGAAGTTAAACATGATATAGAGACATGGCTAGCTACACGTTTGCCGCTTTATAGAGAGGGGTTGGCAACGTTACCCGCCACATAGGGGCCCTCTGGTAACCCGCCAAATAGGGGCCCTTTTTACCCGCCAAATAGGGGCCCTGGTACTACTGTGAAATAAGGCCTCTGGTTACATGCAAACTAGAGGCCCTGGTTATTATATCCTCTTTTTGAAGAAGCATGAATATATTGCTTTTGTTATGTGTGTCCGTCCGTCCGTCCGTCCGACCGTCGATACGTTCATTATTTTCTAGTAAGTCTGAACACTTTTAATATATAATAGCTGCTGCTGTTATACTTCGTATGTAACATCCTTATGGTGTATACATGTGCAAAGTACATTTTGATTGTCGATTCCTTCCCCGGTTCATGGGTTACCTCCCCTTTTTTTAATTAGACTTTGGCAATTTTGTCTTAAAAGTTGTGAAACTTTTTGAAACCGTAATAGCTGCAGGCGTCATACTTGGTATGTCGCTTCTGTATCATGTGTATGATTCGTAGAGATTCCCGACAAACAGGAGCCCTTCAGCTGCCATATAGGGCACCCAGATAACCAGCCAAAAAGGGGCGCTTCACATGCCATATACGGGCACCCATGTAACCCGCCATATAGGGGCACCCATGTCACCCGCCAAATAGGGGCCCTTCACCTGCCATATAGGGGCACCCATGTAACCCGCCAAACAGGGATCGAAAAAACACTTTCTTGTCTAATTTCGTTTATTATCTGGAACAGGGTCAATGCACCATCTTCCATAATACAAGCACCGAAGCGTCTATGTAAGAACATCTCTGATTGGCTAAACCTAAAAATAGACGCGAGGACTTTCCCTTTTCAGGGTTTCCGTAAGGGTTTCCGTAAGACATAATCTAATAATAAACGTAATAGTACGCGAATCATGAATGAAAGCCAATGAAATTAGAAACAAGTGTTTTTTAGATCGGTGAACGATCACAATTGGACGAACTTTGTATGGTTGGAGTTTCTAATGTATATATGGTCATGGTGCACGACTTTAGTTTGAGCTGGCGATCAGCTATCGGCAAAATATGACCGATAATCCACGCCGGACGGCCTCCGATTGTGTGTGAGATTCTTTCGTACATGCAAATTTCGCTTTGGATGGGGTATACAAAATGAGAATAACTGAATAAATGCTGGAAACAGCGATTTGAAGTGAGTATATTCACACACCTAATACCTTTATCGATTGCCAGAGACAAAAGTAATATATTTAATCGATGTTTATTGTGTTTGTGCGAGCCGGAAAAGAGAGGGCTCTTTCTATAATAGCCATATTGATTCTCACCTTTATAAATAGAAGATGGTAGTGTACGATACCAAGTGGGTGGGGTAATGGGATTTTTTTTAATAGGCATTTTTTTGGTGTCATAGGTCCGAGTCTTCCACCTGTGGGCGCGCTGTGGCTTCCGTGGTGGTGTCTACGGTCGTGATTATATCATATGATGTTCTACTCCGCATTTTCCGTTCCTTGTCAAACGTCATAAGATGTGAAACTGGCTGATCGCTGGAACACACAAAGATGGCCAGGTTGGCCACCCCATGTGCCATATAGGCTACAGTAACGAGGTAATGTTCACATATACAGGGAGGTTCAAAATATATGTCCCCACTTTAATAACTCGTATTCTAAGCAATATACTATTTCAAAATAAAGTTTATTACAAAGTATTATGTAGTAACATTATGTTCATTATATATTCAAACTACTTTTATAATATGACGTCATAGCATGGAATGTACGATATCATTGACTTTTCCAAATGAAGTTTCTGAAAATTGGATCCAACTTGTAATATTAATGTTGAAATGTGCCAGATACCATATAGCAATGATAAATGACCTGATATGAGTGACTATTTAAATCATATGCAGTATGTCTACAACACAAAGCTATTTATATTGTAGAGTGAACTACATGTACATGTGCCGCTAAGCAGTACTTTGTTACTGTCCAATGTTAGAATTTATTCATGCTGCAACGTGTTTGCATAATTCGTGTTTTTATTTGGACACATTGTCTGAATGTGTAGGTGGTGTAATGGGTCATGGCGTACTCGGGGGAGCTTGTAAGAGATTGAGTGCGAGATTTCTCAAACTTGTTAGCAGAGACTGATTGAGAGCTTTCTCTGCACACCGCTGAGTTGACATAATAGTGTTGAGAGTGCATGGGAGTGTCGCGTTCGACTTGATGATGCAGCTGGGTTGATGATGATTCGGTGCCCCATCCTGTTGGTGGACAGCTTGTCTGTTGTGGGTATTCAATGCTCAATATGCTTGACCAATGTATCTGTATTTGTACTGAGTTATGTCCGGACGGTTTTGCCTGTTCGCTATGGGTTTTCTCTGGGCACTCCGGTTTTCATCCACATTAAAAATAGGCCGCGCTGACTCTGTGCCAGCATACTGGTCGTGTGCACATAGAACATTTCTCTGTGAATTTGAAGTTTGACAAGCACAGCTGCTGAAACTTTGCGAATTTGGATAGCTTCGGCTACTTCCCAACAACTGTCTATTTGCACGGGTATTTTTTTCTCTGCTTCTTTTCTTCGAAGAGCTTTCACGTTTTATTTTCGTGCCACCGACTAGGTTAAAGATACATGCCCACTCAGTAGGCACAAAATGTTCTGTATATGATTTAAATAAGTGTAGCCTGGAACTGCCAGAAATCGGTCACCTAGCATGTTTATCAACATAATTCTTAATTAAAAGACATGTCATGAAATTAATGTTATACACACTTATAATACAACATTTCATTGTTATAAAACTGTAACTTTAACAAAGATTACCTTGAAATATGCCCAGTAATCATCTGTGAACACCGGTGACCCACTTTCCAATACTGCAGAAATTCACAACCGGCTTTCGGTCAATTTTGCGACATCTACAGGTTATGCCCAAAATAACACACATTCACAATGAAACTTTATGAAGTCTTTGGAAAAGTAAAATTATTGTAAATGTAACTCGAATTAACTTCAAATAACTGATTTAACTTATTTACAATGTATACTCATGTACTTAGTCCTGGGTTGGAGTGATGGCAGCATCACAGTGTGGGCACAAAAATGTGTCCCCATGCCTATAGTTACTCTCACTGGTGTACAAAATGCCAAATGGACCCACCGTTTGCATTTTTCACATTCACCCCAAGTGACTAAAATGATGTATGGCCTCTTTTGTTTGTCCGGGCTGTGCCTCTTACCTATGCATAAAAGCATATCTCATTCACACATATGCCTAAATCATCGGTGAAAAAAATTAATTTGATAACTCAACTGCATAAATTGTCTCTCACTTTTGGCCAACACCTGTACATTGACACCGCTTGGCAAGTGCGTGGGCCCTGGAAAATATCCATTTTAGCAGACGATGAATGAAAAAGTTGATAAACTTGTTATTTTGAGGATTTTTTTGGTATTTTATGAATGGGAACTTTTGGTTATAGTGAAAATGCATTAAATTAGGACTTGGCATGATTTTATAACAGTTATTACCTTTCTAATCTCCTATTTTCACACAGCAAACAACTTTGACAGCTCGGTAGTCAGCGTAAACAATGTGGTGCGCGCGCAACCAGTGTTGTTGTAAAAAATAAGCATGTTTTCTTAAATCTCCGGGGCCGACCGGAAACAGGCAGTAACCGATTTCTGGCAGTTCGACGATATAATTGTGTCAATATTCCACCAGTTCTAAAACATACGAGTGCCCGCTATACATATATAATAATTTAGTAATATTTAGTTTACTGATAGTGACGCGCGGTGTTATGAGGCTTTTTTCATATGCAAATGAGGCATGATATTTTTTAATTATTTATACTAATTAAATGCGTCACCTGAACAAATAATATTGACGACAGATTATAAAGTATGATCATTGCACATCGAAACATAAATACAGAGAATAAATAGTAAAGTCCGTTAACATTTTAAGGAAACACGGTTATCAGTGTGGAAATTTACTTCGGATATAAAATGTACAATAGTGCCAATCAATACGTGGGTCAATGGTGAATTAATGTTGTTGTTTTTACCAGAAAATGTCTCAGATGATGTCCCTGATATAAAAGAACATTTTGTACCTACTGCGTGGGCATGTAGTAAATAAATAATAGTAAATAATTGTTGCTTTAGATTAATTAATGAAAGTATCCGTGACACAAATGAACAAGTGAAATAAAATCGTACTAACAATGTCACAGTATACTTTTTCTGTACTGTAGTCATGTTCTATGGGGCGCCGTTTTGGACTTTAATAGCACTTTCAAAGTTTGTGATATCACCGATTCAAAATGAAAGGGTGATATCACCTATTCCAATAGGTGAGATTACCTATTCTAAACGATATCATGTATTCGAATATGTGATACATTGATCATACATGTATACATTTCATCATTAGTCCCAGTGTGATATCACCTATTTGAATCTGAATATGTTATAACACCTATTCGATTGTGTGATATTACCCATTCAAATAGGATATATCACTCATTCGAATGGGTGATATCATCCATTCAAATTTGGTGATATCACTCATTGGAATGAGTGATATCACCCTTTCACACCAACTCAGTGATATCACCTATTCGAATGAGTAATGTCACCATTTTTTCTGAGAGAAATAACAATATTTATTACACTCTTGCAAATTATTTCCACGGGTTTCGCTGCGAGTGAAAACCCGTAATCAACTCCTTACAAATAATACACCGTGAGGAGAACACCCGTAAGTGCCCGCCTGTTTCCTTGGAAACTACAAGCTACCATGCAAACTGTTTAATTTTTATTACAGTCAACAAAATGTTATTTGAAAATTTGGAAAGGGCCTCGACTAATCTAGAATGTTAATGTGATTGAACACATTACAAACATGCACTCAAATGTATCTGGCTCATAGAAACTGTTGCGTAATTTGGATTTCAAAAAGTTTACATGACGTCACATTTGACGTCATACAACGTAACCTCAAAACGCGGGAAAGCACGGCATTGTACAACTATTCATGCGCACATCACAATTCATTGATTATAATAAAAAAATAGACTAAATGTGCATTGATATCCGCCGTGGAAGTGTAATACATAGGATATTCCATCGTACACTCGTGTCCGTCGGCGTCCGTGCAAGCAACTCGTTCGCTCCGCTCAATCGTTGCTTACGCGGAAGCCGATGCACACTCGTGTATCCTTTCCCGCTATACGATGGAATATCCTCTATATAATCGTGGAAATTGAATGTATAAATCAATAGTTTCTGGGAAGCATGCTCCTACACTCCTTTCCAAACTCGATTCACAATTCGCACCTCATGGACAAGAACCTGGCTACGGCACTGATCAATGGAAACAAAATTGAATCAAGTATGTATATTTATGCGGTTTTATTCTGTATCATAGGTTAGATAATATATGTGTACGTTAATTGACTGTTACTATCAGCATTATGACGATACATCATATAAATTTGAACTGAAATAACAACAAGAGGCCCAAAAATGGACCTGTATCGCTCACTTGACATACGGCCCTACGGACTATAACTGTGAAGTTTGACCATTATCGGCCAAGCGGTTCACGAGAAGAAGACGTTTGAAATATTTAATAAAAGGATGAACATTCGGTGGCCATCTTGGATGACGCAATCATAAGAGTTTGACAAAAATGCTCCAGAGTTATCGTCTCCTCAATACCTTCGATTTAATATATCACATGACCATATTTTATCAAATGTGAAATTTAATCCTTACTTTCTTTTTTTATCTCGTGGTCATCATTTTAGCAAGTCTGAATTAGCATTGACTGTCGATAACTCCTGCTAAGTTTCGTCAAAATAAAACTGGCGGTTCGTGAGAAGAAGATGTTTTAAGAATTTGACCTAATTTTCTATGGCAGCCATCTTGGATTAAGTGACGACCTCTATTTTAAAAAATATGAAAAGGCTTCACCCACACACAACAACTGTGAAGTTTGACCAGCATCGACCAAGCTGTTCACAAGAAGAATACGTTTGAAATCTATAATTCATAAAAGGATTACCTTTCGAACTTTCGGCTGCCATCTTGGATGACGTAATCATCCGATTTCGACAACAAAAAAAAAGTGCTCTAGAGTGATCGTTTCCTCGATCTCTTTGATTTGATTGATATATAACATTACCAATTGATCTCGGGGTCATCATTTTAAAAAAATCTGAAAGCATTGACTATCGATCATTCCTGCCAAGTTTCGGCGAAATCGGTCGGGTGGTTCGTGAGAAGAATATTTTTTGAGAATTTGACCTAATTTTCTATGGCGGCCATCTTCGATTATGCGAGGACCACCATTTTAACAAATATGAAAAGGCTTCACCCACACACCATGACTGTAAAGTTTGACCAGCATCGACCATGCGGTTCACACGAGGAAGACGTTTGAAATATATATTAAAAGAATGAACCAGAGTGATCGTCTCCTGGATATCTTCGAGTTTATATACAGCATGACAATATTTGGTCAAATTTGAAATTTGACCCCTACTCGACCCCCGGGCCCCGACCATTTTTGATCCTGGTATCATCATTTTAACAAATCTAAAAGCGTCGAATCGGTCTGGCGATTCGTGAGAAGTAGATTTTTTTAAAGAATTTTACCTACTTTTCTACGGCGGCCATCTTGGATAAGCTACGACCGAAAAAACTGTTAACACATCTGAAAAGGAGTAACACATAAACAGTGTTTGTTATTGTATTTGGTATTGTTGGGGATCAAATGCGTTATGATTGCTTTGTATATTTGTCCAGCTTGCTGGTTCCCTTCTATATTTTTCTTCTACGTATGCCGGAAGAATCAGATTCACTATGAATACGCTACTTGTATTGTTACCTACTAACCGTATATATCGTTGCTACACATCGATTTTAGATTGAATCATCACCCGACTACGACGATCGTATAAGTGCATATATATATATATATTTCGCTAAAAAAGAATGAATTTTGCGCGATACATGAATTCAGCGGTGTACGGTTTCGAAAGAAAAGCAACGGTATCTGTAATATACATGTACATACAAAATAGTAAGACGATTACAACTAAAGCCATACAACAAACACTCCTTACTGTAAACACCGTGAAAACATGTCCTAGCAGGATAAAATACGACACAGTACGGTAGAAGCAGACATGGGATCAAATGGTGTCTCATCGGAACGACCAATGAACAAAATATAGTTAACTGGGGCGGTTACCACGCCGCCGCAAACAACGCGCTAACATCACCAATACTCTTTAGTGATGTAGTGTATGTATTTTATTATGATAACAGTGCCAATGCATGTATTAAGTATAAGATGCAAGTGTATGACATATTGGGACCGATCATGGAAGCCTGTGTATGGTGTAACCTCGCTTTACCGCAAGACACTGGCTCGCATGATCACTGTTAATAGGTAAACTATTATCGTAATTGTATTAAATGATATATGAATAGTGCAATAAAACAAAAAAAATATTTTGTTGGAATTGGCCTAGATATTAATCTAAAGTATTCTTCTGCAGACTTTCTAAAATGAAAAGATGGGTCCAAATATTGATTACGCACGTTTGCATATAGTTTACAATGAAAGTTTGCATTACCTAATCCTCTATAACGTCAATGCCATAATGTAATACACAATACTGGCAAAATCGTAAATGTCTATATACACCCTTATATCTACCGACTTCAATGCATACATTATGATTTGAGCATCTGAAGTTCGACATTGCTTTTCTCAGGTAAAATGGTAACTTGCATGTGATATAACGTTCTACATTAAGCAACGTATTGAAGTGTTGGTATAGATAGCCGAATATAAATGACAAATAAGACAAAGACACCAACCGTAGTAATAAATGGTAATATTTTAAACGTAGCTGTAATAAAGACGGAACTGTAGTGTATTGCCATCGTCCTCATGTCTGATTGTATTGTATACTGCAGTGTCATCCGCGAAAAAGGCGAACCAGGTCGGGTTTCTAATACATAATTATGTTACTCTTAATTGAGTGTCATTTGTACGCCGAGTATGAAAAACTAAAATAAGTAGAGTAGTCATCGACGGTATACCTGGCAATGATCAGCTCAGCAGTGCGTTGTATAATAGACAGATCAAATAGTATGTTGACAGATTTCATGATAATTATATTCATGAATATTACATAATTGTCGCTAGGTCGATTTTTCTCAGACTGGTCCAATTATTATTAATGCATATCGACTAACCTTTCCTTCAATCCAGTTGTCTCTGCTATATCCACCGCACTTAAGGTCTCACGGGACAGTGGGCAGCTAGCTAAAAAGGGGGTGGACGATTTTCTATATACTTCACTACCGACCCTGTAAGTTACACCAGTGTGTCTAGAAAAATAGGTTTATGGATATTTCTTGACTTAGGGAGGATTGACTAGGTGTATTTTTTAGAGTATTTCATAATTCTACGAAACTGAATGTTAGCTCCGGTTGATTTTGACATCTTGGAAAATGTCGCCTGCTATGCTGTCTCGCCGGTACGGTTTCGCGTCAGAATTTAAGGTATTTTTCGGGCATTTGTAGCGAAAATTTGAGCTGGTTATGACCCCGCTTTGAAATCATTTTCAGAAAATGGTGTGGTGTTACAAGTGATAGAACAAGACATAACAAAGTATCTGTGCCTCATATTTTCATGAAAACAATTCCGATAAATTCAGTCGTGTTGAAATTTCTGGCCAAAAATAGGTGGGTGGGGTAACTTTGTAAAAAATTAATTGAACACATCTGATGCGGTTACTGAATTTTTATTGTGGCGCGCGATTTGTACTTCATTTGCGAGTATTTTTCAATACTTGTCGCAAGAGCCTCCTTAACTGATTGTGAGAGGCGGTGATTTTTATAAGTCACCCGCCGTCCTCAGAAAAGCAGTCAATTTTGGCTATTTTGAACCGTCCCGTGATGCCTAAAGGACATTCAGCTTCACATAGCAGTTTAAAGAGGCCAAGGTCATGTCCTTTACATACCACGAAGCTGCATTTTTCAAGTGAGAGCTTCATCCACAACGATTACAAGGTGCATGATCACGTAGTTACAACAACAACAACGTCGCCCACTCCAAAGTAAGTATTATTTGATATTTGATATTATTTGAAAACGGATTTTGATGAAATAAGGCGCAGTAAACACGTGCGTCTTCATGAGCTGCATTTGGTGGCCCAGGGAGTTCGGCACAGACTTATATTATGTCGTTTTTGCGAAGAATCGATTTCCGTATCGATTCTTCGCAAAAATGACAGAAGTTTAAACACATTTACATTGATCCTTTATATACCACGAAGCTGCAGTTTTCAAGTGAGAGCTTCATCCACAGCAATTACAAGGTGCATGATCACGTGGTTACAACAACAACAACGTCGTCCACTCCAAAGTAAGTATTATTTGATATTTTCCTTAATATGCAACAGATTTTGATGAAACAAGGCCCAGCAAAAGCACGCCTCTTCATGAGCTGCATTTGGTGGTCCAGGGAGTTCGGCACAGACTTATGTCGTTTTTGCGAAGAATCGTACCGACACGGAAATCGATTCTTCGCAAAAACGACAGAAGTTTGTGCGAAAATACAGATACCACCAAATGTAGCTTAGCAAGACACGTTTGATGTGCCATATGTCATCAAAATCCGTTTCGTAATAAGGACAATATAAAAGAATACGTACTTTGATTCAGATGGATTTGTGAAGTTTCCGTACTTGTTGTTGTTATTAGTACCACGTGACAATACACCTTGGATTGTAAGCGACTGAATAACACAGGATCCAAACCGTTTACGTAACCGTTCACAGATAATTAAGAATCTGAAAGTGAATAACAAGAAAATAAAAATTAAGATATAACTTTTAAAGCTGTAGTTGATTATCATGATTTTGATCAAATACACACACACATCTAACTTTACCAATGAATGTACAGCGATCTATGCTAAATCACAGGCGATCGGCATGTTGATAGGATAGTGTATTATACTTGTTGAGACATGTAGAACAAAATGCAGTCATCCAATAGATAAACTGTAATTAATATAGACATGTAGAAAAAAGATTGCAGTCATCAAATAGATAAATTAACAGTTTATCAATTGGATGACTGCATTTTTTCTACGTGTCTAAACAAGTATAATACATTATCTCATCAACATGCTGATCGCCTGTGTGTTAAATGTACTGAATATTTGATGCGGTTTAGAACAAACGGAATTTGATTGTGGGAAAGTAAATTCTCTTCTGCTATTGTTAGGTTTGAGGCGGCTTTCAGCTGCGCCGAAAACCTATTGTATTCGTTGTTTTTTTTTATTTTTTTTATTTTTTTTTATTTAGCCGTTCAGTCTACAGCCCAAACCGCTGCCGATTCGGATCAAGTGTGAGCAGAGTTCAGAAATCTCTTAATGCCACTTTCCACGAAACCGGAAGTGACGTCATACTTTCTATAACTTCCTTATTTTCCAACAGATTTCAAAAATTATTTTTGCATTGGAAAGCTGACAAAATTCTCTATCTCGAACTCGCTGACAGTTCTCGCCTATCTGGTCAAATAAGAGAGCTATAGGCATTTGAAGTTAAAAAATGTACATACTTTTCAACGATTTTGCCGATTTTTTGCCGAATTTCGGCTGATAACGGGTGGTCTTTACAAACGTTTTCCAATTTGTACAGTAATGTCAGCAACATAATTTCTTGCCAGTGTGATAGGGGAGTGTCATGCGCATAAAAGATGATAATTTTCAGAGGTCTATCTTGACTACTTCCGGTTCTATTGGATGTCAAAGATGAACGTCTTTTTTTCAAGTTTTCAAGTTTTCAAAATAGAGCAAACGGATGTGACGTCAGCTTCGTTATTTATCAATAGATTTCAACATTTCTTGCTGCGGTCGATATTTCAGTCCTTTAGCTAAAACTTTCCCGCTTTGTGCCAGGCCTATGGTGAAAAACAAACGAAAACTTCACTGGCGGAATATTGCACATATTTAATTTTATTAGGTGTATTTACAAATGGCGTAAACTGCAATTTAAGGGCGATAACTATCGAAAAATAATCACCCGCTGACTTAAGGGCTCCCTCCATCTACACCAAACCGCTGGTCGGATCGACTTCAAATTTTGCATGCCGATTCGGATCAAGTGTGAGCAGAAACTCAGAGATTGTCAGATATCTTTTAATGCTACGATTTTACCGAATTTCGGCTGATAACGGGTGGTCTTTACAAACGTTTTCCAATTTGTACAGTACTGTCAGCAACATAATTTCTTGCCAGGGTGATAGGGGAGTGTCAGCCGCATGAAAGATGATAATTTTCAGAGCTATATGTTGACTACTTACGGCTCTATTCGATGTCAAAGATGAACGTATTTTTTCAAGTTTTCAAAATAGAGCAAACGGATGTGACGTCAGCTTTGTTATTTATCATTCGATTTCAATTGTTTTTGCTGTAGTCGATATTTCAGTCCTTTAGCTAAAACTTTGGCTGAGGATCGAACCCGGTATCCCTCGCTCCGAGTCCATCGCTCTACCTCTAAGCTAACCGGCCCCACATCGGTGTGATGATGCGAACACAATAATGTTGGACTGTTCATTCTAAAACTTCAGAAATTATTTTTGCAACCGATAGTTTACACCTTGGGCTAAAGCTTAGTTACACATGAAATCAATGTTTTAGGCTCAAACCGTTGATGCAGCTCAAGCTGCTCTAGTTTCATATTGTTTCTTCTTTCTCAATAAAACATGCATGGACATTTATTGGGAACGATTCTAAAGTATTATTAAATCATGTCTTTGATGATAAAATGGGGGTGGGGGGGGGTGGGGAACAGACGACCAAATTCAGCATTATAAGGTTAACCGGAATGCTCCGTCTTGCACGCGTGACAACGAGGAAATGCGTGTCATGTTATCCACAGTGACGTTCATCACGGCCCCACCCCCACCCCCTTCCCTTCAGAAATCGCGATTTTGTTTTATTTTATTTATTTACGAAATATTGAGCAAGTGCTATGAAAAAAAAATGCAGTAGAATGCAGGAAATGGCTTCCTCAATTCAAAACTTTTTCGGGGGGGGGGGCATGCCCCCGGACCCCCCTAGCCAATTCCCTCGCTCCGCGAGCATACCTCATTCAATTCCATGTGGGCCCCCGGCCATTTGGTGAAATCCTGGATCGCCACTGACATTCGTTGTTGATTTTGAAGGTCAGACTTGCACACGTTGATATGTCGTGACAACAGATTTACTGTATAAAAATCGTTGAACAATTATATTAATACAATGCACTGTAAACGAATATTAGCGTGACCTACATGTGTACATGTATGTCATCATTATTTATCCTCTGTTTGTAGTTTGTAAATATACGTTTCTTAGGATGAAATGCATGGCGTCGGGTATTGAGCTAATAAGATAACAGAAATAAAGGTTGTCAATAACACGTAACAAAGAATTGTCAATTTTAATAGTTAAAATAATAATAATGGGTTAAAAGTACATGCCCACTCAGTAGGCACAAACTGTTCTTTATATCAGAGACATCATCTGAGACATTTTTTGGCAAAATAAACATTCATTCACCATTACCCCACGTATTAAATTGGCATCATTATACATTTTATATCAAATGTTCACACTGATCCCAGGGGCGATAACCGTGTTTCATTAAAATACTAACGGATTTTAATATTTATTCTCTGTATTTATGTTTTGATGTGCAATGGTCATACTTTATAATCTGTCGAGTATATTATATTTTCAGGTGACGCATTTAATTAGTATAAATAATTAAAAAAAATATCACTCCTCATTTGCATATGAAAATAGCCTGATACCCCCGCGAGTCACTATCAGTAAAATAAATATTGTTAATTGATTATATCTGTATAGCGGGCATTCGTAAGTTTTAGAACTGGTGGAAAAGTGACACATTTATACACTTATTATATTCATATAAAGAACATTTAAGCCTACTGAGTGGGCATGTACATTTAACAGTAAACATATAATATTGTAATTACATGTATAACAGAAAATCCAAAAATAAATGCCCTTAAATTTACTGACGGTTTTATGCCATGCCACCACACAAAACCCTCTTTAATACCACATATACTAATGATAACTAGGAACAGTATTTTTATCAATGAAAACAATAAGGAGGTTGAAATTTAAAAAGTAATTTCAGATTGTTGTTTAACATCATGTGCACCGTTTGAAAATGCAACATGTATACATGTTTTGTCCCCTCCAGTTTACTTTGTGTGATTATATTAAACATCCAAAATGTTGGGAAAATCCAGGCAAATTGTAATTTATTTTAAATAGATAACAGTGTGTGGTTAGTGATATTTAAATACGAGTCCGTTGTCCTGTCTTTTCTATGTATGCTTCGCTACTGTAGCAGGCCCGTAGCCTATTGGGGGCCCTCCCACAGAACTAAATCAACATAGACCCTCAAAATGGTGTTTCCTCGTTGTAGAGCCAAAATAGTGCCACGGCGCGCCGTGGCTTCCGTGGTGGTGTCTACGGTCGTGATTATATCATATGTTCTACTTCGCATTTCCGTTCCTTGTCAAACATCAGAACATGTGAAACTGGCTGATCGCTGGAGCACACAAAGATGGCCGGGTTGGCCACCCCACGTGCCATGTAGGATACAGTAACGAGGAAATGTTCTCATATACAGGGAGGTTCAAAATATATGTCCCCACTTTAATAACTCGTATTCTAAGCAAGATAATCTTTCAAAATAAAGTGTATTATAAAGTAGTATGTAGAAACATTCTGTTCATTATATATTCAAACTGATGACGTCACTACTTTTAGAATATGACGTCATAGCATGGAATGTACGATATCATTGACTTTTCCAAATGCAGTTTCTGAAAATTGGATCCAACTTGTAATATTAATGTTGTAATGTGCCAGCTACCATATAGCAATGATAAATGACCTGATATGAGTGAATATTTAAATCATTAGCAGTATGTTATTGCAGAGTGAACTACATGTACATGTGCCGCTAAGCAGTACTTTGTTACTGGTGTACTGGTGTAATGGGTCATGGCGGACTCGGGGGAGCTTGTAAGAGATTGAGTGCGAGCTTTCTCGAACTAGTTAGCAGAGACTGTGTGAGAGCTTTCTCTGCACACCGCTGAGTTGACACAATATTGTTGAGAGTGGGAGTCTCGCGTTCGACTTGATGATGCAGCTGGGTTGATGATGATTCGATGCCCCATCCTGTTGGTGGACAGCTTGTCTGTTGTGGGTATTCAATGCTCAATATGCTTGACCAATGTATCTGTATTTGTACTGAGTTATGTCCGGACGGTTTTGCCTGTTCGCTATGGTTTTTCTCTGGGCACTCCGGTTTTCATCCACATTAAAAATAGGCCGCGCTGACTCTGTGCCAGCATGCTGGTCGTGTGCACATAGACCATTTATCTGTGAATTTGAAGTTTGACAAGCACAGCTGCTGAAACTTTGCGAATTTGGAAAGCTTCGGCTACTTCCCAACAACTGTCTATTTGTACGGGTATTTTTTTCTCTGCTTCTTTTCTTCGAAGAGCTTCCACGTTTTATTTTCGTGCCACCGACTAGGTTAAAGGTACATGCCCACTCAGTCGGCACAAAATGTTCTGTATATGATTTAAATAAGTGTATAATTGTGTCACTATTCCACCAGTTCTAAAACATACGAGTGCCCGCTATACATATATAATAATTTAGTAATATTTATTTTATTGATAGTGACGCGCGGTGGTATGAGGCTTTTTTCTTATGCAAATGAGGCATGATATTTTTTAATTATTTATACTAATTAAATGCGTCACCTGAACAAATAATATTGACGACAGATTATAAAGTATGATCATTGCACATCGAAAAATAAATACAGAGAATAAATAGTAAAGTCCGTTAACATTTTAAGGAAACACGGTTATCAGTGTGGAAATTTACTTCGGATATAAAATGTACAATAGTGCCAATCAATACGTGGGTCAATGGTGAATTAATGTTGTTGTTTTTACCAGAAAATGTCTCAGATGATGTCCCTGATATAAAAGAACATTTTGTGCCTACTGCGTGGGCATGTAGTAAATAAATAATAGTAAATAAATAATAGTAAATAATTGCGTGGGCATGTAGTATGATCCAACACCGACTTTCGTCGTAAAATCAATGTTGTGAAATAATTGTTGCTTTAGATTAATTAATGAAAGTATCCGTGACACAAATGAACAAGTGAAATAAAATCGTACTAACAATGTCACAGTATACTTTTTCTGTACTGTAGTCATGTTCTATGGGGCGCCGTTTTGGACTTTAATAGCACTTTCAAAGTTTGTGATATCACTGATTCAAAATGAAAGGGTGATATCACCTATTCCAATAGGTGAGATTACCTATTCAAAACGATATCATGTATTCGAATATGTGATACATTGACCATACATGTATACATTTCATCATTAGTCCCAGTGTGATATCACCTATTTGAATCTGAATATGTTATAACACCTATTCGATTGTGTGATATTACCCATTCAAATAGGATATATCACTCATTCGAATGGGTGATATCATCATTTCATGTTGAATCAATGACATCACCTATTCGAAAGGGTGATATCACCCATTCAAATTTGGTGATATCACTCATTGGAATGAGTGATATCACCCTTTCACGCCAACTCAGTGATATCATCTATTCGAATGAGTAATGTCACCATTTTTTCTGAGGGAAATAACAATATTTATTACACTCTTGCAAATTATTTCCACGGGTTTCGCTGCGAGAGAAAACCAGTAATCAACTCCTTACAAATAATACACCGTGAGGACAACACCCGTAAGTGCTCGCCTGTTTCCTTGGAAACCACAATCTACCATGCAAACTGTTTAATTTTCATTACAGTCAAAAAAATGTTATTTGAAAATTTGGAAAGGGCCTCGACTAATCTAGAATGTTAATGTGATTGAACACATTCCAAACATGCACTCAAATGTATCTGGCTCATAGAAACTGCTGCGTAATTTGGATTTCAAAAAGTTTACATGACGTCACATTTGACGTCATACAACGTAACCTCAAAACGCGGGAAAGCACGGCATTGTACAACTATTCATGCGCACATCACAATTCATTGATTATAATCTAAAAAATAGACTAAATGTGCATTAATATCCGCCGTGGAAGTGTAATACATAGGACATTCCATCGTACACTCGTGTCCGTCGGCGTCCGTGCAAGCAACTCGTTCGCTACGCTCACTAGTTGCTTACGCGGAAGCCGATGCACACTCGTGTATCCTTTCCCGCTATACGATGGAATATCCTCTATATAATCGTGGAAATTGAATGTATAAATCAATATTTTCTGGGAAGCATGCTCCTACACTCCTTTCCAAACTCGATTCACAATTCGCACCTCATGGACAAGAACCTGGCTACGGCACTGATCAATGGAAACAAAATTGAATCAAGTATGTATATTTATGCGGTTTTATTCTGTATCATAGGTTAGACAATATATGTGTACGTTAATTGACTGTTACTATCAGCATTATGACGAATCATATAAATTTGAACTGAAATAAAAACAAGAGGCCCAAAATGGACCTGTATCGCTCACCTGACATACGGCCCTACGGACTATAACTGTGAAGTTTGACCAGTATCGGCCAAGCAGTTCACGAGAAGAAGACGTTTGAAATATATAATAAAAGGATGAACATTCGGTGGCCATCTTGGATGACGCAGTCATAAGATTTTGACAAAAATGCTCCAGAGTTATCGTCTCCACAATACCTTCGATATAATATATCACATAACGATATTTTGTCAAATGTGAAATTTAACCCTTACTTTTTTATTTTTATCTCGGGGTCATCATTTTAACAAGTCTGAATGAGCATTGACTATCGATAACTCCTGCTAAGTTTCGTCAAAATAAAACTGGTGGTTCGTGAGAAGAAGATGTTTTAAGAATTTGACCTAATTTTCTATGGCAGCCATCTTGGATTATGCAACGACCTCTATTTTAACAAATATGAAAAGGCTTCACCCACACACCATAACTGTGAAGTTTGACCAGCATCGACCAAGCGGTTCACAAGAAGAATACGTTTGAAATCTATAATTCATAAAAGGATTACCTTTCGGCGGCCATCTTGGATGACGTAATCATCCGATTTCGACAACAAAAATTGCTCTACACAGATCGTTACCTCGATCTCTTTGATTTGATTGATATATCCTCAAGTGAAAAAGTCTTGTCCCCTCTACTAGATTGCGGCTTGTAGGTTTATCGTGGGTGAAAACAAAGAAAACACAACTTTAATATGAAATTTATTCATTACGAAGTTAATGGTATGAAATTCATTATGATATGAAAATCGTGTGTATGCCATATCAGATATGCAAATGAACACGTCGAAATACCAAATTCACAAAAGTCAGTACCGTGTATGTCTCCCATTAGCCCGAATCACTGCGTTGCACCGTCTCCTCATAGAGTCGATAAGGTCGCGAATTGTTCCTTTGCGGAATGTTGGCCCACTCGTCCAAAACGGCTACTTGAAGTTCGTTGACGTTATTCGGCTGATGTGGACGTTGACGTAATTTACGTTTGACGTTGTCCCATAGATGCTCGATAGGATTTAGATCCGGACTTCTCGCTGGCCATTTAAGAAAATTCACGTTATGTCTTTCCAAGAACTGTGTAGTACTAGTAGCGTTAGCAGTGTGGCTTATGGCATTGTCTTGCTGAAACATCATGTTACGGTTAACGTCAAACAACGGAACAACAACCGGCGCCAGTACAACATCTCTGTATTTGGCTGCGTTCAAATTTCCTTCAATTGGCACCAAACGCGTCTTGTGGTGAAAACTTATGCCGCCACAAAACATCTTCGATCCACCGGCGTACCTGTCTTTCTCTAACACACAACAATCGGCGTAACGTTCGTTTTTGTGTCGATATAAGCGCGTCCTACCGTCGTGTGTTGACAAGTTGAATCTGCATTCGTCGGAGAAAAAAACATTATTCCAGTCTCTCCGAGTCCATCGCAGATATTTCTGGCCCAAACAATGCGATTGTTCCGATTCCGTCGTGATAGGATAGGCCCAACGTATGGTCTCCGCGCTCTGACGCCAATATCCCTCATCCGGTTTTTGACGGTGGCTCTGCTAACGTCACGACCGGCTCTCCCTAAAATCCTTCTCGACGTCGACGCAGCATTTTCCACCCTGTTACGTAAGTGTGAAGTTCGTATGTACTGATCTTGACGTCGTGACGTCACACGCGGTCTCCCGCTGCGTGGCAAGTGTTTGACGGAGCCTGTTTGCCGGAATTTCACCCTCAATCGCCGAATTGTCTTCGTATGGACTCCAAAATGACGTGCGACATCAATTTGTCGGGCCCCAGCATCCAACATGCCTATTGCGCGTTCTTTTAAATTTTCTCCTGACGTCGGCATGACGTTAATCAAGGTACGTCTGAAATGATGCATACAGCGCGTATTCTCCTAGAGTTTTTTCGTGTTTTTCTTACTTGGCAGACTTGTATGCTTCGCAATGGACAATAATATCGAAGTGAATACTGCACGAGCACCTCGTACATGCCAAAACGATAAAAACGTCAATTTCGTGGCGCACGTGCCGTTACAGGTGAATTAATTCAATAAAACCCGGGCATCACAAATGGATATCCCGTGCGATCTTGTGTGTATAATTTTATAATTATATGTCATAAATTCATCTCAAAATATGAAATTATAAAAGGGGACAAGACTTGTTCACTTGAGTATATAACATGACCAATTGATCTCGGGGTCATCATTTTAAAAAAAATCTGAAAGAGCATGGATTATCGATTAAATCTGCCAAGTTTCGGCGAAATTGGTCAGGCGGTTCGTGAGAAGAATATTTTTTGAGAATTTGACCTAATTTTCTATGGCGGCCATCTTCGATTATGCGAGCGAGGCCCACCATTTTAACAAATATGAAAAGGCTTCACCCACACACCATGACTGTAAAGTTTGACCAGCATCGACTAAGAGGTGCACAAGAGGTACACGTTTGAAATCTATATTAAAAGAATGAACTTTCGACCTTTCGGTGGCCATCTTGGATGACGTAATCATCAGTTTTCGACAAAAAATGCCGCAGAGTGATCGTCTCCTGGATATCTTCGATTTTATATACATCATGACAATATTTGGTCTAATTTGAAATGTGACTCCTACACGACCCCCCGGGCCCCGACCATTTTTGATTCTGGTATCATCATTTTAACAAATCTAAAAGCGTCGAATCGGTCTGGCGATTCGTGAGGAGATTTTTTTAAGAATTTGACCTACTTTTCTACGGCGGCCATCTTGGATAAGCTACGACCGACAAAACTGTTAACACATCTGAAAAGGTGTAACACATAGACGATCTCCGTGAAGTTTCGTCAACATCTGCCAAGCATTTCAGAAGTAGAAGAGGTCGGTAAAGTGTTGACGGACGACGGACACGAAAAGCGGTAACAATAGCTCACTTGAGCCTTCGGCTCAGTTGAGCTAAAATGTGGCTCAGTCACAGTATATACTACCAGTGTTACTATCTACGTGTGACAGTAGAGATGTTATTTTCACCAGAAATAAAAAGCCAGTGGTCCAGTCACAGTATTTATATTAAATTTATGTTACCATCTACGTATGGCAGTAGAGATGTTATTTTGAACAGAAATAAAACACCTTTGGCCCAGTCACTATTATTGAAGACGCATGGTCTTTGATTTTGAAACCAGCCCCAAGAAGAGCCTTTTCTATTTCCTCCCGACCCCAGCAGGCACCATAGCCAATGTGCTTCTCCTCATTCATACTCGATGGTAGACATGTAAACATTCCCATAGCATAATAACGTGCTGCAGATTGATTACCGACGTTATCACAAGGATTGCTGTGGACATTTACTTCCACCGCAATAAAACATCCGTCTTCTTTCAGAATTTTGTGAACTTGTGTCAAAGCCTGGTGTGGGTCAGGTAAATCATGCAGCACGTTGTAAACAAAACCCAAATCAAAATAACCGGCTATAGAGTCTGGTAGATTATGGGCATCTCCAAACTCAAATGAAACATTTTCTACACCATTGCTCGTGGCTCTCTCTCTGGCAATTGTTAGTGCGGTGTCTGAATAATCGAGTCCCGTGAATGTCGTCTTGGGGAACCGTTTGGCGAGCCCGATAATCAGGTTTCCGGTTCCACACCCCAGATCTACCACCTTGATGCCGGCTTCTATAATGATACATGAAGAATAACAGTTTAACATGTACACCTCATGATCATTTATCATTTCGATAAAGAACAATGTCCATGCTTATGTCGGTCGTACACCGGTAGTCATAACATGTCTTAAATATCCTATTTATTCTTGACACCGGCTCTTATGATTCATTTTGGTATATTACTTTCTATTTGACATTACAGTCCGTATATGTCGGATGTTCGTTAACTTATAGTGTGTGCCAATGTGTGATTGTTTTTTTTATCTTTAATGATGAGTATTTCCGTGGATATACCATACTATTTTAATTATAAATGGAACACATTATTAACATGGCATCGACAGTTGCACTACATTTCTCGACACGATTCAGAAGGAAACTCAGCAGCATGTGTGATAGGCTGACAAATTGCTAATTTGTTATTCCAGAAAGTAGGTTGCTTCCCCTTGACTATCAGATGAATTGTACTTCTGGTCAGCAGGTGGACAGTTATATAATCCCCTTTTTAATATATATTGGATGTCTGTGTTGAGTGAATTGTGTTCACTGTTAGGTGAGCTTTGTTAAAGTGTATGGTCAAATGTACTCACCCCTCGTCAGTTAATATTGTGTTTCCAACCAGAACAGATGTATGGTAAAGTTTACATATTTATATTTGGTTGGAAATCTTGTTTTATCGCGGTTTCGGTTATGATTTCGGTCGGTAAATTAGTGTTTGATTTAACATTTTGGTACTTTATGCATGCGAACTAATTTTAACATTTATCACAGGAGCATGATGCGATCTAACCACTGAGGACACAGTGAGAAAGACGAGAGACAAGTCACACATGTACCATAGACGTGGTAAGCTTGTATTGTATATATGGTTTTAAATTTATGATTAGCCGACTCTGCTCACCAGATCTGTGCTATAGATTATGTTGATTTCATTTTGTTTATATAATAATATGTGAATATTGTACGTGTTGGATATACATGTGTGTGATGAGTTGTGAGTTAAGTGTATTATATGAAATAAGCATATATATAGTATGTCTGAAAAGATCCTGATAAATAAGTACAATACAGTCGGGTCATAATATTGACTTAATTGATATCACTGGTAATTTCATGAATTGCAATCACATGTACCTGTATGTCAGATGTTGTGGGGCATTATAAGATGACTTAGTATGGTTTAATTGTTTTCAGGGGATTGCAGAACTACCATTGACTACTCTTCACTACACTTGGTTGAACTTACTTGGAACTGTAAATAAAGCGAACCCACGGTTACTGGGGGAAATGTGGACAATGTGTCGAGTATTTTAATATACCCATGTGAAACCCGCTAACACATGTATACCCTGGTCAAATGAAAGTGTAAAACAAAGACCTACATGTAACAAATATAATTATGATTTTAGGTTGTATTCTACAATTATCATACTCGTGTACTTGTCGTTTGATTTTGATGTTGCTTTGTAATATAATAGTATTGTACATTATCATGTACCGTACCTAATACGGTGCGTGGGTACTAACCAAGTTTGGCGACAATGCCGTTCTCTGCTAGCTTTGGAATAACTTCTTCATCCAGTATATGGTCCACTGATCCAGACCTATAGCCATCGAGCCAGTTGAAAAACTCGGGCCAAACATCAATACCTGCAATGGTACATTAGTTCCGATACAAGTATGCAACCATATTATGTACCAGGCTAACATGTTGATATCATGTCTATTCAGCAAGGCTAGGAACCACGTACAATGTGCATGATCACGTGGTTACAACAACAACCACGTCGACCACTCTAAAGTAAGTATTATTTGATATTTTCCTTGTTATGCAACATATATTTGATGAAATATGGCGCAGCAAACGCGTCTTCATGAGCTGCATTTGGTGGTCCAGGGAGTTTGGCACAGACTTATGTCGTTTTTGCGAAGAATCGATGTCCGTGTCTAACAGATTCCTCGCAAAAACGACAAAAGTTTGGGCGAAAATACAGAGACCACCAAATGCAGCTTAACAAGACGCGTTTGATGCGCCATATTTCATCAAAATCCGTTACGTAATAAGGACAATATATAAGAATACGTACTTTGAATCGGATGGATTCTGGAAGTTTCAGTGCTTGTTGTTATTGTTAGTACCACGTGATCATACACATTGACGTAGGAATTCCTACCGTTTCCGAGCCAAGCCTGATATAAACCTGATACCAAAATACACTAGCATGGTTTATATGTATCAGATTAAAGTATTATGCTAGAAGATGGGCAAAGCTAACATGGTTTTAGTTGAGAAAAACATGGACTGTCTACATTGAGCCATAACACTAACGTCATTCGGTAGCGCCACGTGAGGCCATTATACCAATGGAACGTCAGGTTGCGACCCGGATATGCATATGTAGTCAATGTAGGATACGAACATTTGTTATCAGTTAGCGGGTTTTCGGTCAATATATTTCGGTAGGGTATATTGATGGTCCCAGTATGTACTGATGGTCTCTATGTGCATATATATGTATGTAGTTGGCATTAACCTTGGGTATGTATGACGATTGGGTGGTCCGGAAAATGAAAATGAAAGTAAGGATGGTGATCAAATGCATATGAAGTAAATGCTACTTATGGTTGCGAAGATAAAAAGGTATGTAAATAATGTAACGCAGATATGCGACGAAAACACGGACGAACATATGCACACGCGGACATCATTGTTATTAAACTACATGTACATGTATATCGATTTCCGCAAGCGGGCTATACTGAAGCTACGAATTTTAATAATAAAGTATAAGAAATTCAAATAGTATAGATGTAGCCGTGTAAGCTTGGAATACCGCCTGACGTTGGGCAGGTGAGAGGGCTGGGGAGGGACCGATACATATACAAGCATTTGTTTGTCTACTCTCCAACTGCCAACCGTTAAACTGGTATAAACTGACAGAATGTATTGCCACAAATGACAAATGTATAAATTGACGGGTCTTACTATATTTAGACATGTAGAAAAAAATGAAGTCATCCAATAGATAAACTTTATCTTTTGGATGACTGCATTTTTGTTCTAAATGTCTAAACAAGTATAATACACTGTCCTATCAACATGCCGATCGCCTGTGATTTAACATAGATCGCTGTACATTCATTGGTAACCGACGTAGTTAGATGTTTGTGTATTTACCATAAGGTCCCTCTTTAGAGAAGCATGATTTGACGTCGTGCCTCTTGTCGGACAATAAAAACAACGCTGTGGCAAAGGAGGAACTCATCCTGAGTCCTCCTTTATGACTTTCTGGGATGATATATAATCCTGTATCGCGGTCCAGGTGGATTATTTTCGAGGCGACCATTGATGACAACCACTCCCTGGTGTACCTTTAAAGGTAAATAAACAGTGTTTGTTATTGAATTTGGTATTGTTGGGGATCAAATGTGTTATGATTGCTTTGTATATTTTTCCAGCTTTGCTGGTCCCCTTCTATATTTTTCTTCTACGTATGCAGGAAGAATCAGATTCACTATGAATACGCTACTTGTATTGTTACCTACTAACCGCATACATCGTTGTTACACAGCGATTTTAGATTGAATCATCACCCGACTACGACGATCGTTTGGCTATGTCCAGACATAAGTGCATATATATATATATATATATATATATATATATATATATATATATATATATATATCGCTAAAAAGGAATTACTTTTGCACGATACATGAATTCAGCGGTGTACGGTTTCGAAAGGAAAGCAACGGTATCTGTAATATACATGTACATACAAAATAGTAACACGATTGCAACGAAAGCCACACAACAAACACTCCTTACTGTAAACACCGTGAAAACATGTCCTAGCAGGATAAAATACGACACAGTACGGTAGAATCAGACACAGGATCAAATGGTGTCTCATCGGAACGACCAATGAACAAAATAGTTAACTAGGGCGGTTACTACGCCACCGGAAACAACGCGCTGACATCACCAATACTCTATCACAATACAATTGTTTATGTAGGCCACCGGCCCATTACAAAAGGAATGTCTTTTGCACGATACATGAATTCAGCGGTGTACGGTTTCGAAAGGAAAGCAACGGTATATGTAGTATACATGTACATGTACATACAAAATAGTAAGACGATTGCAACGAAAGCACCACAACAAACACTCCTTACTGTAAACACCGTGAAAACATGTCCTAGCAGGATAAAATACGACACAGTACGGTAGAATCAGACACAGGATCAAATGGTGTCTCATCGGAACGACCAATGAACAAAATAGTTAACTGGGGCGGTTACCACGCCGCCGGAAACAACGCGCTGATATCGCCAATACTCTATCACAATACAATTGTTTATGTAGGCCATCGGCCCATTACACGCAACATGTATACATGTATTTTATTATGATAACAGCGCCAATGCATGTAGTATATGATGCAAGTGTTGACATATTGGGACCGATCATGGAAGCCTGTGTATGGTGTAACCTCGCTTTACCGCAAGACACTGGCTCGCATGATCACTGTTAATAGGTAAAATATTTTCGTAATTTTATTAAATGATATATGAATAGTGCAATGACAATGTTCTTAATATTTGTTTGAATTGACCTAGATATTAATCTAAAGTATTCTTCTGCAGACTTTCTAAAATGTAAAGATGGGTCCAAATATTGATTACACACGTTTGCATATAGTTTACAATGAAAAAATGCATTACCTCATCCTCTATAACCTCAATGCCCTAATGTAATATACAGTACTGGCAAAATCGTAAATGTCTATCTACACCCATATGTCTACCGACTTCAATGCATACATTATGATTTGAGCATCTGAAGTTCGACATTGCTTTTCTCAGGTAAAGGTAATTTGCATGCGATATAACGTTCTACATTAAGCAACGTATTGAAGTGTTGGTATAGATAGCCGAATATAAATGACAAATAAGACAAAGACACCAACCGTAGTAATAAATGGTAATATTTTAAACGTAGCTGAATAGAGACGGAACTCTAGTGTATTGCCATCGTCCTCATGTCTGATTGTATTGTATACGGTACTGCAGTGTCATCCGCGAAAAAGGCGAACCAGGTCGGGTTTCTAATACATAATTATGTTACTCTTAATTGAGTGTCATTTGTACCCAGAGTATGAAAAACGAAAATAAGTAGGAATAGTCATCGACGGTATACCTGCCAATGATCAGCTCAGCAGTGCGTTGTGTAATAGACAGACCAAATAGTCTGTTGATAGTTTTCATGATAATTATTACATAATTGTCGCAAGGTCGATCTTTCTCAGACTGGTCCAATTATTATTAATGCATATCGACTAACCTTTCCTTCAATCCAGTTTTCTCTGCTATATCCACCGCACTTAAAGGACATTCAGCTTCACATAGCAGTTTAAAGAGGCCAAGGTCATATCCCAAGGCCATTGCCATCATCACAGTCCCGTGCCCATAAATCTCGCCAATGTACTTGGAAAAGTCTTCACTCTCCATGCTTAATATGTCTTCTGTAAGTTTACATGAACCTGAAATAGACACAGATTTACATACAAGTCAAAAGTTTTGCCCCTGCTAAAACACATTTACATTGATCCTTTATATACCACGAAGCTGCAGTTTTCAAGTGAGAGCTTCATCCACAGCAATTACAAGGTGCATGCTCACGTGGTTACAACAACAACAACGTCGTCCACTCCAAAGTAAGTATTATTTGATATTTTCCTTAATATGCAACAGATTTTGATGAAATAAGGCGCAGCAAAAGCACGCGTCTTCATGAGCTGCATTTGGTGGTCCAGGGAGTTCGGCACAGACTTATGTCGTTTTTGCGAAGAATCGTACCGACACGGAAATCGATTCTTCGCAAAAACGACAGAAGTTTGTGCGAAAATACAGAGACCACCAAAAGTAGCTTAGCAAGACACGTTTGATGCGCCATAAGTCATCAAAATCCGTTACACAATAAGGACAATATAAAAGAATACGTACTTTGATTCAGATGGATTTTGGATGTTTCCGTACTTGTTGTTGTTATTAGTACCACGTGACAATACACCTTGGATTATAAGCGACTGAATAACACAGGATCCAAACCGTTTACGTAACCGTTCACAGATAATTAAGAATATGAAAGTGAATAACAAGAAAATAAAAATTAAGATCACTTAACAGCAGTTTGTTCACTAACATGTATTAATACAATATAACTTTAAAAGCTGTAGCTGATTATCATGATTATGATCACATACACACACACATCTAACGTTACCAATGAATGTACAGCGATCTATGTTAAATCACAGGCGATCGGCATGTTGATAGGACAGTGTATTATACTTGTTTAGATATGTAGAACAAAATGCAGTCATCCAATAGATAAACTGTAATTAATATAGACATGTAGAAAAAAGATTGCAGTCATCCAATAGACAAATTAACAGTTTATCTATTGGATGACTGCATTTTTTCTAGGTGTCTAAACAAGTATAATACACTATCCTAAAAACATGCCGAGTGCCTGTGTGTTAAATGTACTGATTATTTGATGCGGGTTAGAACAAACGGAATTAGAATGCGGGAAAGTAAATTGTCGTCTGCTATTGTTTCATGTTGTTTCTTCTTTCTCAATAAAACATGCATGGACTTTTATTGGGAACGATTCTAAAGTGTTATCAAATCATGTCTTTGATGATAAAATGGGAGAGGCGGGTGTGGTGGGGGGTGAACAGACGACCAAACTCAGCATTATAAGGTGACAACGAGGAAATGCGTGTCAAGTTATCCACAGTGACATTCGTTGTTGATTTTGAAGGTCAGACTTGCACACGTTGACTTGTCGTGACAACAGATTTACTGTAGAAAAATCGTTGGACAATTATATTAATACAATGCACTGTAAACGAATATTAGCGTGACCTACATGTGTACACGTATGTCGTCATTATTTATCCTCTCTTTGTAGTTTGTAAATATACGTTTCTTGGGATGAGATGCATGGTGTGGGGTATTGAGCTAATAAGTTAACATAGCTAAAGGTTGTCAATAACACGTAGCAAAAATAGTGAAATGTAATAGTTAACATAATAGACAAATAAGGGGTTAACAGTAAACATATTGTAATTACATGTATAACAGAAAATCCAAAAATAAATGCCCTTAACTTTACTGACGGTTTTATACCATGCCACCACACCAAGCCCTCTTTAGCCCTTTGAACCCGAAAGCCCGCTATAGCGGTTTATGCAAACAGTGCATATTCAGATGAGCCGGCTCGTAACGAGCCGTCTCATCAGGATATGCACTATTTGGAAGTAATTTTCATATTGTTGAGAACAAAAAATACCCCCTTTCCATAAATGGACTAGAATTGCGTGATGATTGGATTGGCTTCAAAATTAACATAACAAAATCCATTCCAGATATTTAGGGGTGTAAGGGTTAATAACACATATACTAATGATAACTAGTTACAGTATTTTTTTCAATGAAAACAATAAGGAGGTCGACATTTAAAAAATATTTTCAGATTGTTGTTTAACCCTTTAACCCCTACGTAACGGGAACGTAATTTGATATGTTAATTTTGCAACAAATCCAACCGTCAAAAAATGGTATTCAGGAAAGTCCAATTATGAAAACAGGGTATTTTTTGTTCTCAAAAATATGAAAAATTATTTCAAAAAGTGCAGATCCTGATGAGACGGCTCGTTACGAGTCGGCTCATCTGGATCTGCAATGTTTGCATAAACCGCTATAACGGTCTTTCGGGTTCAAAGGGGTAAATCAAAGGGGTAATTCATTTTTGTCCACACAAATTAGTTTGCGTAGGATAGTCTATGTCATCTCTACGTTGATTGGTTGAGATCGGTCTTAGTCCATTTTACTAGATGGTGGAGTACACTTGCAGGTTTAAATATTTCAATGCGAAAATATAACCCAATATATCAATATTATACTTCTTTATGGACAGTTATTTTGGTTATATTATGATTACAAATGAGTGGTCACACCATATAAGCATATATATTTTGAAGGAGAAATAAGAAAAATATTCAGAATTTTCCCTCAATTATGTAAACAGGGTCAAACATAAAGTAGCCGGGACATAGCTAGACCTGAGAGCATGCCCATATATAGAGAAATCCAGGCTTGTGTATTTTGATATTAAGTTTATCAGGCAAGGCTAGGAAACGCGTAGGAATTCCGAGGCTTGCCGAGGAATTCCTACCGTTTCCGAGCCGAGCCTGATAAACTTGATATTAAAAATACACTAGCCTGGTATTATATTTATCAGGTAACGTTTTATGCTCGAAAATGACATTAGATGACGTCGTATTCTAACAGTAGATCTAACCTTGTGAAACAAATGGTATTGGATCTGTGTCTACTAGTTGTGAAGTTACGTGTTCGCAACTATGTGTCTACATGCATTATTTACAGTATACACCATCTTAGTATCCATGGTATTTACACAAATACTACAAATGGTTTCCTCAAATGGCCCAATACACACATTCTGTTTATAAACACAGACAGCAGTCAGAACACAGGTCACAGCGCGTGTATTATTGATTTAATCTGGGGCAGATGTACCTTGCGATACACAATAAATGAGGTCAGTACTCGCGGGAGATCTACATGTACATGAATTATGTGAAATACAAGTTTAAATACGAATGGGTTTGTCAACGTTTGACTGTTTGGAGATAGTTGAAGCAAAATGGCAGAATGAGAAATGAATCGTCGGCAAAATGAGAAATGAATCATCGACATTGAATGTGTAGATCGGCGACCGTGACCCATTTCTCCAGTGCAGTTTCTGACCAATGGTAGTCCTTCTTACATGCGTGTGCAGAATTGACAGAATTGAATTTTGTGACACAGAATTGAATTTTGTGACACAGAATTGCATTCTGTGGCACAAAAGTGAATTTTGTGACACAGAATTGAATTTTGTGACACAGAATTGAATTCTGTGGCACAAAATTGAATTTTGTGACACAGAATTGAATTTTGTGACACAGAATTGAATTTTGTGGCACAAAAGTAAATTTTGTGACACAGAATTGAGTTTTGTGGCACAAAAGTGAATTTTGTGACACAGAATTGAATTTTGTGGCACAAAAATGAATTTTGTTGACAAAATTGAGCCATGTCCCACTTGGCGCCCCGTAGTATGCATATAGATCTAAATAGTTGTAGATGCACTTCACAAGCAGTGTCGATATTTTCGCTGACACTGTCGACTTCTTGCGAACTCTTATTGAATATCACCCTCATTCACCAGATCTGAAGAAGTTATTGTCTATGTATATGTGTATAATTTAGAACAAATAGAGAAAATTAAATTCCAACAGCAACTCAGAAACAATTGGGGGCATCCACCAGTTCAGAAATGAAGAATGTGATGTGCGCTCAGGTGTAGTTGTGGTGTGACAATCAGCGTTTCCAAAGACCGACGATGGCGTCTTATGCAACAAATGGCTATACATTTTGAACAGCCTGTAGAAACTATGTAATTGATGTGCATATACTGGAAAAATGGTGAATAATTATATTTTATTATGATATATAATTCACAATAATTGTTCTTGTCTACTTGTTTATACTAGTTCTTAAAGTGGGGACATATATTTTGAACCACCCTGTATTTTATACATATATTCCATCACATTTACGAAGAAATTATCTTTGAATCAAATGATTATCAGGTATTATATAGAACGGGTCCTTCAATAAGAAAACAGTGTCCCATACACAGCAGCCTATGTTTAGTCAATCGAGTCACTGAACTGTCATTCTAAGCTTCATGAAAATTTGACAGTCACATTGGGAATTTTTATATCATAAAAATGTTAATTACTGAAATCTGAGAACGCCTCTTTAATATCATTAATTTGATAGTGTTCTATATATTTAGCATCTCGTTTCATAATTTGCTCACCTTCTTGGTGAAGAATATAGCACGTGACAGGCCCGTACGCAGGAATATATATATGGGGGAGGGATGGTGTTGCCCACGGCGCGAAGGGCCTGAGTTGCTACAAATTTTTATACATACACGGAGAACCTCGGCTGATTAAGGGAGGACACGTACGCACGCGTCGCACCCCCACCCCCCACCCCAACCCACACCCTCCCTACCCCCACTCTCCCTGCGTACGGATCTGTGTGACACAGTCTATTTTTATTTATTTTTTTACTTAGATCTGTATTGAAATGTCATATCAGGATCTAGATAATTATTTAATTACCATACTTTATATTCACAATATTCTAAATGTCGGGTCTTTTTCTCCTGAAAATTAGTCGCTTCACAACTCAGCAAAAAAATGCTGATTGGTTGAAAAAGGTCATATATATATACTAAATGTTCGCGCATCTGTGCTATGTGGCCGGAATGGTCCTTAGACCTTGCAAGGACGGCCGGTAGATGTGGGTTCTATGTTTGGGGCGGTTCTACATATGGTGGGACTCGAAACAGTAACTGTAAATGAAACAATTTACGAATATTTAATAAAGTAATACATGTCAAAACTGATGTTTATGTAATGGCGTCTTCTAGAGAAGAGATCTCAGTAATATGCAGATAACAAAAGTGGACATGTGGGCCAAGGCATCAAACAATAGAAATGGCAAACCGGCGAAATGCACAAAGGTCAAGTAATCGGAATCTCCTGAAATGTATTCAACCTAAATCGGAATTTAGATTGCATACATAACAGGGGACAAAGCAAAGCATGTATATACAAGGTACCCATAATATTACCTGTAAATGAAACAATTTACGAATATTTAATAAAGTAATACATGTGAAAACTGATGTTTATGTAATGGCTTCTTCTAGAGAAGTGATAGCCCGCCACCACAACGCGCACGCATGCTCGTCCATTTGTTAGTCACGTGATGCCTAACAACAGACTACCTGTGGACGAGATGAACTAGGTACGAACGCTATACAAGAGTGGGTGGATGGATGGATGGACAGTGGCCAAGGAGTGGGGGTGCAAAACAAACACGTAACGCAGGGTACATTTTATTTTCCACAAACTCCACTGCTACATACTCCCCCTCTTTTGGAAAAAGGCGTCCCGACTTTCCACTTCCTAATCACATGTTTAGGGTACATGTATACACAATGAATAGACAAATCTGAAGTTGGAAGAAATTTAAAATTGACATGAGAATTAAGTATGTGTTTAGACTGGTGACTGGGTAGAACCAGTACAAGTCCTGAAGTACAAATACACGAAACATAACATGACATTGCATTAAAATGATAGAGTTGCGGTGATACGAATATCATATCACACAACACATATACTGAAAGGATAAAGAAACGCAGGGTAAACATTTGAGGTGATTTAAAGTGATGTGTTTGCTGTTATATACAATATTTTATATGAGTATTAAAAAAACATCTTTAGTCAACACATTACCAAAATTGCATTAGGTTTTGACCGATAATTCATTAGTAATTGAATCACAATTGACGGTACCCCCAAAATATCGCACAGTGAAATCCACTGTTTCGTCAGTATCTCGTATGCCCCCCTCGCGCATCTGTCACAGCCCTGATTCTCTTGTGCATGGAATTCATCAGTGCATTTATCCTTCTTATTGGGATATTGTTCCACTCTTCCAACAATGCATCCTTAGTTGGTCGAGATTAGAAGGGGTATTCCGACACCCCCTTATCCTCCTGTCAAGTTCGTCCCACAGCTGTTCGATTGGGGACAAATCGGGACTGTACGCTGGCCAGTCGAGTGGGTTAATGTTATGGTCAACGAGAAAGTCTTGACAAACTCTGGCTATATGGGGCCGGGCATTATCATGCTGGAAAATTAGTTGACGTTGTTGCACAAATGGAACAACAACCGGGCGGAGGATTTCATCCCTATATCTTACGGCGGTTAAATTCCCGGCTACCACAATCAACGGTGACTTTACCCCAAGAGATATCCCTCCCCAGACCATAACCGAGCCACCCCAAAGCTATCCCTCTCAAGAATGCAAGCGTTGGCGAAGCGTTCCCCACGACGTCGCTATACACGACGTCGACCGTCCGGACGAAAAAGAGTGAACCGGGACTCATCTGTGAAAAAGACTTGTCTCCATTGTCTCAATGGAAATCGTCTGGGAGCATGTGCCGCCAACCAAGCCATACGACGCGCGCAACGTGCACGATTGAGAGGCAGACCAACGTAGGGACGACGTGCTCGCAGACCAATCTCGCGCAATCGATTTCTTACAGTTTTGGGGTGAATGTGGCGATTATGATTGCCTACCGTGTTAATAGCGGTTTCAGTGGCAGTAGCGTGGCGATTACGTAGGTGGGCGAGACGAATAGCCCTGTCTCGACGTCGCGACGTTACGCGCGGACGTCCCGATCTCGGTCGGTCGGCAACCCTTCCGGTCTCTCTCAGACGACGGACAAGACGTTCTATGGTGGAAACATTCACACCGAACTGCATAGCAACCTGCTGTTGCGTTTGACCTTGCATTAGCAATGCAATAGCCTGACGCCTCTGAACTTCCGTCAGACGTACCATGATTGTGAGAGCTATAAATTCAGTGTAAATAGCGGAAAACGATGTGTATACCTCACGCGTATCAAGTGGTATGACAAACTGTTTTGACAAACTTATCATCATCATGCTGCACGTGTTTTTGGCTTGTTATCACTTTCTCTATGTGGTACGATGCATTACACGGTTGAGTAACTTTAGGCACCGGTTTGGGTGCACAGTGACCAAGATAGTCGCCTGACCGGTTTTCATAATTTTAGGCCAAGCATTTAAATAATTATTGCGTATATTGTTACCCTGCGTTTCTTTATCCTTTCAGTATGTATACAAGATAATATGACATGGTGTTACATGTCATCGTCACGGTTGAGCGCATTTGTGATCTGTGTATATGACAAACGGAAAGCATATACCCGCGGACTATGTAAATACCCAGATATCTGGTCACAGCCTGGCAGCAAAATTGCCAAACCACCAGTATGGTACATACGCGAACGTCATGTTTGTTTACAATCACAATCTAGTCACATGCGCATTGAAGTCGGCGAGCCCAAAGCATGATTTGTTGGGTCCTAAGCATGATTTGTTGGGCCCACGTTGTGTTAACTAGCACAGCAAAACCTTACTAGGCCATGCAAAAAAAACGCCCACAGTCGATCAACATGCGAACATTCACTATCATCACCGTTTAGCGGTGAAAATATCAAATAATAATTACATCTGAACTTCATTACTCCCTACTGATCATGGTTTACCATGAGCAGCCATGGAGTAACATCTCTAAAACCTACCGACGGGTAAATATATATACATGTACACTTAGTTCTCGTGACAACTGTGTTACGTTACGACTAAATGCGATTAGCATTTGAACCCCTAATGGTTGCAAAGATTGCCAAGAGCTGTGATTAACTTTGAAGATATGGTTTATATATGTCAAATCAGGTAGTTCTCTTCACTGAAGTAATGCTATCCCCAGACCACTTGCTCCCGGGGCACGGTGAATACGTGCTCTTGTGCTTGCGGGATAACCCAGTCGCCCGTCGTCATCCATGCAGGCTGTTTGGTCTGGAGCCTAGGTCTACTACTGAATGTGTCGTCTTCCGTCTCATCACTCAGTGAGGCTGATCTAGGTAGTAGACCCGGCTCTCCTGCCCTCCTGCGCATCGGTATGACGTATGGCTGAGTTGACTGCATGTCGTCGACCTGACTCTGCGTTTCATCGGCCGCTGACATATCATCGCGGTCTGATGATTCACCGGGCGCGATATTAGGCGACGCAGATGGCTGTGGTACTGTGGTTCTGCATCTTGGACCTCCTCCTCATACGGGGCGGATGCCACGGACATGAAGGGCAAGAGCAGGTTGCGATGTACTGTCTTCGTCTTGCGCGCCCGCGACTGTTCATGAGCGATCTCGTAGACTGGAATACCGCCGTTGGGTTGACGTTTGACGATGTACGGATGTCGCTCCCACTTATCGGCTAACTTCTGTTTGCCGCGGAGACCGACATTTCGTAGCAGCACCCTGTCGCCCGGACGAAGTAGAGAGTTCCATACGGTCTTGTCATAGCCCTGCTTCTGTTTCTCGGAACTCTTCTTGGCCTCCTGTCTGGCCTTGGTGTATGCCAGCTCCAATCGGTTGCCGAGTTTCTGGACATAGTCCCGTGTGCTTCCGGCGCTGATATCGTCGGGTTTGAGACCCAGAAATGCGTCAATCGCCAGACGTGGGTGTCTCCCATACATCAAGTAGTATGGAGAGTATCCCGTGCTGTCGTGTTGTGTGCAGTTGTACGCATGTACCAAGGTTGGTATATGCGCCTTCCAGTCTGACTTCCGGTTTTCTTCGAGCGTGCCCAGCATCTTCAGGAGCGTCTGGTTGAACCTCTCTACCATCCCATTACCCATGGGATGGTACGGCGTGGTTCTGGATTTCCGGATTCCGGCGATGGCGCATAGTCCTTCGATTATCTTGCTCTCGAAGTTCTGGCCCCTGTCGCTGTGTATGGTGGCTGGGAACCCGTAGTGTACAACGAAGGAGTCGAAAAGCACACTGGCCGTCGTCCTGGCCGTCTGATTCCTGGTCGGGATCGCTTGCGCGTAGCGCGTGAAATGGTCAGTGACGACGAGGATGTTCTCGAATCCTCCCTTGGACCCTTCGAGTGATAGGTAGTCCACACATACAAGCTCCATGGGCGCAGACGACGTGATGTTGACAAGTTCCGCGCTTCGTGTCGGTGCCGTCTTTCGGAGAATACAGCGTCTACAGGATGTTACCCTCTCCCGCACGTATGCCTTCATGCCCGGCCAGTATAATCGTTGTTTGAACAACGCTATGGTGCGATCGCGTCCCTGGTGACCGAGGTCATCATGGAGGGCGGAGAATGCCATCTGGCGCACAAGCAGCGGTAACACTAGCAACCTGACATCCTACTCCTGGACGGTAGCGCATCTGTACAGCACCTCGTTGTGGATGATCAGCTGATCCCAGATATTCAGGTATCGCCTATCAATGAGATCTGAACCCGCCCGCATAGCGGACGGCGGGGTTCCACTCTTGATAGTGTCGATAACCTGTCGAATCTGCGGATCAGCTAACTGCAACTTCCTCCAGTCTTTGTCGCTGAGGGCGTACCGGTCGACTAGCTCTGCAGGAGGGTCGTGTAACTGCTCAATGCGTTTCCCGGCGTCAGGCGATGACACGAGGCTGTCTGCACATGGAAAATCCTCCAACGAAACTGACACGGCTTGGCAAAGGGCATTGAATACTGGTGTATAGATCACTTGTTCGGGTCGACGTGAAAAAACATCTGCGTCAGTGTTGTCCTTCCCTCGCCGGTACTTGATTTTGAAATCGTAATTCGCAAGTGCAGCGACCCAGCGCTGACCGGTGGCATCGAGTTTGGCCGTTGTGAGTACGTAGGAGGTGAGAGGGTTATTGTCGGTTTCCACGCTGAATTTGGTACCATAGAGGTAGTCGTGGAGCTTTTCGGTGACCGTCCACTTCAAAGCCAAAAACTCGAGCTTGTGGGCCGGGTAGTTCTTCTCGGCTGGTTTTAAGCTCCGGCTGGCGTAGGCAACGACTCGATCCTTCCCATCCTGTCTCTGGTATAGCACTGCGCCTAATCCCTTGGATGATGCATCTGTATGCACCACAAACGGCAGGTCGTAGTTAGCGTATGCCAGGACAGGTGGGTTGATCAGCTCCTTCACCAAGGTGTCGAATGCTGCCTTCTGCGATTCCCCCCAAACGAATGGTGTTCTTGGTTTCTTGAACTTCAACGTCTTCGTTGTTGGTACGCCAACGAGCAGGTCGTTCAAGGGGCGCGCAATGCTGGCGTATCCTTTTATAAATCGCCGGTAGTATCCGGTGAAACCGAGAAACTTGCGAACGTCTTTCGTCGTTTTCGGGACGGGACAGTTCTTTACTGTGTCCACCTTGGCGGGGTCGGCTTTGATTCCTTCTTCTGAAACCACATGTCCACGATAGAGAACCTCCCGACGGAAGAACTCGCACTTGGACGGTTTCAGTTTCAGGTTGAACTGTCGGAGTTTGTCGAAAACTGCTTTTCACGTGTTCTTCGAAGTCTGATGAAAAAATGATGATGTCATCCAAATATATTAAGCATTCCTGTAAATTCAGATGACCCATGCACTTTTCCATCAGCCTCTGAAAGATTGCGGGTGCATTACATAGCTCAAATGGCATCCGATTAGCCTCGAAGAACCCGATCGATCCCACCTGGTCTAGCTTGCTGAAGTACTTGGAACCGGCCAGGATATGTAGTGATTCCTCGATGCGAGGGATGGCATACGCATCCTTGGTAGTCCAGTTGATGAGCTTCCTGTAATCTATACAAAGTTTTATGCTCCCATCCTTCTTCCGGACTATCACTACATTCGACGAGAAGGGGCTGTTCGATTCTCGAATGGCTCCAGTTTCCAGCATATCTCCTGCATGCTACCGTACCTCTTGAAGCAGTACTGGGGGATTCGTCTGCATGGGTCCTTGAAAGGTTTGGTGTCTACCAAGTGAATCTCGTGGCGAATCTCAGCTGTGTGACCCAGGTCGGTGCTACTCTGTGAGAAGATATCTTGCCACTTGGCCATCATGTTGGTCACCAGCTTCTTCTGTTCATCGGTCAAGTCGGACTCCTCAAGGTCAACTCCATACGTTGTTGCGTTTACTGTAGATGTTGGTATAGACGTAGTCTGCTGACTGACCTTGACGTTGACCTCTTGAAGCTCGCACACGACCGACTTCGCTGGCAGTGTGACGGTCCTGGCTGAGAGGTTGCAGAGTCTCACTGGAACCCTGGACGTTTTTCCAGGACTGTTCAGGCTGACAACTCTCGGGCAGGCAGATACTCTTGATGTATATTCCTGCTGGCTTCTGTCTGTAACTGCAGAATCCACTTGTTTCGTCTTCCTTGTGAAGCCTGTTATTGTCTTGGTCTCCATTGGTTTCAGGGTGATCGTGTTGGTGGTGCGGACCAGTCCAACAGAGTTCTGTGCTATCGCGTCGAAAGCCACTGCCCACGGCTCTGGTATCTGATCACTCTCCTCGTCGATGGTGTTGTACCTGCACATACCGTACTGACCATAGCACCGGTATCGATCAGAGCTCTGGTTTCTTGGCCTTCCACCAGGATGCTATGTACATTGTTGGCCCCAACTAGCCTATCCAACAAATCATGAGTAGGGCTCTTGTCGCGGGTACTGTCTCCAATCTGCCCTTCGATGGAGACATCTACCGGTTTAAAGGAACGGCGGATTTCTTCTGTGTTGGCGGTGCTCCAGTAGCCTCCTTCTGTGCCGTCACATCTGGCTTCCGGTTGGTCCTGTTCCTCGAATGCCAATTTCCTTTTCCGGATTTATTCAGGTCATCCATTTTCTTCTCCATCCTCTCCATTCTGACCATCAGATCCGCAAACATGCTGGTCTCCTTGTTCATGTGTACCTGCTGTTGCTGTACATTATCCGGCGGTTCGGTGTTCCTGGCCGTTTTATGTAGCTTCGTGTCCCTTCGGTTACTTTGGATCTCACACTCCTCGGATCTTACTTTCTTTCTCAGATCTTCAAAGTTCGCTTCTGTCTCGAAGGACATCCTAGTGGCGTTCCTTAACTCCGTACTACTCAACCCTCTTCAGTATTTAATTCGGAGCATGTTGTTCCGTCCGTTGTTCGGGTTGAATGTGCCCTTTTCTGATGGCCTTTTGCAGGATTTCTTCCAACCGAAGGCCCCATGAGGTGACCGTCTCGTCATCAGCCTGTCGTGTGCAGTAAAATTGCTGCAAAATTGCTCCCCACTCACCACATTCCCGAACACGCCCTCCATCTTCTCCATAATCTCTGCCGAGGTAGCGAATGCCCACAAGGGCAGCAACACACGTCACGCTTCGCCTCTAAGGGAGTGACGAATGGCCTGGCTCACTAAATAGTCGGGGTACGCGGACATCAATGACTCCACCTCTAATGACCATATTTCAAAGGAGCACTCATTCTTCGGTATAGGTTCCGTTCCACTGAAGGGAGTCACGGTTGGTTTGATGTAATATTTCTGACGGTCATCCTGATCTCTCTGTCTCGTGTCCTGTTGGTGTTTGGTTACTCTTCTGGATTGACCAGTCTCTTTATTCTCCTCATGTAGTTGAAGTTCCTCTTTCTTCAACATTTCATCGGCTATGACCTGGGCTAGTTTCTTCTCAGCTTCAAATAGCAGCTGTAGTCGGTCACATTCGGGATTCGTTTTCTCTTGATATCTGTGCCCCAATCCATCAAGGTGTCGTCCTGTTCCTCTTGACTTGTCCTGGGCTTATACTGTTGTGTGGTGGTAGTTTGTCGTAGTTCTTGTTCCATTCGTCTCCCTTCTATGGTTAGCTTGTATAATCTATCTCGTGGTTCCTGTTCCTCTGTCCCTCGTGCTCTAATCGTCGTCTCAAGTCTTCGTTCTTCCTCTCTGAGTTGGTTCAGCCTCTCTTCCCTTTCTTGCGTCTCTATTATATGTCGTTGTTGCATCTCATATGCGTGTAGTCTGTCCGTCCTGATCTGTTCCTCCTTTGCTTGTTTTTGTCTCTCCATCTCTAGTGCCTGTTCCTTCCATCTATTATCGGCGATTGATTTTCTGCTACGTTCAATATCGTATAGTCCGTTCCTAATCCTAATCGCCTCCTCCTCTTCTTCTAGTCTGTTCTTGTTCACTTCCAACTCCATTTCCTTTTCACGTAGTATGTCCAATATAATCATTTCTTCTTCTTCCATTCTCCTTTTCATCAGTCTAATCTCCAGTTCATTGTCTCTGAACAATGACTGTGTTCTGATTTGTGCCTCAGCTTCCGATGGAATGTATCTTCCATCATCTGCATATCGTGCTGCTTCTCTATGGACAATGAGCTTTTTATAGCTTTCTGGACTTCTGCATCTGCAACAATTTTCCTTCTTAACTGATCTCGACGGATGCTATGCAATTGGTTCCCAGAAGTTCCTTTCGGTGGTGAGATTCTGTCAATCCTACTGATGAAACTAGGAGGCGTAACATCTGGACGGGCAGATACGGAACTGTTGTACACCGATATCTCATCATCTACATCGTCAGAAAAACTAACAGATTTTCTACGATGTGTATCTGCATGAGTAGGCTGTGTGGAAACCGGGTCGCTTGGCGAGCCCCTCATGGGATTTACCTTGCCTTTTCGACTAATTTCCCGCTCAATTCCACCCGTATCTGGCAGGCTATCCCGTATTTCGGTATGACCTATGCCATCTACCCTGCGTCGTTCTCTATCCCGTCTTTCTTCTTGTTGTGTTGTCGGCGTACTTTCAAGAACATCTTTCTGTGTTTGTGTCTCTTGGGTCTTAACCTGTTCTCTATTCATTCGCCTCCTTTCTCTATCATCTATACTGGACAGGTGTAGCTGTTCAAGACGACTGTCTATGTCCTCAAACTCCCCAGTCCATTCTTTTTGTTCATTGTCCATTCTACCTGTCTCTCTTATCCATCTCTCTTCCCTCGCCAACCAGAGAAATCTCATCTCTCAAATTAATCAGTTCCCGTTGACCAATGTTTTCCATCTTTTTTTCTTTCTTTTTTTTCCAGTTGCAAACGCTCTGGGAAACTCAAACAACTTTTGATAACCAACTATGACCTATCAAGGTTGCTCATTGATTGTAAACTAAATTATCCTAGGTACCCCCACCAGGTACCAGTCGGATGCTCAATGGTACACAAGCCACTGCACTATATTGTGGTACAAAGTTGCTGCACAATGGTATCGGTGAAATTTGATCTTTCGGAACTAATCAAATAACGCCGTTGTGCTTGCACTTCAAATCGTTATTGTGGAATTTAACGACCACAACATGTTTCTCAGACCGCTGGAGAAATTGTGGAATTTAACGACCACAATATGTTTTCTCCCGTTAGTGAGGATCCCAAATCAACCTATCAAACTCCTATCCTGACAGCCAACAACTAAGATCTAATTGAGCTACTTCAGAATTTAAAATCCGTGCTCCTTGACTAAAGCAGTCAAAGAGTTCAATGGTTGTTTTTTTAAATGTAGCTCCCGGACTAAATCAAAATAAATGTTCAAACCTTGTTGATTTCAAATTCAGCAATGTAACCCCTGGACTACATACAACAAAAACTAACTAAACTTGATCATTCATGTTTAGCTTCAAGACTAAGCCGAAAGGTACAAATTCAAAATCTGAAAAATTCAAATTTAGAAACTTAGCTCCTGCACTAAGTCCAAATTTTTATTTTTCTATTTTTTTTTAATTTTAGCTCCTGGACTAAATTCCTAATTCCGTTGTCATGAGCAATCACCTTAGTAACGGAATTAACTACCAGAGTTACAAGTCATTCGTACCTAAACTATAATCGACCCATTCCAAATGACTTGTCGATCAACGCGCTATGTTTCGAGGCTAACCGCACATGATAACCCAAACAATTAAATAACAGTACCAACAGTTCGATACCTCTATACCAATGTTTCAAATCGCACCGGTGATCAGTCTTTTTTTTCCAAAGCTTCTCCACTAATCAAAATTATTGATTTGGCTCCCTACCTAAGATTTCTTTTCTAAGTCACGGGTCACTACTAATTTCAGAATTCTGAAACTCAGTGACCAGACTATTTGGTTTCCAATCTACCACAGTAATTTAATTTCAGCTGCCTAACTTACGTTTTCAATCGCCTGTACTAAAACTAAATTTTGAAGTTTAGTGCTCTGATTTTTATTTTTTTCCGCACTAACACAAAATATTATATTTAGCGACCGGACTAAATTGTATCAGCTCCCATCATGGTGCACCATATTTTGACCAACAGATTGTACCCTGCCCATCAACCTACACCATTCAGTGCTCCAGCCTGATTTTGCAGTTTAGTGCCTAGACAACCTTTAACCGTAATGCCAACACAATTGTCCTGTTGATATTTGCTTTCAGGGCAATATATCCAAGGATCTAAAGCATATTTTGTGATCGCTAAATTGCTATGCTATCATGTATATCTACAGATATCATAGAAATGTTGATTTTTCACAAAAATTGCCAATCTGTAGTTGTACCGTTGCCCCTATTTTCCCAGTCCGGAAACAGCGAAATCAAGATTGCTATGCTATCATGTAACTGTACAGATTTCATAGAAATGTTGACGTCATCCGACAAACTTTTGTTTATTGTTGTTTTTTAATTTTTTTTTTTTTTTTTTTTTTTTTTTTATTATTATTGTTATACCCAGAATTCTATGCCGAGCTTCTGGCACAGAATTTTCACCTTTTTTTCACAACATTGCTATGGTGAATTTCACCGTAGAATTTTTTATTTTTTTTATGGGTAAAAAAATAAATAAATTAAACGCGTTTTGTTTAATTTTAGTCGCTGGGGTTTTCCGTGGTTTACCGTAGGTTCTGGTTAGGTAGGATGAGACCAGATATGAAGGACTAGGATGGCGGGACTAGGATTAGCTAGGACGGGTCTAGGACTAGGACCTTGCTACCAGGTATACACTGCAATGAAAGTTACCATATTGTTGTTAGAGGTTGTACGTGCAGTTACAGTGCTCCCTGTACCAAGTTTGGTGAAGTTAGTGCAAGTGTATGCCAAAATTGGTTTTGTCCAATTTATTCCTAGCACATGTAATTGTCACAATCACTAAATGTCACTATTACAAATTATTGTCACGAAGTCTATCACTAACTATTGTCACTAAGTGTCACGATCACAAATATAATGTCACTTCCATACAATGAAATGTTCCAATCCAGTGAATAATGTCTTATTCAAATAGCCAATTCAAATCATCCACAATTTCAACATGTGTTTGATGTGAAATCAAAGCATTGTTTACATTTGGAAACACATGACACTGGCATCCTTGAAAACGGTCCAAACTGAGTATCATATGACTTTATGAGGCTGAAATTCTATCAACAGTACTCACTGGCTTAGAAAACATACGTACATGGTCAATGACATACAGCATGTAAACAGTTTACACATATATGTAAACACACAGGATTCCCGTCTATAAATAGATATTCACGTCAGTCAAGGTCATGTCAACACAGTCTAAATACAACGTTAATCGCTGTTCAACAGCTAGTTCCAACTTTTAATCGGAACATATTCATGATTTTCAAAGAACACATGGAGAGAGTATTACCATTCGTCCGTCGTCGAACTAACGCGCAACTTCAGAATATGTTTGAGCTCATTTTTATTTCCGCGGAAACTTATCACACGCGTGTGTTCAGTAGGTCGGACTTGATTGTAGGCCCGGGAATGTCTATTGTCGGAATTTATCGACACGAATGTGCATGCATGCGTAAAACTACCGGGAATTTGTGTTTCACCGATGTCAGTTGCACTTATAATAATAGACAGTGCATCAGTTTTTAACATTTTACACATTACAAAAGTGTCCATTTTATATTTTGTGAGTCATGGTAGTAACGCTCACATATGTTTGCTTTTAGTGTAATTTGCTGAAATAATATTATGCGGGACGTATTGCACCAAATTTTATTAGATGTTCTGCCATATTATATGCTGTAGGTGTCGAACCCTCCAAGTGGTGAAACTCTCCGATAACATGTACAAACGAAAATAGCGGAGATGGTAACTCAATGCTCTGTATAATATACTCTAAGAACAGGGTCAGATATACTTTATATAAATATTCATCAGTTACGTGTATGGTTTCACTACATTTGAAACAAACGGTCATATTCTATATAGTCAGTCCTTAAAGTCAGGAGATCCTGAGTATAAGTGATTGATCACCAAACTACGTGACTGAAAGATAGATCTATGAAGATTAAATTTACGTGTAATGCGAATATATGCCTAAGGGACTGGTCATTATTTGTCGCCGCCGGCGGGGGGGGGGGGGGGGGGGGGGGGGGGGGGGGGGGGGGGGGGGGGGGGGGGGGGGGGGGGGGGGGGGGGGGGGGGGGCTGGATGGATTTTGCCAATAATCTGATTTTTTTCTAGGGCCCCCCCCCCCAGTAACTTTAGCTAAATTTTCAGGGCCCCCCTATTCCATCATAGATATTTTTCGAGGCCCACCCACCTATGCTTATCATCATCATCATCATCATCACTCTTTATTACAGTACAGTTTATTACAGTACATGTATCTATATAATTATTATATTAACTGTTACAATGTGCAGTACTGTAACTTAATCATAATGTCCTAGATGTCTTTGATATTTATCATGTTTATATGACTATGTTTCAGTAACGACCTGTCTCATCAACATCTGCACTGTTTGCAACAATTTTTCGGATTTTCCCCATACATTTTGTGTTGTTTTTTTCTGAAATATTTGTAAAACCCCTATTCTGAATGGACATTTATTTATATCTGAATCTATTAAATCTCTTTACTAGCTGACTGAATGACAAACAGTGTAGGTGCTGATCAGATTGCTTGGGGACCTGGGGCCATACTGGTCACCAGTATTGTATGTCACCTTTTATATACCGGTACCAGTAATTAACTGGAAGCCCAGTCATGTGCTTACGAGTTACAATGAGGAAGCAGTATATTTAAATATACATATATATTTAGCACAACAATTGAGGGATATAGTGACATGCAGATGCCCCATATCCCTCAATGTTGTGCTATGGCATATATCCAAGCAAATCCAACAGAAAAACAAACCAGTTGCAAAAGTATACAAATGTATATATCCATTGACATCATGCACACCGAGTCTGATCCCGACCCAGGAACCAGTAGTACAATTAGTAGCAGCGACACTGAATCAGATTCTGATTGCTAGAAATTATCGCCTGGGTGAATGTGGACATTGGTCAACATTACTGAACGATATGTAAATTTACATGTGCAATGTCTAGTATAGTATACTATTAAAATTAAATAGGATCTATTAAAGCAATTTGCCATTTTAAGCCTTTCAGCTCCATGCAGATCTCGATCTAGACTATACATGTAGCAGTTTTGCAAGCAGTGTAGATCCAGATGAGCCGTCTCATAAGGATCTACTCTATTTGCGTAGCTTATCCGAGGGTAATAACAGACTTGTTACCATCAAAATCGTACCAAATGTTCAGCATGTCCAGTTCTTGGACTTGGTATTTACCCTAATTATTCAGACACTATTTTGGGACAATCCAAATACTTTTTGTTAAAAATGGATCTAAACTGTGTATGATAGATGTGTCACTGACTGAATGGCAACCAGTGTAGACCCTGATCAGAGTGCACAGATGTTTTTCAAGGCCCCCCCACCATGAATTATTTTTAAAAAATTAAAAAATTGGAGGCCCCCCCCTCAATATCTGTGAAAATTTTCGCCCCCCCATCTGGCGCAGTCGATATTTTCGGCCCCCACCCCCCCCCCCCCCCCCCCCCCCCCCCCCCCCTGTGATAAATAATGACCAGTCCCTAATAAATGAATGGTTTCAAATTGGAAGTAATTATCCATTTACCGACGAGTTCCTATGTAGCTCGATCATTGATTAAATATGTCGGCCAATAGGTATCTAGGGCCAAACCGTATGGAACGCCAAATCTACATAAACTCAAATATATATGGCTAGCAACAAATATTTGGGGCTAGCAATAAATATTTGGAGACCTCTCGAAATCATTTGGAGAGCTCTCGAAATCAATTAATGATATCTCGAAATCATTTGGAGAGCTTTCGAAATCATTTGGAGCGAGCATTATATAACATTTGATTTGGAGAGCTCTCGAAATCATTTGGAGAGCTCTCGAAATCAATTAATGATATCTCGAAATCAGTTAGAGATCTCTCGAAATCAATTGTAGCGAGCATTATATAACTTTGATTTGGAGAGCTCTCTAAATCATTTGGAGCTATCTCTAAATCATTTGGAGAGCTCTCGAAATCATTTGGAGAGCTCTCGAAATCAATTATTGATATCTCGAAATGATTTAGAGAGCTCTCGAAATCATTTGTAGCGAGCATTATATAACTTGATTTGGAGAGCTCTCTAAATCATTTGGAGCTATCTCTAAATCATTTGGAGAGCTCTCGAAATCATTTGGAGAGCTCTCGAAATCAATTAATGATATCTCGAAATCATTTAGAGAGCTCTCGAAATCATTTGTAGCGAGCATTATATAACTTTGATTTGGAGAACTCTCTAAATCATTGGGAGCTATATATCTCTAAATCAGTTTGAGAGCTCTCGAAATCATTTGGAGAGCTCTCGAAATCATTTCGAGCGATCTCTAATTCATTTCGAGCTAGCAATATATATATTATTTGGAGCTAGCATTAAATCGCTTGAAACTATGAAAACGATGTCTCCCTGAATTATTGAATTACGCATTGAATTACGCAGCACGATTTACCCAAATATACCCAAATCTTCATTAAAAATAACATTTATGATTATATTATATACTTTTTCTACAATATATCATTAGTATATCATATAATAACCACATTTTGACCGAAACATAGGAAGAATAAAGCACCTATTTCTGCGGGAAAAAGATTAACATAGCATTATTATAAACGGAGACTACCGAGACTCATTAATTATGTCTGAGTTGTCTAACTTTAAGTTATCATCGACCATGATTGCATATCGCACATAATGTGGTTGTGACTGGAGAAATGTGGTTTATGGGTTTTGCGACCAGTGTAGATCCAGATCAGCATGTGCATCCGCAGTCTGATCAGCATCTGCAACATTCGTCATTCCATAAATGAAACCCCCAGTCATGCTTCGAACAAGCAATGTAGGTCGTTACCAGGCTACAGAAGGGATCTATTTAATCGGAACCTACACTGGTCACAATTTCGATAAGCCCCATTTATCCAGTCACAGCCACCTATACATATAAATGCAGTATTAGTTTTAAAATATTGGTAGTTTATATATTTAAATTATATATTACTACCGTATATAAATATATAATTATACTAGTTGACATAACAGTTTTCACACACTGTCTCCTTGGATGTCAAGATTAGAGAGGTTCTACTGCTTTTATGAGTATTTCAATTAAAAATCATCATTTCCATTTAGCCATTATAAAGTGCATTATATTCCTTTACTTACTAGCATAAGTGAATCGCGGTATTCTCCCTTTATTTCATGTACAAATATTTCCATTTTGCATCACAACATTAAAAAAGGCCCTGGTATAAGCAAATTAATGACATATATTATGTAAGTACAGTCAAAACATCATTATTATAATGTGCATAGCTTTATTTATTAACAAATATAGTAATTACATGAAGATTTGGGTAGATTTGGGTAAATCATGCCATCCCAAATTTAGTGCGACTTTACCTAGACCGGAAGTCGCCTGTCACACGTGTAGTAGTGAATACACATTTGTCGAGCTTGTTTACAGCACAGGTTGAAGTAACGGACCGAGGTCTATAAATAAATTAAATATGCCTAAAAGCATCAATAAATGAAAAAGAAATAAGCTAAACAATTTTTTGTTTACTCCATCCATATACTCCATATTGAAGGTTACGAAGTTTTTAATAGGCTCGGTGCACATGCGTACAGAGATTTTAAAAGCGCGGGAAGGGAGCGCGTTATTGTTGTTTTCCTCCAGTTCCCACGTGGAGTGGTATTTGGAGCTAGCATCAAATCAAGTTTATAATGCCCTCTCTAAATCAATTTGAGATATCTCCAAATGAATTCGAGAGCTCTCCAAATGATTTCGAGAGCTCTCCAAATGATCTAGAGATAGCTCCAAATTATTTAGAGAGCTCTCCAAATCAAGTTATATAATGCTCGCTACAAATGATTTCGAGAGCTCTCTAAATGATTTCGAGATATCATTAATTTATTTCGAGAGCTCTCCAAATGATTTCGAGAGCTCTCCAAATGATTTAGAGATAGCTCCAAATGATTTAGAGAGCTCTCCAAATCAAATGTTATATTGCTCGCTCCAAATGATTTCGAGAGCTCTCCAAATGATTTCGAGATACCATTAATTGATTTCGAGAGCTCTCCAAATGATTTCGAGAGCTCTCCAAATATTTATTGCTAGCTCCAAATATTGTTGCTAGCAATATATATTTGAGTTTATGTAGATTTGGCGTTCCATAAAACCGCCCGCCGCTACTCTCCCGCGAAGTAACACATAGCACAGTAACGGAAATATATAAATGTCACATCAGTAAACTATACAAGTAAAATATGATATAGACATGACATGCTAGTATAATCTCGTTTTGGTAAAATGTATATACATGTAGATAGAATGGCCCCCCCGAGTCCAAATTAAAAAGCAGTTTGTTGCTAAGATAGGTCATCTCTCATTCACTGGATACTGTTTGTCTAAACCCTGATCCTCCTGATTCAGTCAGGTACATATACCACGTACCACAGTTAATTATGTGCTCAGTCCAACAGAAACAACTAAAACAACATGATAGGTTCCGCCATTCTGACAGTTGTTTTTTTAGTCAATGTACCAAAAGCAAATTTAATTTATTTGTACTTTATGCGTTGCACTCGTGTTTGTTGTATGGGTTATGATACTGCCTAGCACACATGTTTTAGTGTTACATGTTTATAATGTATACGTGCTGCAACGTGTTTGCATAATAAGTGTTTTTATTTGGACACATTGTCTGAATGTGTGGGTGGTGTAATGGGTCATGGCGGACTCGGTGAGCTTGTAAGAGATTGAGTGAGCTTTCTCGAACTTGTTAGCAGAGACTGAGTGAGAGCTTTCTCTGCACACCGCTGAGTTGACACAATATTGTTGAGAGTGGGAGTGTCGCGCTCGACTTGATGATGCAGCTGGGTTGATGATGATTCGGTGCCCCATCCTGTTGGTGGACAGCTTGTATGTTGTGAGTATTCAATGCTCAATATGCTTGACCAATGTATCTGTATTTGTACTGAGTTATTTCCGGACGGTTTTGCCTGTTCGCTATGGTTTTTCTCTGGGCACTCCGGTTTTCATCCCCATTAAAAATAGGCCGCGCTGACTGTGCCAGCATGCTGGTCGTGTGCACATAGAAAACCCCGTTTTTTCTTGGATAGTTATTTTTAGACCAGGTACAGGTAAACTAGGGTGTGTCGGAACAATGCTCTCGCAGTCTTTGTGGCTGTAGCGAGATTGAGGCAACTTTGGCAGTCGACCCCCCCCCCCCCCCCCCCATCGACTGGAAAATTCCTGGCGACGCCTATGATGTGCGTCTCATTTACAATTGACCATTCATGCACATTCTAAATCTAAATACTAGATCCGCCCTGTTGTCCGATCCAAATATTGAGAGGGTCAACTTGTCCATATCCATGCTGTTTGTACTGGAAGTAATACTTCGTAATAACCCCGGGACAAAACTCGAGAATACGGGTAAAGTGGGATAAACCGGTCATGTCCCAATACAAGTGTCAACGTGAAATGGTGAATCGTTGACACTTGTATTGTGATACGACAGGTCTATATCCCACATCACCCATATTACCGAGTTTTGTCCCCGGGTTTTCCCGTGTAAAATAGTGTACATTACTGCCGTAGACACCACCACGGCAGCAACAGCGCGCCGTGGCACTAGTTTGGCTCTATAATGCAGGAAACACAATTTTGAGGGTCTAGGTTGACATCACCCCCCCCCCCACTACCCACCCCGCTCAATGGTCGGCCGTGGCATTATTTTATTCACCGCTACGGGCCTGTTAAAATAGTGCAGTAAACACCACTCAAAATGTCTTCTTTATCGACGGACTTCACTAAACCCTTGATGCAATATTAGATCTATTCGCAATCATCCATTTACACGACTATATATACACGTTCAATGGTTATAGCTTCAATGTCTTCAATGAGGGGCGTCTACGTTACCTCGAAAACAATTAATATATATTCAGCCCTGAAAGTATACTAGCAGTTTAACAAGTATAAGATTAGTCAATTAATACTAATACCTGAATAGAAATAAGCATAATGTAACTGATGTATTGTAATTACAATTAAATTTAGCTGTGTGTGGTCGTAAAACTAACACGATGTGCATTGAGCTGGAATGAGAAGCTATAACCATACATTGTAACACAGGAGCACACACATGTCCAAAGATGTGATGTGTGCAATGTAACTTACAAGAGTCTTCAGCTACCACATAATTACATATAGTTACCCACAAATGTTGCACCTGTTCTCGCGCCCATTTTTCCTTCTCGGCCAAATGCCAGGCCACCCTATTTTCGTGCATGGTTATACATTTTGAAAACGACACAATCACTCAGTAGTGTCCTTAATGCCATACATGATCACTTAGACCCAGGTGTGAAAGCCGGTAAGGATGGAGTCACCGTTGACGTTTTAATTATCGCGAGAATGGAGTCACCATTAAGATATATGTGCCCTCATCCCCTACAGTATGTACATGAATAAGATGCTAAACACCAAGTTGATCAGTCGATCCTCGATTCAACCAGTTGAGCCCAGTCTCAGCGGAGCTATTCAACCAGTCATATTTAGAGATTAGAATATATTATTATATATATTATTTATTTCCTCCAGACATTTGTGAAGATTTATGCAAGTCATATGAACATGTTATGAATGAGATATAACAACTTATTAAACATATATACATGTATTTCACATTTTTTCATGGATGAAACATTCCAAGATCAGAAATTAATATTTACATGAAAAATACATTACATGTAATATAATATAATCTGGTCCTCATCACACCAGAATCACTTAGCCCCACTTTCTAAAAGTAATAGGATCAGTTAATCTTGCTACTCTTATAATAGTATAACCGTATTAAAGCAAGTAAAGATAATGTTAAAATCTTGACTGTTTGGTCGCATATTTATAAACTTAATAAGCGGGCATTCAACTATGCATGTCGAAATATAAATAATATGACGATGTTCTAATATCTGATCCAGACGTCAATGGTTAGCCTGATCAACCGTGGACATCTGTAACAGTACATTTGCCCATCCATCTATGCCGACGAATGTACATTAATCTTCAATAACTATAACGTAATACAGAATATACCCAAACGCCTTCATATCTCCACAAATACATTCTTCTGATCTCCGGACAATGTCCTATGTCACAAAACAAGTTTAATGACTCTCATCAGCTCACAGACACCGACTAATTCGTACTAACATTAATATTGTTATTTCAATGGTTTAGATACAAACTCACACTATTAGTTAGCTTCTGTCCTATGATTACCAATTATGAAGTTGTAGAACAAAAATCGACTTCGAAATACATGCATTGTATACATACATATTGGTATAGAATCGAGTGACGTTTTGTATACACTTTTATGATTGGACATACATTAAAATAATTGGTAGTTGTCTCAAATTAATATCTTGTATTGCCTAAGAATTGTTTGTATGTGAACTGTGAGGTTTGTTTAGATCAATTAACTGGTCTGAATCACAATATGGTATTCGAACAGTTTGTAGTATGGCTGGTTTTGAAAACCTTCTTACATTTTAAATTGTACTATGTCAGTAAATTGTTTTTGAAAAAATCTTCCCCAGTAACTTCAATTCGTGCTATCCATTACTGCTGCCAATCCATCGTGCTGCTCATTAATTTACATTACTAATAGACTGCTAATACTAGAAATGTACGTTCCATTTTTGTTATCTTTCAAACATATACAAACATATGCTATTTATGCATCAAAATACACATAAAGTAACGGTGAATAAGGATCAGAAAACAAGCTCACAGAGCTTATGTGGATTCTTCCCAACCTTATAGTGTACGAGTCTAGATTTAGTGTGATGTGTGACATTCTTGCAAAGTATTTCAGGGAGCAGACCCATACGGATATTAACACAATTTAAAATCACAATGGCATTGCAATAACATGGAAATGTGTAGGAGAGCTCCAGATAAGGAATTAGTAATTGAGTATTGTCACTCCATCATTTCTTAAGAAATTGGGTATTTCAAAATTGTAATTGGGTAAATTAAAATCACACTGCTGTTTACACATCAACAGCCAGCAATTATTGAATAGTTTGCTTCGAAATGAAAACAATTCTTGGCATTTCATTATAATTGTCTCCTTGGAGACAATTCTAATGAAATACCAAGATGTGTTTTCTTAGAAAATAAGAAAAATATGCTATATTTCTGGTCTATTTATTGTTTTCTGCAGCATGATAAAGGTACCATAAAATTTGTATTTCTTTTTGATACTCGCTACTTCTGATTTCAATTGTGTTTTTGGCATTTTAATTGGGTATTTACGATAATACGCAGCTTATCTGGAGCTCTGTGTAGTGTGTCTGAAATAGTCAGAACACGAATTTACATTTATTTCTATATAATTGACAGTTTTGATGTTTGTTACTGAAATTGACGCCATCATCTTGATATCCATTATGTCGTACATTATAATAGTCTTAACATGTTTACATAACAATTTATGTAAAAAAACAACAACATTTTAATAAAATGTATTTGTCCAGTTCCTACATAAAATTATTGTTAAAAATTGGCCACCATTTTGTTTTTATACTTTGATTCAACACTGAAACACCCAACCGGGCAATCCCATTCCGTTGGATTGAGCGTATCTGAATTATGGCAAGACCGTCGTTTGCAGGCCATTGGCCCAACATGCCTCCAGGGTTAACTTTTCATGGAATTTAAATAATACTAGCTACTGCATACTAGTATGATGTAATTTTGAAATGAAATAAAGAAATTGTGGCCACGTCACAGTATCCTATACGTGGTACTATATACGTTTGATCATAGAGATATTATTATTATTTTGAGCAGAAAAAGAAACCCTGTGGCCCAGCCACTGTATCGGAAGACGTATGTCGTTGGATTTTGAAACCAGCCCCTAGAAGGGCCTTTTCTGTTTCCTCCAGACCCCAGCAGGCACCATAGCCAACATGTTTCTCCTCGCTCATACTAGATGGCAGACATGTAAACAAGGACATGGCATAATATTTCGCTGCAGCAAGATTACCCACGTTATCACAAAGCTTGCTATGAAAATTTGCTTGCATCAACATAAAACATCCATCTTCTTTCATAAGTTTGCGAATTTGTGTCAAAGCCTGGTGTGGATCATTTAAAGCATGCAGCACATTGAAAACAACTACCAAATCGAAACAACCGGCTATAGAGTCTGGTAGATTATGAGCATCTCCAAACTCAAATGAAACATTTTCTATACAACTGCTCGTGGCCCTCTCTTTGGCAGTTGATATAGCTCTGTCTGAATACTCGAGTCCCGTGAATGTCGTCTTGGGGAACCGCTTGGCGAGCCCGATCGTCAAGTTTGCAGTTCCACACCCAAGATCTACCACCTTGATGCCGGCTTCTGTAATGATATACATGAAGGACATCAATGCATAATGCGCAGCTTAACCATGTTTAACATACAAACCCTGTCTACCTTTTTCTGACTGTTAAACGCTGAAATGTTACAATAAAACAACTTTAACACTAATATACATGCATTGCCCTGTGTCAGTGTCACATACCCTGGCTACATGGATCACTCGGTCCCAGGTGTGAATCAAAGTAAGATCCGTCGTTAAAATGTGAATCCATAACAATTACTCATCGTTAAGGCCCACATAGCTTCCCATTCTGTGACAGCACACAGCTAGTCATAAAGTTTTCGTCGCAAAATCATGTACATGTATTAAAATGGCATTGGTAGTCTTAAGATATTTCTAAATATGACTGAGAAAAAATATCAACAACTCTTCAACAACATGTATACCCCGATATTTGAAAATTCCTCACAAAAACATACATGTAACGTACATGTATATTTAGAGGATATTCATATTTTGGCAACGAATATGACATATATGTTCATCGAGTGGTGTGAAATATGGACATGTCACACCACGAGATGAACATGTATGTCATATTCGTTGCAAAAATATGAATATTCTATTTATTATATACCGCTCCATGGAAATTAGCAGTTTTTTTTAAACTGTATACGGTAATGAATGTGTATTTGCAGCCTATTTGTGCTGTTTTATTTCTAAATACAGAATATGAATATAGATAGCCGAAGTTGTCGTATTTTCACCGGAAGTTGTTTATTTCATCGATGAGAACATCTGACTTTTATTTACATCGTATAACTATGTATTTCATGGGTAGGTATATAATAAATATATATATTCAGGTGCGATAGTAATTGTATTGTACAATCATCATGTGCGCTTGATTTTGAATGTCAAATAGGGAACAAGATGTAAATGCATATATACTATGAACATCATTCAACAATATGTATACCTTGATGGTTGAAAATGCCTCACACAAACCTAAATGTAACGTGCATGTACATACATGCACGTTACATGTAGGTTTTTGTGAGGCATTTTCCAAATACATGTACGTTACATTTAGGTTTGTGTGAGGCATTTTCAAACACCAGGGTATACATATTGTTGAAGTCATATATACTATGAAGATTATTCTCCATTTAATAACCGTACCTACTGCGATATGTCGGCACTTACCAAGTTTGGGGACAATGCCGTTCTCTGCAAGATTTGGAATAATTTCCTTTTCCAACATATGGTCCACCATTCCAGACCTGTAGTTATCGAACCAGTTGAAAAACTCCGGCTTAAAACCAAAACCTGCAATGTTAAGACAGACATAATGTACTACAGTAGTTCCGTTACCACTGACGCACATTACTTAAAAAATGTTTAACGTGGAAACATAATGATAAATTGCCATTTATCCAGATATAAAAAACATTCCAATATGGTACTGGTGTAGGCCTAATAGTCAGTTGACCATGACACATATATGGTGTATGTATTAATGGTCTCAATATGTATATGTATGTGTGTGTATAGTTGTGGTTAGAGATAAAACAATGAGTATATTACTTTTTTAAGCAGTTTAACGCATATTTCAAAGTAATTTAGCATTAAACTGTGGTATGTGGGGCGCATGTATGTGATATAGAAATACAGTATAGATGATGAAACAATTGATGAAGCTCAAAGTCAATGCGACATAGGCTTGCAAAGACGTACATTCATGGAAAAAAAACAAGTTTAACGAAGAGCTGGAAGTAATTGAACTGTATCTGGGACATGTGGGCCACATGGATATGGTACAGCATGTAAGTAAAGATTACGAAAAAGAGGCGAGCTATAACTGAGAGTTATGATGTCAGAGAAATAAGGTATGTAAAAACTTATTTAATACAGATTTCCAACGAACGCACGGACACTCACACGGACATCATTGTCATCAATATATTTCGCTTTCCGCAAAGTTATCTTTGGAATGCCTGCTGACGTCGGGCCGGAGAGGGTTGAGGGCGAGGGTCAATACAGACAAAACAACAAGGCATCTCCTAGTAATTCATCATTGCTGTCTCACTTTTCTGCGGTACATGCTACAGTAGTTCCGTTACGACGGCCACTGTAGCCGGACAGTCACGAGTTTGAAGGATAAAACGTAGCTTGACATTTTCTATCCTTCTGTTGTTTAACTATCAAACTTGTTGCCTATTGACCTAGCACAACCTGTCGTGTCGGACTGCGGCGACACATGATGTAAATGAAAACTATGTGTTTGTTTCCCCTCCAGCTGGCAAGCCATTAAACTGTATGGAATAATAAACAGAAATTCTTGTCCCGGATGGCAAATGACTGCGATTACTCAATATATTTACCATAGGGTCCATCTTTAGAGAAGCATGATTTGACGTCGTGCCTCTTCTCTGATAGTAGAAACAATACTGGAGCAAATGAGGCTCTCAGCTTGAGTCCATCTTTATGACTTTCTGGGACGGTATATAATCCTGCGTCGCCGTCCAGGTGGATTATTCTCGAGGCGACCATTGAAGACAACCACTCCCTGGTATACCTTTAAACAGAAACAAATACAATTTGTATTAGAATTTAGTCGTGCTGGGAATTAAATGTCATAGATTTGCACGCGGACTGATGAGTCATTGCAAGTCACGTTTATGACCCTGCAGCAACCGCATAGTTCTCATTGCTAAATGTGTTATGATAGCTAATTACTAACTAATCACATATAGAATTGTTTCACACCGATTTAGATTTCATCATTACCCGACTACGACGATCAATTTCTTATTTCCAGACATAAGTGCAATATACACGAATATATATATATATATTTCTCTGTACGACACATAAACCCAACGGCATACGGTTTAAAAAGGAATGAAACGACATATGTAATACATATTTTCATATATAAAATAGTGAGACAAATGCAACGAAAGCCACACAAAATGGTGTCCTTTTGTAACGGCCAGTATGACCATACAACAGGCAAGTTACAGGAGAGGGCATGAAATGGTCAAATTGTAGTATTAGCATAGAATAGGCCCGTTCTATTGGAAACTACATAGTATTTACATGTAATAACACATATAGAGCTGGCAAAACAGTAATGTTTATTAACAAATATGCCCTCCAACGAAAAAGACAACTACCAAATGATACAATATTTAGAATGAAACTATGCGCTCAACAACATCAACACAATACCTGCCAGAACAAAAGTAAGATACAGTTACACATGTATGTGACTACCGATCCAATGACACGAGCATTCAAGTTCATATCCCGATGGGTTTCTAGAATACAGTATACCCTTAATTGAGTGCCATGCATATGTGCCCGTGTCACCGCGCAACGAACAATAAGTAGGAATGGTATTCGATGGTATATCTGTCACTGACCAACTCGTCTGAACCAATCGTCTGTCGATATATTTCATGATAATTACTACATGCCAGTGTTTTAACTGACGCAAATTTCCGTTTTCTAAGAATGAGTCCACTTGTTATTAATGCATATCGACTAACCTTTCCTTCAATCCAGTTTTATCTGCTATATCCACCGCACTTAAAGGACATTCAGCATCACAGAGCAGTTTGAAGAGGCCAAGTTCATGTCCCAAGGCCATTGCCATCATCACAGTCCCGTGCCCATAAATCTCGCCGATGTACTTGGAAAAGTCTTCACTCTCCATGATTAATATGTCTGGTGTAATATTTCATGAAGCTGAAATAGAAACAGATTTATATATTACAATTAGTCAAGCGTCAGGCTGCTGGAACAAATTCATTTCACAACAAAAATAAAAGCAGGTCCTCCAGTTTCATGTGTCATCCGTATCCACAATGTTTATAAAGCAGTGATCTCACTGGGTTCAATTTCTGCATAGAATGTGGTGAACCAGTTGGGTGAAACATATTTTAATGAAATATTTGAACCGTTTCGGTGTATGATCATTTCACAACAAACACTATTTTATTTCATGTTTCCTTATGTATAGCGAAACTGCATAACCAAATTGTCTCCCCGGATTATCACTGTTTTTGATAGTATACAGGCTTGAATATATCACGCAGATTTCGGAATTCGACCAAATACAATGGTGAGATTGGTTGATAGTCTTTCAATAGCGTAGATTCCAATATTTACTAAACGGTTTACAAAAAAAATAAAGATTTGATAAAGAAATATCAATTAAGGCAATACAACTTAAGACAATCTAGCGGCAGTTTGTTCAGTAGCATTTAATTAAATAGAAATGCAAAATGAGTAGCTGAATTCAAGTTCACACACGCCATGTTGACACGAACACATACGAACGCACACACGCACATACGAATAACGTACACGTTACCAACCGCAAATGTACAGCGAGCCTACCTTATCCAATGTTAAAATAGCTGATGCAGTTTATAATAAACGTACGTGCACGTCATGTATACATCATGTATACATGACCCATATGTTCTATTTCGCACGCGTGACAACTGGAAAATCAAGGCCAGGTGGCAGACACTTAACAGTGTAGTCGTTCGTATTGAAGGTCACGTTTGAAGGTCTTATCACGACACCGATATACAGCATACAGCCTTGGATGCACATATACAATTATATTAAGGTATGGTATTCGAACGGTAGCGTGACATATCTATGTCGTGGTTAAGAGATACAGTAAAACCTCTCTAAACCGGACACCAAGAAAACACTTATGATCTTATTTTTGATGAGGTTCTTGGTCATTTATCTCGGGTGATAATGTGTGTTCGTGATCGCATAGCTCACAACTATGGCTCAGAATGATCAAACGCAATTGATCAGTTCAATTGATTGGTATGGAATATATTCAAACCAATTGCCATCGTTCTGGCGCATTTTGGAGCAAAAAAAAAACAATAAACAATAAATTCACAACGCGAACGTAGAAACGTGCCTTGTAACTTGTAAAATATCTTTAGGGGGGGGGGGGGGGGGGGGGTGGGGGGGGGGGGGGGGGGGGGGGGGGGGGGGAGGCGGACCCGCGGTAAAATATCTTTACTCGGCGAATTTTAAGGGAGGGGGGGGGTCCGCATAATGAGTTCGTATAATGTTTATATTACTTTTGGGGAGTGGGGCTAAGTGACTCTGGTGTGGTGATCGAAGACCTGGCACCAGGTTGGGTTCTTCTAATTTCAGGGCTGAATTTTTTTTTTGACAGGCCGTTAAAAACATTAAATCAAATCAAATCGTACACTGTTTGAATTACCGATTTTTTTAATGACACAATTCATCAATTAAGTGTACGATTATTTGGCAAATGTCATATAAATATACAGTTGTTTTCTGCAAAAATGAAATAGCACTCAGAACATTATTTCAATAGTTCATTGAATGGTTAATGGATTAATTTCGAGCGAGCGTAGCGAGTGAAGAAATTAGTTTATATATTTAAATAAAAACTTGTTATGTGAACTATAACTAACTTGTTGTTTGCCCGGCCCCATCGCGGGCACCTGTCCATTAGAATGGAGCGCTGCCCATAAACGTGTTTTCAAATTACGATACTATTACGTGATTGGCAGTTTGACAATGAATCGATCGTAGGGAAACCAATAAATACTTTTAAATTGCAACCTGTTACATAATATAACAATACTACTACATGTCTGATTACTGAACAGCCAGTCTACTGAGGCGCATGGTGCATTGACATTAATACATATACACAAGGATGTATTGATATAGTCTCTGCTATACATTGTAAGTACATGTAGTTTGTATGTTGCGGTTATTGATATTGAGACCCATCACGGTAGAAGTGTATTACGAAATATGTATTGTAGCAAATGAATTTATATATTTGTCGGAGAAAGTTAAATACACTGCATGAAATGGCGTCGGTATATTGTATAAGTTACCATGAGTATAATTTGGCTGGCCGCTGAGATAATGGACTTTATACAATGTGTATGATCGGCGTAGCCTCATACCGAGTCCGGGATCAGTACAGTCTGATCAAGGACGACACTGGTCGCCTTAAGTGACTCAACATACCCCTTTTATTTCACTGAATAACCGTCTGTTGTAGCGGTAGCGGTGCTACATGATAAGGATCTACGCTGGCTACCAATACACTAACGTTCGTTTATCATCTGATTGGTCCAGTTATTCCGCGTTGTGAGAGACGTGAACACAGTGTAGCAAACTGATCAGGACCTACTAAATTATCTGATCATTAACACATAAACAAACTATTATGGTTTGGAATATAAGAATGGAATCATGTATATGTGGAACACGTGTAGCTCCAGATCAGCGAGCGCATACATGTACGTACGCAACCGGATCAGGGCACACACATGTTGCAATCCCATACAACACTGCACTATGTCTGTGCGAGTATGTCATTCATAAAGAACAAGGATCTACACCACGTTTCACTCAATAAACCATTGTGGTATTTCGTACAAATACAATAATGGGTTCATATGTATGTGCAACCATTTTAGCAACATATCAGCGAGCACATGTGTGCAGTCTGATCAGTACGGTGTCCTGTAACGTGGCCCTAACAGGACACCGTAGATCAGTGTGCTAAGCTGTTTGCCATGATCTACGGTGTCCTGTTAGGGCCACGTTACATGATCGCGTTCTCACTCTCTCGACTTATACAATGATAGATACTGAAAATAACTGATACAGGTTATCTACAATTTGACAACTGAAGGGAGGCAAATCTCACACAACTAGAAGAAATAACTGTATCAGGTTATTTCGAATGTAACTGAGATCAGTTACACCCCTGACTGGTGAGCTAATAATGTATTAATTTTGTTTCCTGATTGATAAAAGCCCCTCAAAATGTCAACTTGTTGCTTCAAAAACCCTATTGATTTTTACAAAATTCAGCTTTGTTTATCATGTTTATCTACCCATGTTTGCTGATTACTCAACATGAATATAATGTGACATTTGGCACTCTTGTTGTATGTAAAACGACACAGGAACCAACTATGCTTTTTTTTACAGAACATAAACTCTTTATTGAGACGAAATCCTTCTGTTTCCTTTGTAAAGTATAGGTTTCCAGTCCCTGTGTAAGACGACCTGCCCCTCCACATTTTCCATACCGCTATGACACGCCTGGGGAACTATGTTACAACGAGGCCACTGGTTGAAGTAACGGACCGAGGTCTATAAATACATTAAATATGTCTAAAAGCATCAATAAATGAAGAAGAAAAAAAAATGTTACCCCCCTCCATCTAATCATTATAGGATGATTAGATGGAGGGGGTAAAAAAAAAAGTTTTTTCTTCATTTATTGATGCTTTTAGGCATATTTAATGTATTTATAGACTCGTTCCGTTACTTCAACCTGTGAACGAGGCCGCCATGGCACCGAAAAACATCACGCAGTGGAGTCGAGTTTTTTCTATTCACAGATTTGCTGCTTTTACATGTGTCAGATTTCGAAGTCAGTTATTCGCTAAACAACAAAAGGTAATATTTATTTTCTTATATCAAAATGTTCTATAATGATTGATTGAGGTCACACATACATATGTGTATGTCGTTTGCGTGTTTGGTGTTACCAAAATTGGAGTAATGTTTATTTACTTTCGTTTTCCTATCAAAATGTATGTAAATTTCAAACTCGTATACAATCCTATTCGGCCACACAATTTACTGTTTAACACATGCTTTGTTATTGTATTTTCATTTTACGATCTTCTAATATCTCCTTTGTGCAAAGGAATACGTTAGACCATTGCAAACTGAAGTTTGAAAGTATTACTTTAAGTCACGGAGTAGTTGACGATTGGTGCGGAGTCGTTGACGATCGCTATTTTGCATCACGGCGTTTCTTTGATATCGTTACAGAGTGTGGTCGAGATATGGAGTACTCATACACAGAGGGACCAAGCCTAGTAATCGATGAAACTGACATCTCATTGAATGTTTCTGTAGCGGAAGAGAATGTTTCTGTAGATGAAGAAATCCCCGAGACCCCTAGAGCTTCTGTGAGTGCACCGTGCCATACCGGTACACCGAAGCCAAGTAGGCACGATCCTACACTCAAAATGACATATAATTTACCAAATTATTCGATCTTGTCCTGCGATGTTTTTTGCCAACATAACTCTGGTTCATTGGTACTGTTATTCTTATATTTTCCCATATGCGACTGTAAAATAAATACAAACGTTCGAATAAATATCGTCTTTACTCTGTAACTTAGATTTTTATCTCGACTCCACTCCGTCACATACAGGTGCCACTCCGTAACATTTAAATAATGCTTATTTTCAAATATCTGCCGATTTAACGGGCAAATAACTTTGTGTATAGCAAGCAGTCACATGGTAATCGATGTTACGTCACTAGTATTGTCATTGAGTGGTGTCTTATCCAAATGTATATGTGGAACCAGTATATGCTCAATTCTTGAATTAACAGATACTTTTCGAAACATAAATTGCATATACTGTGTCACAGATACATTCTCACTACATTAATACATAATAATATTAATCGTTTCGAATGAAGAAAATGTTATACCATCGTCTTGGCATTAAACTGTCAGCCATATAGACGGTTGTTCCAGCTTCCTCGTCAAAACGGCGTGATGAAAACAATGTTTATTGATTTCACGGCGTGATGTTTTTCGGTGCCATCATGGCCATGGCGGCCTCGTTGTAACATCGTTCCTCAGGCGTGATGAGTACGTGTCGTGTCACTTATTGGGAGTATTTAATTCGTTTCGTTTCATTTCAGTTATTTCTGTTCATTTCTCCACATTTTCCTATGTTTAATGAGCGTCTACTGATCATGAAGTTTAAAACTTGTTTTGACTGGCAACAATAAAGAAAACAGAGTTTTTGAGCAGAACAACTGTAACTTGCTGTTAATTCGTTAATGAAAGTTAATTAATATTTAATAAAATAGAAGTGAGTGTTAATATAGATCGATGATATTTTATCGGTTTGAAGTTATTTGGCATTGTCATTGGTTTTCGTGAGTGTAAAAAGGTAAACGTCAACTTATTATGACAACGTTAAATCTTCTACATCATTTGAAGTTCGATTTCTTTTTATATTAAAAAAATATGATATATTGGATTGGTGAAAACCAGGCTGCGGAGGGTGGCAACATCCATAATGTTAGGTTTTCGAGTTTAAGTCCCGTTTTGCACTCTATAACGGCTACAACCACCGGAAGCAAGTCAAAACGGCCCTTGGTCAAAACGGCCCGTGGCCCATGGTCAAAACGGCCCGGATTTAGGGGGGCCGTTTTGACTTTAATCCCAACCACCAATCTTGCACAACATAATCTGCTAGTGGTGCACACCAGAAACTGAAGCACGCAAAGCTACATTCATTTGACCTCGATCTACTTTTTCCGCTTCGATGACTTGGTAATTTTTAGCTCGCCTTCTGAACTGAAGGAAGGAGTGCTTATGCGATACCCCAGTGTCATACTCAACGTCCTATGGTCTGTCGTCTGTCAGTACATCTGTCCGTGTTCAAAAATCGGAAAACTTAACATTGGCGGAAATTTGTTATTCTTTCTGTTTCTTTCACACCATTTCTCGACGACAGGTGGGAGCATAAGATGGGTAATTTAACAATTGGTTTATCCTTACCGGAATCCCAACTGGAGACCTCGTTTGGCACTTGAATCCGGTTATACCCATTGAGTATTATGATTAATCGTAATCCTATTACTTTTAGGGGAAGGAGCCAAGTGGCTTTGGTGTGGTATGGACCTGGCACCAGGTCAGGTTATTCTGATTTCTGTTCTGGGCTGAATGTCTATTTTTATACCCCCTGCAACGAGTTGTGGGGGGTATACTGGAGTCGGGTTGTCCGCGTCCGTTTTACCGTGTGTGCGTCCGTCTGTCCGTGCGTCCGTAAACTTAACATCAGAGAAATATTGTTATAACTTCTATTTCCTTCATCTAAAATGCTTAATATTTCACACATGCATTCCTGTAAGGCTCTACTACCATGCTGTGCCAAATCCACGACCGTCCAACCCCCGCTGATCCCAAGGTCAAGGTCAAATACTTAGTCTCTTTACAAAACTTAACATCAGAGAAACATTGTTATAACTTCTATTTCCTTCATCTAAAATGCTTAATATTTCACACATGCATTCCTGTAAGGCTCTACTACCATGCTGTGCCAAACCCACGATCGTCCAACCCCCGCTGATCCCATGGTCAAGGTCAAATACTTAGTCTCTGTACAAAACTTAACATCAGAGAAATATTGTTATAACTTCTATTTCCTTCATCTAAAATGCTTAATATTTCACACATGCATTCCTGTAAGGCTCTACTACCATGCTGTGCCAAATCCATGACTGTCCAACCCCCGCTGATCCCATGGTCAAGGTCAAATACTTAGCCTCTTTACAAAACTTAACATCAGAGAAATATTGTTATAACTTCTATTTCCTTCATCTAAAATGCTTAATATTTCACACATACATTCCTGTAGGGCTCTACTTCCATGCTGTGCCAAATCCACGACCGTCCAACGCCCGCTGATCACATGGTCAAGGTCAAATACGTCTCTTTACAAAACTTAACATCAGAGACATATTGTTATAACTTCTATTTCCTTCATCTAAAATGCTTAATATTTCACACATGCATTCCTGTAAGGCTCTACTACCATGCTTTGCCAAATCCACGACCGTCCAACCCCCGCTGATCCCAAGGTCAAGGTCAAATACTTAGTCTCTTTACAAAACTTAACATCAGAGAAATATTGTTATAACTTTATAACTTCTATTTCCTTCATCTAAAATCCTTAATATTTCACACATGCATTCCTGTAAGGCTCTACTACAATGCTGTGCCAAATCCATGACCGTCCAACCCCCGCTGATCCAAAGGTCAAGGTCAAATACATGGTCTCTTTACAAAACTTAAAATCGGAGAAATATGTTATAACTTCATCTAAAATTCTTAATATTTCATGCATGCATTCCTGTAAGGCTTTACTATCATGCTGTGACATATCCCCGGTGATCCCAAGGTCAAGATCACATACTTAGTCTCTTTACAAAACTTTACATCAGAGAAATCGGTTATAACTTCTATTTCCTTGCTTGGATCTGCTTCACATTCACGTTCGTGCCGCCCCCGCTAAGCCCAAGTCAAGGTCACAAGCCCACACACTTGGAAAATTGTTCATATTTAGGGGTACCTGGGCCCACGCAGGGGGTATTCCATAAGCCTCGCTTACTGACCAATCTAGTTTTCGATGTAAATATTCTGTTCTGATTTTGGGATTTCAATGCAGCAGTTTATATGGGATAGAACCCATTGGCCCGGCCTTAAATTACCTTAGCTGTTGATAGGCCATGAAACACCAATAAACAAAACAAACAAAACCACTTCTCGATATTTCACATATGCCTTCCGGTAACGGTTCTCTATCATGCCTTGCCAAATGCATGACACTCAGACCCCCGCTAACCCCAAGGTCACATTCTTAGTGCATTCATAGTCAGATTAGATTGAACTTGAATCATGTGAATCCAAATCAATTAATCAGTATAATATCTGTCATTATGTCTTACCAAGTAATTATTCTGTTTTGTTTTACAGATTTAGCCAGACTGGAATGGCATCTTCCAGAAAAGGCTCAGTGAAGTGGAGCCTGCCAGATGTGGACGTTAGCTCCAGTGCCAGAACTCCCCGAACATTCCGTAGTCACGCTGAGTCTGCCTCCGACAACTACTCAGACACCTTCGTTGATCTCACACAGAGTCATGTCTACTCCGACACTTTTGTCAGCGACTCGTACAGCGACACATTTATTAACGGCTCAGCAACAGGAACAACACTGTCCACAAATGGAGCGGATAAATTCTCAAATTCTCACACCACTGATGACATTCAAACAGTTATATCTGCCAGGCCGAATGCAATAAAAAATCAACATCCATATCAGACTGACAAAACAAATAATGCCACAGAATTAGAGGATACCACCATTGACGTAGACACTAACATCACAGAAGCTGCTGATACCCACATATCTGAGATGATAGAGACTGAAATTGAGACACACACCAGCTACTCAGAAGGCACAGCAATTGATACAGTATACAGTGTCTCGGATACCCATCCACCAGATTCATATACTGACACATTTGAATCGAGTGAAAGGACTAGAGCTGACGTGACGGACTATGACACATACAGCAAGGCAGATACTTTCACAGGAGCTGACACCGATTCATACACACAGTCATACACACAGACAGACTCGGAACTATATACCCAGAGTGATGATCAGTCACAGCTGGAGTCGTATTCTTCGTATAGTGAAAAAACGTAAGATCTTTTTCTGTATTGCCTGTGTAAGTAACCAATTTATGGTATTATTTTCCCCTTCCTGATATAGCGATAGTCTGTGTACATGTACATTAATAGGTTCGCAATACGTCCGTGTTTTCACAGGAGAATGGGGGCTACACATCTTAACAATTATCCCTCCTTATTTGAATTCACAGCCGAGGCCAAGTGATCTGGGCCCATACTTATAAAACGTTTTGTGTATGTACTCCTTTCTCATTTTGAAAATCAAGAAGTTTGATTTGTGGAGGCTGAGCTGTGCTCAGTCTCCGCCAGTCACACTTCCTGATTTTGAGTACAAATTTGGAAAACATCCTCACAAAGTTTTGTGAGTAAAGGTCCAGATGTGGTAAGAACATCTTGCACCAGATCAGTGTATTGTGGTTTCAGTGCTGGAACAATATTATAATTCAGTGCTGAATTTTCAGTGCTCCCCCTTGCATGAATATTCCAACCTGCATATGATCTTATTGAATGGACATAAAAGCTATTTCCATAAATAAAACGTTTTAGTCCCGATAACCTTTAATCCATTCACTTTGATAATAATATGATTTTATATTGTGACTTAATCTTCCTCGCTTCATGTGATGGTGCTATTTCTTGTCAATTATTCGAAACAATGGTGTTCAAATATAAGAACTTACTAATTGTAATATCTATAGCAATAGTCACTATAATAATTATAGTCGTCTATTGTTTGCAGTTTTATTTCACACACACACGCTAGGGTCCTGATACTGTTGTACTGATGTACTCGACCTCCTTGTTAAACTCTTAAGTCACATACGGTAATCGGTAATCACATATTGGATGATTTATTATACATATTACAACTGTAACGTGATATGAGGCTATGACTGGAGAAATGAGCGTTTTTCAATCAGTGTAGATCACATCAGCCTGTGCATCCGCACAGCCTGATAAGGATATACACTGTTCACCATTCCATCAATGAAACACCTGTCATCAGGAGCTACAATGGTGACCTATCCTATAAGCCCTATTTCAGAGCTCCAATTAAGGTGCATAATTTAACCAACTTGGGGTGAAATTTTGTTATTTCTTCATCAAAAATGGCAAGTTGTGAGTCCTTTAGAATCGTCCCATTGAGACGATTCTAAAGCACTCCCAACTTGCCATTTTTCATGGACAAATAAGAAATTTACTTCCAAATTATGCTAAAACGGAGCTCTGTATGTCTCGAGTGTCGGACAATTATTACATGTACAAATGTCACATGTTTGTGCCGTATTACAGAGTGAGTGAAGGTGATTCTGATGAGGACAGCTACAATGATGAGTACAGTTACACATTTGAACCAACAGAGAGCTCACCGACACCGGTGGATCCAGACGTGGTAGGAATTTGAATATTTGAATGACATAATTATCTTGTATTTCATTCATTCGTTCAGCAACAGGTAATTTACTTAACCCCATTCTACTGTTAGCAGAATGGCAGTACCTGTAGTATAGCAGTAAATTTAGCCTGTCAATGGGGTAATGTTCAGTTGCAAAATGTTTGAGGACAGAAACTATCTCTTTATTAACCCTTACACCGCTATCTTAATTTTTTGTCGTCTGCTGTTTATTTTCTATTTTCCAGTTGTATCATCAAAAATATGCGTTGACAGCACTGTAGAATAATTTACAACATGGTTTGACAGCACTTCAGAATCATTTCCATTGGAAATGATTCTGAAGTGCTGTCAAACCATGTTTTTATTGAGAAATAAGGCAAGATATAAAAGCAACAGCAGACGACAATTGTTGTGAGTAGCGGTGTAAGGGTTAATAAATTTAAGTATATGGCCGACTGCTATGGACGATACAAGAGTCTTTTTGCAATTATGTGCATTCAATGTACCGGTATATCCAATCAAACATCTTGATTTCACCTAACTTACAGAGCTCCAGATAAGGTGTGTATTGGCATATATTACGCAATTATTTTAGCTGAATACGCATTGATTATCAAAAGTGGGAGTACAAAATACGCACAGCAATGTGAAAATATGCATTTATTTTCAAATTGAGTAGTGAAAATACTGTCATAAAGTTGAAAATTCACTAAATTGAGCTGCAAAAAAGGTGTTTGCTTTTTGCAACTCAAATAAATGAATGTTTAAATTTGTTATATTTTTTATATCATTTGTTCCCTATTTAGTAATGAATAAAATCAATAACACATTTGGAAAGGTGAAATACGCAATGATTTTGAAATCAGGGGGTAGAGTACGCTTTAGACACCAATATTATCTGGAGCTCTGAACTTGCATGTGTTTGTTTATCTTGCCTAAGAATCTTTTATTTAGAATCCTGAACTTTTTTGGAGCAATTGTTTTGTCAGAAGATACAGTGGATATAACTTTTGTGAAAGTTTTACATGCTGTGCTAAATTATGCCAATAATTTTCTACAGATTATTCGGGAAGCGGAAATACAAAAGAAGTCTGAAGAGGCACAGAGCCAGTTCATGAAGTCCATGGTGACAAAGTTGAAGTCTGTCAGGCAGGACAAAGATTCGAGGAAACTGGAGCGGCTTTCACCACAGCCAGAATTAAGTAAGTGATGTTAACCCGTACAATGCTGTATCTGATGGTGTTCCTTAATTTTTTATATTTCTCAACAACTTGTTTAACCCTTTCAACACTGCAGACCTCTTTATCATTGTTTGCAAACTGTGTAGATCCAGATACGCCTCCTCACATTAATATTTTTAGAAAATTACACATCCCTTCTTATAAATGGACTAGTGTGAAAGTCATTTTGTGATCAATTGGATTGGTCGGAAAATTAACATCAAAATCCATTCCAGTTATGTAGGGGTGAAATGGTTAACATTTCTGACATAAAGGATAATCCTCTCCAATGGAAGCTGAAAGCGAGACATATTGATCATAACGACATTTGGATGTGTGCTTGCGCCTGTGTGTCAATCCGCCCATGCATCCGAAATTATTTAGAGACATTTCCCTGTATATGCTGACTGTATATGTGGCTGTGACTGAAAAATTGGGGCTTATGGGTTTTGTGACCAGTGTAAATCCACACAGTCTGATCAGGATCTGCACTGTTTGTCATTCCATCAATGAAACGCTGGTCATGCCTCTAACATGCAGCAGGTTACATGCGGGATCGAACCCGTTGCCCCGGCTTTAAGTGACCTTAGCTGTTGATAGGCCATTAACCACCAATAAACAAACAAACGTGCCTCTAACAAGATCACTATCAGGCTACGGGAATGTTCTATTTGATCAGGAGATAACCTGTAGCCTATTTCACCAACATTGCAAAGTATACTTATCTAGCAAAGTATACTTTGAGGGAGTAATCATTTATTTTTCCTGAAATGCATTATGTCATATAGAACTAACGACTGCATGTATTTGATGATTCAAAGTATGCAGAATTATTATACTGAATTTATTACATTATCACTGCCAAATTGGCTGTGATAATGTAATCAATTCAGTATACATGTAATAAAAAATAATATATTTATCCTAAAATTGAAAATTTCTCCCTCAAAGTATACTTTGCCATGTTGGTGAAATATGCTACTGGTCACAAATCCTATAAGCCCCATTTCTCCATTCACAGCCACATATGACCTTGTTGTTGAAAGGACGTGAACCCCCAATTAATTGTTGAATCTATCAATCACTGACAGCTGAGGAAGACGACTACCTGGTCTATTACTGCAAGAAGAAGCTGAAGTTTCTGAGACAGAGACGGAAAAGGAACCCAGGTACATTCCACCCATTGCAACAACTCTGTATATGTACAATATATCCCTGGTTTTGAAAGTGCTCAGTAAACATTACCACCACATTTTGCCACCAATGTCGATCCAGATCAGCCTGTGCATCCGTAGTCTGATCAGGATCTGCACTGTTTGTCATTCCATCAATGAAACACTTGTCATGTCATGCTTTTAACAAGCAATATAGATCATTATCAGGCTACATGAATGTGCTATTTTATCACGAGCTACACTGGTCACAAATCAGGATCTGCACTGTTCAGTGTTCACCATTTGATCAATGAAACACCTGCCATCCTTCTAACAAGCAATAATTCCAGCACAAAAATATTTACACAATTCCCTAACATTTGATTGGCCCGTAGCAAGTCTCTGTCCAAAATTTATATCCCAGTAAACTCCCACGCCGAACTACTTTCCGTAACCGTGAGGCGCAGTTAAAATAATTCTTAAGAAAACGGAAAATAAACACATTTTCTTGATGAATTTATTTCAAATGCTGGAATTATAAGGAATGAATGGCCTTTTTGTGGAATTTATCGGGGATATAAACTTGGAAAAGTCGCGGGAATACTGGACGAGGCCTTCAGGCCTTCGTCCAGTATTCCCGCGACTTTTCCAAGTTTATACCCCGATAAATGCCACAAAAAGGCGATTCATTCCTATAATATAGATTTGTATCAGGCTACACGAGTGTGCTATTCAATTAGGAATTTCACTGGTCACAAATCCCATCAGACTCATTTCTCCATTCACAGCCACATATGAGACATGTGTGATTTTGTACCGAAGAAGATGTTCGAAATCTCTTGAAACATATTTAAAAAATGTACGATGTTTTCGATAATTACATCATAAGTTGACAAAATGTTCACAGCATGTGTGGAATAGAATTCTGCATTAGCTTTGAAAATTTTGTCAACTTTCGACATCATTTACGGAAAATATCACAGAGTCTGCGAATATATTTCATGAAAAATTGCACATTTGATTAGGTGCATGTACAAAGTCACATGGCTTGTCTCGTATGAAACAGACATGAAACCCCGACCAATCAATCATCTATTCATTGAATCGCTACAGCTGAAGTACCGGACAACGAGGCGCCCCACCCACTGCTGACCAACAGACCCACCCTACTAGCCGACTATGGTGTCAACCCCGCCATTCTTGAACGTGCCAAGATTCGCAACATCATGTCCGCTATGGACAAGGTACTGATTTATTGCACCCGCAACTTACGAATCAATTTCCGTAGCCAGAAAACAAAAAACACGAAGAAAACCCTAGCAAACAGTCAAACACATGCTATGGACAAGGTACTTATCCCTTACAATGCTGAATTCAATTTTGTCGTCTGCTGTTTATTATTTAATTTCCATTTTTACTGAGGAAAATACTTGATTTAACGAAAATTTTAGTTAACACGAGTTATTATATAGGAGTACATGTACTGAGATATCAGAAGTTTAAGAGAGTTTGAGGTAATGAGTGTAGAATGTATAAACCATTTTCTGCACCTCCCTGAAAAGTGTGTCTTAGTGGCTACAACCCTGAAATTGCATGTCACACTGGCATTAATCTTCACAGAGCAAGACTTGTACAGTGGAATGTCTCAAAACTGGACACCCTGATTGACACAGCTGGTTGTATATGTTGTATACGTTGTACTTACAGGCAGCTAACGAGGAGGTTCATGATCCGAGGCAGTGCCACAAATGCAGGTATGGGTCCTTCACTGACTCGCTAATGATCACGTCACGGCTTGTAAAACTTTCTGAGCACGCACTGTATTCTTGTGTAAGAATCTGGAAGTTGAATTGGTCGTGTCTGAGCTGATCAATCAAACTGCCTTATTTCGAGTACAAATTTGGAAAACCTGCCCAGAAAGATTTATAAACACTAACCCAGATGGTGCAGACTGGTGTATTCAAATGCTGTGCAGGTACATTCCTGTTCAATGTCCCTTCACTGTTGGGTAGCCAGAGATGGTGGTTAAAGGGTTGGATTTGGTAGTGAGTCGGTCTAGAAATTTAGGTGCATCACTTTCCAAGAAAAATAACAGCTGGTCCAGTCCATGGAATATGGATAGACAATTATGGTAAATATTTATCAATACATGGCGCACCATCTCAATATATCCACTTTTTCGAATTTCTAAGTCGGAAAGGGGGAGGTAATCCATGATTCAGGGGTTGAATCAAAATTCACGTTGCACATCTACATGCCACAAGGAAGCCAGATACCAAATATGAAGTGTCCAACTATTAAATTAATGAAAAAGTTTACTTCTTAAAAGGCAAAATTTAAAGTCCAAAAGCGGGAGATAATCCACGACCCTGGAGTCAAATAAAAAATTGAAATTCACTTTGCGCATCTACACACCATAATGAAGTCGCATACCATATATCGAGTCACCAGCTATTGTGGTTTAAAAGTTTTACTTCTTGCAAAAACGCGACGGACAAATGGACGGAAAACAGTGACAAAAACAATATACCCATTTTTGTCGACTATAGTCGGCGCTTTTTCCGTCGTCGTCGTCCGCGTCGTCCGCGTCGTCCGCGTCGTCCGCGTCGTCCGTTTTTTTTGTAAGGCAAATACGTTAAAGTTATTGTTTTTTCTCTTTAACCCCTTGCCAGACTTTGATAATATTTCACATCAGTGTTTGTCTAGGGATGATGCTTCATTACGCATACCCCCACATCCAAATTCTGAAGGTCAAGGTCATTTATTTACTTGTAATGTTCACCGGTTTTGTAACAGAAATGCGTTAAAGTTATTGTTGTTTCACAATATCTCTTTAACCCCTTGCCAGACTTTGATAATATTTCACATCAATGTTTGTCTAGGGATGATACTTCATTACGCACACCCCCACATCCAAATTATCAAGGTCAAGGTCATTTATTTACTTATAATGTTCACCGGTTTTGTAACAGAAATGCTTTAAAGTTATTGTTTTTTCACAATATCTCTTTAACCCCTTGCCAGACTTTGATAATATTTCACATCAATGTTTGTCTATGGATGATGCTTCATTACCCACACCCCCACATCCAAATTCTGAAGGTCAAGGTATATTTACTTGTATGTTCACCGGTTTTTGTAGAAATTTGTTATTATTTTGTAATGTTCACCTTTTGTAACAGAAACTTAAATTGTCTTTTCACAATGTCTCTTTAACCCCTTGCCAGACTTTGATAATATTTCACATCAATGTTTGTCTAGGGATCATGCTTCATTACACATACCCCCACATCCAAATTCTGAAGGTCAATGTCATTTATTTACTTGTAATGTTCACCGGTTTTGTAACAGGAATGCGTTAAAGTTATTGTTTTTTCACAATATCTCTTTAAGCCCTTGCCAGACTTTGATAATATTTCACATCAATGTTTGTCTAGGGATGATGCTTCATTATGCACACCCCCACATCCAAATTCTGAAGGTCAAGGTCATTTATTTACTTTTTAATGTTCACCGGTTTTGTAACAGGAATTTGTTAAAGTTTTGTTTTTTCACAATATCTCTTGAACCCCTTGCCAGACTTTGATAATATTTCACATCAATGTTCGTCTAGGGATCCTGCTTCATTACGCACACCCCCACATCCAACTTCTGAAGGTCAAGGTCATTTATTTACTTGTAATGTTCACCGGTTTTGTAACAGGAATGCGTTAAAAGTTATTGTTTTTTCACAATATCTCTTTAACCCCTTGCCAGACTTTGATAATATTTCACATCAATGTTTGTCATGGGATGAATGCTTCATTATGCAACACCCCCCCCCACTCCAAATTCTGAAGGTCAAGGATCTTTTGTTTATTTACTTGTAAATGTTCACCGGTTTTATTTGTTAAAACAGAAATGCTGTTAAAGTTATATTTTTTTTTCACAATATCTCTTTAACCCCACCCCCCCTTGACCCAGACTTTGAATAATATTTCATCAATGTTTTGTTTTTGGTCCTAGGGGATGATGCTTTCATTTACGCACACCCCCAACCCGCCCAATTCCAAATTCCTGAAGGTCAAGGTCCAATTTATTTACTTGTAATGGTTTCACCGGGGTTTTGTAAACAGAAATTGCGTTTAAAGTTATTATTGTTTTTTTCACAATAATCATCTTTAAACCTCCCCTTGCCAGACTTTGATTAATATTTCAACCAATCAATGTTTGTCTAGGGATGATGCTTCATTACGCACACCTCACATCCAAATTCTGAAGGTCAAGGTCATTTATTTACTTGTGATGTTCACCGGTTTTGTGTAACAGAAATGCGTTAAAAGTTATTGTTTTTTCACAATATCTCTTTAACCCCTTGCCAGACTTTGATAATATTTCACATCAATGTTTGTCTATGGATGATGCTTCATTACACACACCCTCACATCCAAATTCTCAAGGTCAATGTCATTTCTTTACTTGTAATGTTCACGGTCAAATGCCTCGGCAGGCGCGACACCGCTTCCGTGGCGGAATTCTTGTTTGTTCAAAAAGTATAAATAAATCTGTCAATGAACCCTTTTGATTTCCAGGGCAGATAACTCGAGGCTTGATGCAATGGCAGCTGAGCGGCAGTTTGTGCTGACACGTGCCAAATCGTTACAGAACAGAATCATGGACCATCGAGTTGAGGATCATCTATTGAAAATGGTAACACTTTATTTTCTCTGCTATTATCTGTGCATCTGTCTGAACCAGGGGAAATCATATTAATATATCCACCCCTGACCTGCATGTTTGTTCTGCTTAACATTGGTTTGCTCTATGTGACACATCATAAACAAAAAGAGGGTAAGATTTTTATCAGTTTATCCTGTGTGGCTGTGACTGGAGAAATGGGGCTTATGGGTTTTATGACCAGTGTAGATCCAGATCAGCCTGTGCATCCGCACAGTCTGATCAGGATCTGCACTGAGTGTCATTCCATCAATGAAACACTTGTCATGTCATGCTTTTAATAAGCAATATAGATCATTATCAGGCTACATGATTGTGCTATTTTATCACGAGCTACACTGGTCACAAATCACATTAGCTCCATGTCTCGAGTCACTGCCACATATGTGATTTTTGACTAGTGTAGCTCCTGATCGAATAGCACACAGCTGTAGCCTGATAGCGATCTATATTGCTAGTATCACGACGGGTGTTTCATTGATGAAACAGTGAACAGTGCAGATCCTGATCAGACTGTGCGGATGCACAGGCTGATCTGGATCTACTCTTGTTGCAAAAACCATAAGCCCCATTTCTCCAGTCACAACCACATTTGAGATATATTGTATTTGTCTTTTCAGAATTCCATTTCCATGATTGCGGAAATTGCCAGAGAACTTCCAAGACATGCAGAAAAGCCAGAGATAATTATGGACAGATTGTTTGAACCTTTACTTGGCAAAAATGTGATGAGATAGCATACATATCAACACATGCACTGTCTTCATTGTTAACAATCTTGCAATACAAGCTTTTAGGCCGTAAAAAAAAGAACAACTTTGGTTCTCAGATATCGTCGCATCAGAAAAATCCCTGCTAGTCCAGCATTTTATCGTGATTGTAAATTCTCCACATGATCAATAAAAAACACTATCATGCAAAGTACATGTATGTTAAATCCAATTATGTCTTGTGAAAATCTGGTGATTTTTCACGTCTAAAGAGGTTATAGTAACTTTATAGAACATACATGTATCTGAAGACGTGGAATAAATCAGAGACGAATATCTCGAACAAACAAAAATATATTAACCCTTAGACCGCTACACACAACAATTGTCGTCTGCTGTTGCTTTTATATCGTGCCATATTTCTCATTAAAAAACATGGTTTGACAGCACTTCCGACTCATTTCCAAGGGAAATGATTCTGAAGCGCTGTCAAACCATGTTGTAAATTATTCTAAAGTGCTGTCAAAGCATGTTTTTGATGATAAAAATGGAAAATATAAAAATAAACAGCAGACGACAAAAAATTAAGACAGCGGTGTAAGGGTGAAAACATCTGCAAACCCCGTGTCTGTGAACCAAAGTACTTTTTTATGGCCTTATTCTGGAGTTAGATTGTCCGTCCAATAGAAATATAAACATTGAAAACCCAGACCAGACAGGCTGGTCCGGGTCTGCATTGAGAGGAAAAATCTATAAACTCCATTTTGTCAGTTATTGGATGAATCATTTGATATTACAATGGGTGTCCCCAGGTAAGGATGTCTGGTTTAGAGGGGTTCCACTGTACATCAAGCATATGAACATTCCAATACATGTGTGTGTACTCGTCAATCATTACCATCAGAGATAAATGACTGCGAACAACACATAATTTCAATGTTTCTGGGTGATGAGAGCGTTTTTTTAACACGGTTTCTGGGCGTTGTCAAGTTCTAAATGGACACATGAACAAAAATACTAAGCATTTGGTATGTCTTCCACTGGATCGCATTAACATGCATGTTGTGAATTAGGTACATTTGTAGTTGATTGGCAGTACCATATTTTGTGACAATCCAGCATGTCTCGTGCATATGTGACTGGAGAATGGGGCTTATGGGATTTGTGACCATTTGCTGATCAAATAGCACACTCATATACCCTGATAACAATCTACATGTATATTACTTGTTAGAAGCATGACATTTGTTTCATTGATAGAATGGTGAACTGTGTAGATCCTGATCAGACTGCGGATGCACAGGCTGATCTTGATCTACATTGGTCGCTAAACCCATAAGCCCTAATTCTCCAGTCATAAAACAAACAGACTACAAACTTGCAAGGCGTACCATATACTTGGATGACCAGTGTTTACCCAGCTCGTTCATCTTCCATGCCCATGTTGTCAGTGGCCAACACTATTTGGCCATTCGGTCCCCTGTATCCTTAATCTTACCAGTAAACAGATTGGATCATTTGACTGAACACATACATGACTGTGACTGGAGAAATGGGGCTTTATGGGATTTGTGTAGCTTCTGATTAAATAGTACACTCCTGTAGCCTGATATTGATCTATATTGCTTGTGAGAAGCCTGACGGGTGTTTCATTGATGGAATGGCGACCAGTGCAGATCCTTGATCAGACTGGCGGATGCACAGGCTGATCTGGATCTACACTGGTCGCAAAACCCATAAGCCACATTTCTCCAGTCACAGCCACATATGTGGGTGATCGGTACACTGGTGAATTGCCTCTGGGACTGGTGTAGACCCAGATCAATCTGCACATCTGTACAGTCTGATCAGGGTCCACACTGGTTTAGTTGGTGATTCAAATACGTAATTTACACCACTTGTGTAGTTGGTGATTCAAATACGTAATTTACACCAATTGTGTTTCAACAAACCTGTTATATTCAATGTGATAATGCTGCTGTGATAAAATCTATTTTCATGTACTAGTATATTGTCATAAAGACTTGTTTTTTAGTTTTAGTTTATCGTTTTAATATATTTTTCCATCAGGATATTGTATGTTTTGTTGGCAGAAGTAACCACATGCCTGTGTTCCATATCTGTTTGACACTACTCAAATAGCTCAGCAAGAACGTGACTACGCAACTAAATGATATATGCTCACGTTTGCCAACAAGCATTGTAGTCAGATTTGTGTCTTTGACTTTGTAACGTGGTTATGATCGAAAACAGTACACAGCGTAGGCTCTGATCTGTATATGTGATTGGAGAAATTGGGCTTATGGGTTTTGCGACTACTGTCTGTTCCACGTTTTGCTGCTGATGAACTTTTGGCTATTAAACACATTAAATTAGAAAATATTTAAATGTAAGTATTTTTTCATCAATAATAAAAAAGTTACCCTCCCTAACTTTTTTTTATTTGATAAAATTCCATCAAATATTGATTTTATTGCGAAAAAATGATTTTCCTATGGGAATTTAACATGGGGGAGGAGTCAAAGAAAAACAATTGGAAATTTACTACTACGAAAGCTGGTTAGATAGCTTGGAAATGAATTAACTAAGGAAACAAAAGTTATATTTTGAAAATCGGTCCACAAATAAAACAAAATTTAATTTAACCCCCCTGTTAAATTCCCATAGGAAAATCGTTTTTTCGCTATAAAATGATATTTGATGGAATTTCATCAAATAACAAAATTGGGGAGGGTAACTTTTTCATTGATAAAAGAGTACCTTAAATACATTTTAATATTTTTCATGTTTAATGCGTTTAATATTTTAAATTTTGTAAACGTTCATTAAATTACGCAGATGTCCGAAGGTACAAAATGACATGGCGGGTCTCGTATATACATTGTAGACACATCTGTGGCTGTGGTTAGTCTACCTCCTCTGCTAGCACACTCCTGCAGCGTTGTACGGATTTAAATTGTTATCGTTGGCTGAATGGTGAACAGTAGACATTGATCTTGCTGTGCGGATGCTCAGGACTAATCGCGGCTACAAACCACAGGTCGTCGGCATGGTGATGGGATGGTGTAATATACCGGTTTAGACATGTAGAAAATACAAACATTTGTAGTCACTGTGTAGACAAACATTTGTAGACAAACATTTGTAGTCATTGTGTAGACAAACATTTGACAAACATTTGTGGTCATTGTGTAGACACACATTTGTAGTATAGTGTAGACACATTTGTAGTCACTGTGTGTAGACAAACATTTGTAGTCACTGTGTGTAGACAAACATTTGTAGTCATTGTGTAGACAAACATTTGTAGACAAACATTTGTAGTCACTGTGTGACAAACATTTGTATCATTGTAGACAAACATTTGTAGTCATTGTGTAGACAAACATTTGTATCACGTGAAGACAAACATTTGTAGTCATTGTGTAGACAAACATTTGTAGACAAACATTTGTAGTCACATGTAGTCACACATTTGTAGTCATTGTGTACAAAACATGTATCAAATTGTAGTCATTGTGAGACAAACATTTGTAGTCATTGTGTAGCAAACATTTGTAGTCATTGTGTACAAACATTTCTGTAGTCATTGTGTAGCAAATTTGACATGTAGTTTCATTGACAAACTTTGTAGACATTTGTAGCAAATCATTGTGTAGACAAACATCTAGTCATTGTGTAGCACTTTAGTCATTGTGTGTATTGCAAACATGTAGTCATTGTGTAGTAGTCACATTTGTCAGTGTAGACAAACATTGTAGTCGTTGTGAGCAAACATTTGTAGTCAAATTGTGAGAACACATTTAGTCAGTCATTGGTCAATAGACTTGCAGTCATTGTAGACAAACATTTGTAGTCATTGTGTAGCAAACATTTGTAGTCATTGTGAAGACAAACATTTGTAGTCATTGTGTAGATAAACATTTGTAGTCATTGTGTAGACAAACATTTGTAGTCTTTTTGGCAACATTTGTAGCATTGTAGACATTTCTAGTCATTGTGTAAGCAAACATTTGTATCCATTGTGTAGCAAACATTTGTAGTCATTGTTGTACATTTGTAGTCATTGTGTAGACAAACATTTGTAGTCATTGTGTAGCAAACATTTGTAGTCATTGTGTAGACAAACATTTGTAGTCATTGTGTAGCAAACATTTGTAGTCATTGTAAAACATTTGTAGTCATTGTGTAGACAAACATTTGTAGTCATTGTGTAGACAAACATTTGTAGTCATTGTGTAGCAAACATTTGTAGTCATTGTGAAGACAAACATTTGTAGTCATTGTGTAGACAAACATTTGTAGTCATTGTGTAGACAAACATTTGTAGTCATTGTGTGAAACATTTGTAGTCATTGTGTAGCAAACATTTGTAGTCATTGTGAAGACAAACATTTGTAGTCATTGTGTAGAAAACATTTGTAGTCATTGTGTAGACAAACATTTGTAGTCATTGTGTAGCAAACATTTGTAGTCATTGTGTAGCAAACATTTGTAGTCATTGTGTATTCCCAAACGCACAATTGAAAGTCATTGTGTAGACAAACATTTCTAGTCATTGTACAAACATTTATGAGTTTTCATTGTGTGTTTATGGGCCAAACATGGTAGTCATTTGTGTAGAAAAACATTTGTATCATTGTTGTAACAAACAATTTGCAAGTCATTGTTAGCAAACATTTGTATCGTGTGTAGCACATTTGTATCATTGTGAAAAGACAAAAAAATTGTAGTCATTTTTGTGTAGAAAAACAAAAATGCAGTCATTTGTGTAGACACACATTTTTGCAGTCATTGTGTAGACAAAACGATTGGTAGTCGTTGTGTTGTAAGGGCAAACATTTGTATCATTTGTGAAGACAAACAATTTGTAGTCATTGTGTAGACATTTGTAGCATTGTGTAAGAACAAACATTTTGTAAGTCATTGTGTACAAACATTTGTAGTCAAAATGTTGTAGAAAAACAAAAATTTCTTAGTCATTGTGTAGCAAACATTTGTAGTCATTGAGTGTATGCAAACATTTGTATTCAAATTTGTGTAGAAAAACATTGTAGTCCATTGTGTAGACAAACATTTGTATCCAATTGTGTAGACACATTTGTAGTCATTGTGTAGCAAACATTTGTATCGTTGTGTTTGTATGCAAACATTTGTAGTCATTGTGTAGACATTTGTAGTCATGTGTAAACACACAATGTGTGATCATTGTGTACAAACATTTGTATTCCAATGTGAAGACAAACATTTGTAGTCATTGTGTAGATAAACATTTGTAGTCATTGTGTAGACAAACATTTGTAGTCATTGTGTAGCAAACATTTGTAGTCATTGTGTAGACAAACATTTCTAGTCATTGTGTAGCAAACATTTGAGTCATTGAGTAACAAACATTTGTAGTCATTTGTGTAAGGCAACATTTGTAGTCATTGTGTAGACCAAGAACAAATCTAGTCATTGTGTTTAGCAAAACATTTGTAAGTCAAATTTGTGTGTATTTCAAACATTTGTAGTCATTGTGTAGAAAAACATTTGTAGTCATTGTGTAGACAAACATTTGCAGTCATTGTGTAGACAAACATTTGTAGTCGTTGTGTAGCAAACATTTGTAGTCATTGTGAAGACAAACATTTGTAGTCATTGTGTAGATAAACATTTGTAGTCATTGTGTAGACAAACATTTGCAGTCATTGTGTAGACAAACATTTGTAGTCGTTGTGTAGCAAACATTTGTAGTCATTGTGAAGACAAACATTTGTAGTCATTGTTGTAAGTGAAACATTTGGGTCATTGTTCGTAGAAAAATTGCTGTCATTGTGTAGACAAACATTTTTGTAATTAGTTGTGTAAGCAAACTTTGTAGGTCATTGTGAAGAAAACATTTGTTGTCATTGTGTGAGATATACATTTGTAGTCATTGTGTAGACAAATTTTGTAGTCATTGGTTAGACAAACATTTGACAGTCATTGTGAGCAAACTCATTTGTAGTTCATTGGAAGACAAGCAAACATTTGTAGATATTGTGTAGATAAACATTTGTAGTCATAGTGTGACAAACATTTGTAGTCATTGTGTGTATACAAACATTTGTAGTCATTGTGTAGACAAACATTTGTAGTCATTGTGTAGCAAACATTTGTAGTCATTGTGTAGACAAACATTTCTAGTCATTGTGTAGCAAACATTTGTAGTCATTGTGTGTATGCAAACATTTGTAGTCATTGTGTAGAAAAACATTTGTAGTCATTGTGTAGACAAACATTTGCAGTCATTGTGTAGACAAACATTTGTAGTCATTGTGTAGCAAACATTTGTAGTCATTGTGAAGACAAACATTTGTAGTCATTGTGTAGATAAACATTTGTAGTCATTGTGTAGACTAACATTGCATGTCATTGTGGTAGACAAAATTTGTAGTCATTGTGTAGCAAACATTTGTAGTCATTGTGAAGACAAACATTTGTAGTCATTGTGTAGATAAACATTTGTAGTCATTGTGTAGACAAACATTTGTAGTCATTGTGTAGATAAACATTTTTGACATTGTGAGACAAACATTTGCAGTCATAGTGTAGACAAAAATTTGTTAGTCGTTGTAGTAGCAAACATTTTTAGTCCTTGTGAATACAAAATTTGTCAGTCATTGTGTAGGATAAACATTTGTAGTCATTGGTAGACAAACATTTAGTATTTGTGTAGCAAAATTAGTGAGTCATTGTGTAGACAACTTTTAGGTCATTGTGTAGGAAACTATTGTAGTCATTGTGTGTATGACAAAATTTGTAGTCAATGTGTTAGAAAACATTTGTGAGTCATTGTGTAGACAAACATTTGTAGTAATTGTGTAGACAAACATTTGTAGTCGTTGTAAGTGTGTATGGCAAACATTTGTAGTCATTGTGTAGAAACACATTTGTTTAGATCATTGTGTAGACAAACTTTTTGTAGTCGTATGTTTGTGTAGACAAACTTTGTTATCATTGTTGTAGCAAACATTTGTGAGTCATGGTGAGACAAACTTTGTAGTCATTTGTGTAGATAAACATTTGTAGTCATTGTGTAGTACAACATTTGTTGTCATAGAGTTAGCAAACATATGTAGTCATTGTGTAGAAAACTTTTGTAGTACATTGTGTAGCAAACATTTGTAGTCATGGTGGAAGACAAACATTTGTACGTCATTTGGGTAGATAAACATTTGTAGTCATTAGTGTGACAAACATTTTGGAGTTCATTGTGTAGCCAAACTTTGTAGTTCATTGTGTAGAAAAACTTTGTAGTCATTGTTGTAGACAAAATTTGTAGTCAGTGTGTAGACAAACATTTGTTTCATTAGTGTTAGCAAATTTGTAGTATTGTGTAGAAAAAAAATTGTAGTCATGGTGTAGACAATCATTTGTAGTCATTGTCGTAGACAAACATTTGTAGTCGTTGTGTGTATGCAAAACATTTGTAGTCATTGTGTAGAAAAAATTAAAACATTTGTAGTCATTGTGTAGACAAACATTTGTAAGTCATTGTGTAGATAAACATTTGTGTCATTGTGTAGCAACATTTGTAGCATTGTGAGACAAACATTTGTAGTCTTGTGTAGATAAACTTTGTAGTCATTGTGTAGACAAAACATTTTGTTGTCATTTTTGTCATTGTGTAGCAAAACTTTTGTAGTCTTTGTGTCGTATGCAACCATTTAGTCATTGTGTAGAAAAAAACAAACATTTGAGTCATTGTGTAGCAAAACATTTGTAGTCGTTGTGTAGGAAAACAAATTTTGTAGTCATTGTGTAGAAAACATAATTTTGTAGTCATTGTGTAGCATTTACATTTGTAGTCATTTGTGTAGACAAACATTTCAGTAGTCATTGTGTAGCACATTTGTAGTCATTGTGTGTATTCATTGTGTAGACAAAAACATTTTTGTGTCATTGTGTAGCAAACATTTGTAGTCATTGTGAAGACAAAACTTTTGTAGTATTGTGTAGAATAAAAATTTGTAATCTTTGTGTAGGACAAAAACATTTGCTTTGTCATTGTGTAGACAAACATTTGTAGTCATTGTGTAGCAAACATTTGTAGTCATTGTGTAGACAAACATTTCTAGTCATTGTGTAGCAAACATTTGTAGTCATTGTGTGTATGCAAACATTTGTAGTCATTGTGTAGAAAAACATTTGTAGTCATTGTGTAGACAAACATTTGCAGTCATTGTGTAGACAAACATTTGTAGTCGTTGTGTAGCAAACATTTGTAGTCATTGTGAAGACAAACATTTGTAGTCATTGTGTAGATAAACATTTGTAGTCATTGTGTAGACAAACATTTGTAGTCATTGTGTAGACAAACATTTGCAGTCATTGTGTAGACAAACATTTGTAGTCGTTGTGTAGCAAACATTTGTAGTCATTGTGTAGACAAACATTTCTAGTCATTGTGTAGCAAACATTTGTAGTCATTGTGTGTATGCAAACATTTGTAGTCATTGTGTAGAAAAACAAAACATTGTATTTGTCATTGTGTAGACACATTTGTAGTCATTGTGTAGCAAAATTTTTGTAGTCATTTTGTGAAGACAAACATGTAGTTTCATTGTGTAGGAAAAAACATTTGTAGTCTTGGTGTACAAACATTTGTTAGTCATTGGTGAGACAAAACATTTGTAGTCATTGTGTAGAAAAATCATTTGTAGTCTTGGTGTAGACAAACATTTGTAGTCATTTGTGTAGCAAACACTTGTTGACAATGTGTAGAAAAATCATTTTAGTCATTGTGTAGCAAAAATTTGTATTCAGGGTTTTGTGTAATACATGTGTAGTCATTGTGTAGACAAACATTTGTAGTCATTTGTGTAGACAAACATTTGTTAGTCAGTTGTGTGTTTATGCAAACATTTTGTAGTCATTGTGTAGAAAAAATTTGTAGTCTTTGTGAGACAAACTTTGTAGTCATTGTGTAGACAAACATTTGTAGTCATTGTGTAAGCACATTTGTAGTCATTGTGAAGACAAACATTTGTAGTCGTTTTGGATAAAATTTGTAGTCATTGTGTAGGATAAACATTTGTAGTCATTGTGTAGCAAACACATTTGTAGTCATGTGTAGCAAAACATTTTGTAGTCATTTTTGTGTAGCAAACATTTGTAGTCATTGTGTAGACAAACATTTCTAGTCATTGTGTAGCAAACATTTGTAGTCATTGTGTGTATGCAAACATTTGTAGTCATTGTGTAGACAAAACATTTGTAGTCATTGTGTAGACAAACATTTGTAGTCGTTGTGTAGCAAACATTTGTAGTCATTGTGAAGAAAACAAATTTGAGTCATTTGTGTAGATTAAAAACATTTTTGTAGTCATTGTGTAGAAACAAACATTTTGATAGTCCAAATTGTGTGTATTGCCAAACATTTTTGAGTCATTGTGTAGGACAAACATTTTAGTCATTGTGTAGCCAAACATTTGTAGTCATTGTGTGAGCAAACATTTGTCAGTCATTGTGTAGAAAAAACCATTTTGTAGTCTTGTGTTAGACAAAACATTTGATCATTGTGTTAGCAAAACAATATGTAGTCGTTTGTGTAGCAAAACATTTGTAGTCATTGTGAAGACAAACTTTTGTAGTCTTGTGGTAGTTAAACATTTTGTAGTCATTGGTAAAAAACAAACTTTGTAGTAATTGTGTAGACAAACTTTGAGGTCATTGTGTAGACAAACATTTGTAGTCGTTGTGTAGCAAAACATTTGTAGTCATTGTGAAGACAAAACATTTTGTAGTCATTGTGTAGACAAACATTTGGTAGTCCATTGTGTAGAAAAACAAACATTGTAGTCATTGTGTAGATTAAACATTTGTTCATTGTGTAGCAAACATTTGAGTCATTGGAGACAAACATTTGTAGTCTTGTTTAAGTGTAAGAAAACAATTTGTAGTCATTGTTGAAACAAAACATTTTGTAGTATTGTAGATAAACATTTTAAGTCCATTGGTAGGACAAACATTTGTAGTCATTGTGTAGCAAACTTTTTTGTAGTCATTGTGTAGACTTGACTTAAACAAATGTGTTTAGTCATTGTGTAGCAAACATTTGTAGTCATTGTGTGTATGCAAACATTTGTAGTCATTGTGTAGAAAAACATTTGTAGTCATTGTGTAGACAAACATTTGAGTCAAATTTTTGTGTAGACAAATTCATTTGTAGTCGTTGTGTAGCATTAAACATTTGTAGTCATTGTGAAGACAAACATTTGTAGTCATTGTGTAGATAAAAAAACATTTTTGAGTCATTGTGTTTGACAAACATTTCTAGTCATGTGTAGCAAAACAAATTTGTAGTCATTGTGTAGACAAAACATTTTAGTCAGTTGGGTAGGCAAAACATTTGTAGTCATTGTGTTGATTCAAACATTTGTAGTCAATTGTGTGAAAAAAACAATTTGTTAGTCATTGTGTATGCAAACATTTGTAGTCATTGTGTAGAAAAACATTTGTAGTCATTGTGTAGCAAACATTTGTAGTCATTGTGTGTATGCAAACATTTGTAGTCATTGTGTAGAAAAACATTTGTAGTCATTGTGTAGACAAACATTTGTAGTCATTGTGTAGCAAACATTTGTAGTCGTTGTGTGTATGCAAACATTTGTAGTCATTGTGTAGAAAAACATTTGTAGTCATTGTGTAGACAAACATTTGTAGTCATTGTGTAGACAAATTTTGTTGTCATTGTAGCAAACATTGTAGTCTTTGTGTGACAAAAACATTTTGTAGTCATTGTGTAGGAAAAACATACTGTTAGTCATTGTGATAGTATTGTTGTTAGCAAAACATGTAGTCAAGTGTAGAACAAAACAATTGTAGTATTGGTGAAAGCAAACATTTGTAGTCATTTGTGTGTATACAAAACTTTGTAGTCATTGCTTGTAGAAAAACACATTTGTAGTCCTTGTGTAGCCAAACAATTTGTAGTCATGTGTAGACAACATTTCCTTTGTCAAAGTGTAGAAAAAAACAAACTTTGTAGTCATTGTGTGTTATGCACAAATTTGTAAGTCATTGTGTAGAAAAAACATTTGTAGTCATTGTGTAGACAAACATTGTGTTAGTCATTGTGTAGCAAACATTTTGTAGTCGTTGTGTGTATGCATTTTATGTAGTCATTGTGTAGGAAAAACATTTGTTAGTCATTGTGTAGACAAACTTTGTAGTCATTGTGTTAGAAAAAACATATGTAGTCATATTGTGTAGCATTTGTAGTCGTTGTTTGTGTAAATGGCAAAAATTTGTAGTCATTGTGTAGAAATACAAATTTGTCGTCTTTATGTAGCCAAACATTTGTAGTCATTGTGAAGACAAACATTTGTAGTCATTGTGTAGACAAACATTTGTAGTCATTGTGTAGACAAACATTTGTAGTCATTGTGTAGCAAACATTTGTAGTCCGTGTGTTTTTGTATTGCAAACATTTGTATCATTGTGTAGCCAAACATTTGTAGTCCATTGTGTAAGACAAACATTTGTAGTCCATTGTGTAGACAAAATTTGTGTTGTCATTGTGTAGCCAAAACCATGTAATTCTTGTCGAGACAAAAACAATTGTGGTATTTGTGTAGATAAACATTTGTAGTCATTGTGTAGACAAACATTTGTAGTCATTGTGTAGCAAACATTTGTAGTCATTGTGTAGACAAGGACTACAAATGTGTTTAGTCATTGTGTAGCAAACATTTGTAGTCATTGTGTAGACAAACATTTGTAGTCATTGTGTAGCAAACATTTGTAGTTCATTTGGTGTGGTATACACACACTTGTAGTCAATGTGTAGACAAAATTTTGTTTTTAGTAATGGTGTAGCAAACCTTTTTGTAGTCATGTGTAGCAAACATTTTGTAGTCATTGTGTAGAAACAAAGGACTACTTTGTGTTTATATCATTGTGTAGCAAAACATTTGTAGTCATTGTGTAGCAAAACATTTGATTAAGTCATTGTGTGAGTACATTCAAACAAATTTTGTTAGTCATTGTGTAGAAATAAATTTGTGTCATTGTGAAGCAAACATTTGTAGTCATTGTGTGTATGCAAACATTTGTAGTCATTGTGTAGAAAAACATTTGTAGTCATTGTGTAGACAAACATTTGTAGTCATTGTGTAGCAAACATTTGTAGTCACTGTGTGTATACAAACATTTGTAGTCAGTGTGTAGACAAACATTTGTAGTCATTGTGTAGACAAGGACTACAAATGTTTTTAGTCATTGTGTAGCAAACATTTGTAGTCATTGTGTAGCAAACATTTGTAGTCCTTGTGTAGCAAACATTTGTAGTCATTGTGTAGAAAGATATATGTTGTCATTGTGTAGACAAGGACGACAAATGTTTTTTTGTTTTTTTTTTGACCACTTGACTGTGAATCAAGTCTTACCAGGACTCGCACCTGGGCCAAAGTGGTCGGGTTTGGTAAGGAAACCTGGTACCAGCTCAGGATATTGCGATTTACCTTGTTTCTTGTTTAAAATTTGATCAGTTCAGTCCTATGTATCTGCTACACCTACACCCACTAGTCCTTGTGCAACATTTTCACCTTAATATGATCCTTGTTGCAAACTGGTATAAGAAATGACAAAAATAGAGAATAAGACACTGAAACTGATACCAGTGGGCCCATGTAAACCAAAATATAGCACAATATACCAAGGTAAATACATGGCACATGAACAGCGGGGATCAATGAGCCTTCAACATTGTACAAACGACTCATTTGACTGAAACAATGCTAACAGAAAAAAACAAACACACCAAAGTACAGAACCGCAAACAGGGCTCCAGATAAGGAATTAGTAATCGAGTATGTTCACTCCATCATTTCTGAAGCAATTGGGTATTTCAAAATTGTAATTGGGTAAAATAAAATCACGCTGCTGTTTACACATCAACAGACAGCAATTATTGAATAGTTTGCTTCGAAATGAAAACATGTCTTAGCATTCCAAGCGGGCAATTATAATGAAATACCAAGATGTATTTTCATGGAAAATAAGAAAAATATGATTTATTTGTGGTCTGTTTATTGTTTTCTGGAGCATGATAAATGTACAAAAAATTTAAATTTCTCTTTGATACTCGCTACTTCTGATTTCAATTGGGTTTTTGGCAATTTTAATTTGGTACGTAAGCAAATACGCAGCTTATCTGGTGCTATTCGCAAACATTTAATGGTAGAGCATTGAACTTCAATATGGGAGGTTGTGAGTGCAGTCCCCAACATAGACTTAGGCATGAACAAAATGTTTCATAGTATTTCAGTTCTACTGGTCTTTCGTACGAGACTTGAAACCAATGTCTCGCCTCTATATATAGCCTTAATTAGCTGTCGCTGGGATGTTAAACCCTTTCACCTTTCCAGCATGTCTCACAAGGAGAGAAACATAAAATGCTATGATTATCAAGACTAAACACATTTAACGACAAGGAAAACAATCACTGTGTACAGGAAGTACTAGTAAGTGGTAATATTGTAATTTTTACTATACAAAGAAGGAAATAGAATCACACAAAACGCAAGCCAGAAAGAAAGGGCAACAGAGTGTAAAAGAAGTACTGTGATGGGCTCTATCACCAGGTCTACTGCAGTATTGGACAAAGGGATGGCACCATCATCTAGTACATGGATCGCATCTAAAGTTTTGATGGACATGACCTATATTTCGAGGAAAGTTGGTAACGGTCACCTAACCACCCAGGGTGGTTAGCCATCAATGTAAGAAAGCTACTGATAAAGTTTATCAATCATTCAACTAACGTATGAGGGGATACGTGAAATTTGGACGTACGTCAACAGTTTGACGGACATGACCTAATTTCTTAAAAGTAGGCCAAGGTCACTCGAATGAACCAGGGTGGTTAGGTATCGATGTAAGGAAGCAACTGATAACATTTGTGAATGTCCGACTAACATATCGTGAGATATATGAATTTTGGACATACATTCAAGTTTTGATGGACGTGACCTATATTTCAAGAAAAGTAGGTCAATGTCACCTGAATGACCTAGAACGGTTGGGTATTTGGGCACATCAAACAAACATATAAGGAGATATGCGAAATTTGAACGTACGTCCACAGTTTGATGGAAATATATTTCGAAAAGTAGGCCAAGGCTAGGTCACTTGAATGACCCACGGTGGTTAGGTATCAATGTAAGGAAGCAACTGATAAAATTTGGCGAACATCCGACTAACATATCAGGAGATATTTGAAATGTGGACTTACATTCAAGTTTTGATGGACGTGACCTCTAAATCAAGAAAAATAGGTTAATGTCACACAAATGATATAGGGTGGTTGGGTATCAATGTAAGAAAATTATTGATGAAGTTTGGCGTACATCCAACAAACATATAAGGAGATATGCGAAATTTAGACGTACGTCCAAATTACTGACACAAATATTAACTTCATCAAGGTGAAGGTAAAGGTCACCCGAAGACACCGAATGTGAGAAATATATTGATGAAGTTTGGTAATGATCTCACTAACGGATTAAGAGACATACAATATTTCGACTTGCGTCCAAAATTTACGTCTAAAATTGTTGAAGACGCGAACGACGACGGAATTGTAACCGCTATGTCTCACTTTCCACTATCTTTCTTTTCTTTTCTTCTTAGAGCTCCCACGTTTATTTTTCGTGGCACCGACGTATGTCGTATAATTGTTGGATTCCAACTATGTTCTATTCAGTTACAGTGTTAAATTTGTGTTGCTATTTAATAGTGAGTTATAAGTTGTGCTTCCTAATAACGAAATTACAGTCCTATTTATTTATTTGTGAACGAGCTATTTACATTACACAAGTTAAATGTAGTTATTTACGGTGTCTTCGGTGTCGATTCACAGGTCCTCTAGCAGTTTGGCTCTTTCCACATGCAGGCGGTAGATGTATTCGCGACTGATTAGTTCAATCTGTTCGATGATCCGACCTGTATCCAGAATACTCGCGATGTCCGGGTGTGAGGAATCCAGCGAAAACTGTGTCAGTAGCACGGGATTGTTGACGATAGTGTCCATCTCGTCCGAGTGATTCGCGAATGCCCTCAATTTATTTGAGTACTCGGTCCTAACTGAAGTTAAAGCGGTGCACTTAGAGATGAGGTGCTCGCGATCCTCTGGTTCAGTTTTACATAGTTTACAGGTCTCGTGGGCGAGACAAACATGTGTTTATCAAGGAATTATGGACATAACGGACCCTGGACATAACGGACCCGATTTCGGACGAAACGGACCCGATTTCTGGACATAACGGACCCGATTCCTGGACATAACGGACCCCGTGTGGACATAACGGACCCCGTATAAAACCTATCAGAAATGCTATTTTTTTTATATATTTTTTTGTAGTAAACTTATAAGAAATGATTATTTTAATGTTCAGTTTTAAGTTTTTTATTTCCATACATAGTCATAGACAAACAATAAATGAGTTACAAGCAGTTTAACAACATGAATTTATAGGTTACACTCCTTGTTTGCAATCAACTATGAGTACATGTATTGTAAATAATTATAGATTATAACGTATTGTTCATACATGGTTAGGTTGGATTTATTTAAGAATGTTATTTAGATGAGAGAATAGATTTGAAAATGAGATATGGTGAAATAGGTTTAGTGAATAATAATTGAGCAACACATCACGATACAATACTATTACGGTATATGCTGTTATACCTAACTGTAATATGTGTATGTATAATCAGAAGGTTCGTGTATCTCTAAATGAGTGTTAGTCTAATTGGATAACATTCCATTTTCGTTCATGAACTATGAGCTTATTTCTATTCATTGCAATTTCTTTTTCAATATTTTGTGTTGCCTTTAGGTAAGACATAAACTCTGGAAATTTAGGTTCCGTGTTTCGTAATTTACATGTATATATAAAGTATTTTCCTAGTATGATACAAAAGTTGAAAAACTGTCTTGCTCATATTGCCCGAAGCAAACAGTGTGCCAATTAAAATTACATACAATAGTATTATTGTTTAAAAAGGTAGTCAGCTGTACCAAAAATGTTGGCTTATAGTGCATTCCCAAAAAAGGTACTTATTTGTTTCTGGAGCCATGGCGCAAAAATCACACAAATTGGAGCTGACAATGTTACACTTAAGTAAATAATCGTTTGTAGCAACAATTCTCATCAAAAATTTGTACTGAAAATTCCTAAGTTTAGAACTTATAGTGTTTGTAAAATGATTTGTGTAGACTATCTTCCAATTTATATTTTTATCCGCGAATTCGTCATCCCATTTTGTCTTGGCTTTATGCATAACCGGTTTCTGTTGATTAAGAAACATGTTATATAGATTCTTATTACATTTGGTCGTGGTTTTTATTTGTTCTATTAATAGTATCTTTGTATTAATCGTGTTTATTCTTTCATTTTTAATTCGTGTTCTCCAGTCTTGAGGAATGCACGAAATCAGTTTGAAGAATTTTAGGTAATCGTTATTACTAACATCAAATAGTTCTTTTATTTTTGTAAAATTGAAGAATGATGTAGTTCTATAATCGTATATAGTTGTTTTATATATTGAATCCCCTTATTAGCCCATTCCTTGTATTAAAACATTCTTCCATTACCTTTTATTTTCGAATTGTTCCATAAAATTTGCTTTGATATTGTTTCTGGATTATCGCAGAAGTTTAGCTTGCACCATGATTTAAGAACATCTGTCAAAAATTTATTTTTTATCAAATGTTTTACGTCTGTTTGGTTTACATTTCTTTCAAATATATGTACACCACCAAAAGGCTTCAAATAATTTAAATATAGTACTTTCCATTTTCAGTGATTTTCAGTTTCTGCAAGTCGTTTGACCCATGTAGCCTTTAGTGCATCAATAAACGATTCTAATTCTATCATTTTTAGCCCGCCTTCTTCGAACGTTTTAACAATAATTTTTCTACTAATTTTATCAGGCTTTGAATCCCAGAGAAAATCAAACATAATGCGTATAATTTGCTTTAAAGTCTCCTGCTCCGGATTGTCTAGAACTGTTAAAGGGAATATTAATTTTGGAAATGCAAAACTTTTAATGACAGTTATTTTACCTAGTATGGTGAGCTTTCTTTTTTTCCATTTGCCTAAACATTGCTGAAATTCCTTTATTTTAGGATCTATGTTTAAACTATGCACTTTATTTTTATCATTGCAAAAATATATCCCTAAAGTTTTGGCCACATCTGCAGTCCATGAAAATGGTTTATCATCACAGTACGTAGTTGTAGAGTTCTTCGTCGAACCTGTTCTAAACAATATTGACTTAGAATAGTTTAAACGTAAACCTGAAATGTTTCCAAAATTATCTATTGTACTGTAACGGAAATGGTACCATGTGTAATCATGAGTTGAATGTGGATATAAATATACCGATCGAGAGCATCGTGCTCCGGTAGCGCAGTTGGTTAGCGCGTCCCGCTGGTATTGGGAAGGTCCCGGGTTCGAGCCCCGGTCGGTGCACATTTTTTTCCGTTGCATTTCCCCTATCCGGTTACATTTGGGGGCTCGTCCAACCCTCATGAGTGTCGGTGGGCTCTCTAGAGGGGTGAACTTGGGGTGAGTTTCTTCGAAATTTACGAAACTCAAAGATAACGGAGAAGGAGTGTAACGGAAATGGTACCATGTGTAATCATGAGTTGAATGTGGATATAAATATACCGATCGAGAGCATCGTGCTCTGGTAGCGCAGTTGGTTAGCGCGTCCCGCTGGTATTGGGAAGGTCCCGGGTTCGAGCCCCGGTCGGTGCACATTTTTTCCGTTGCATTTCCCCTATCCGGTTACAGTACTAATTAATATTTCGAGAGATTGTCTGGACCCATCCATGCAAAATGTAGCATCATCTGCGAACATAGTATTTTTTATTTCTTCACTATTTATAGTTATTCCTTTTATTAATTGATTTTTTCTGACACTGTTCGAGAGTATTTCTATTGCGATTATGAATAAATAAGGAGATAATGGACATCCTTGTCTTACTCCTCTTCCCAAGGAAAAAAATCTGAAAGATAGCCATTATTTGTTACACAACTAGATATATTATGATAAAATATTTCAATCCATTTGATTAAGCTGGGTCCGAAGTTTAGAAAGGTTAATACCTTAAGTATATACTCATGGCTTATACTATCAAATGCTTTTTCAAAATCGGCGAATAATAAGATTCCTGGTATATTTTTATCATTTGCGTGTTCAATTACTTCGGATAAGAGCCTTATATTTTCTCCAATATATCTACCTTTAATAAATCCTGTTTGTGAAGAATCTTATTTTAATGTTATTTTATGTTTTAAACTCTCTAAATTTTACGGAAAAAAGTTGTTGTTGGCAAAATTTCCGGGGGCAATTGTGTAATTCGCTCATCGCAATGGCTTCCGGGCTAATTAATCCCCTCCGGATATGGCCGGATATTGCCAGTGGACTAAACTGTGTTTGACACGTTCCAATCTGCAATATTCGGTTTAATCACGTTACTTATAGAAAATAATTTAACTTTCAAAAATGAATAACATTTTAGAAGTATTTTAATAAATTTATTTTACTTCAATTTGTATAAAAACAGTAATAAAATACGATTAAAACTTTAGCAAGAAAAATGCACAAGCGCATAGAATGACAAGTTTGTAGTGCATTAGAATCGTCTCATTTACTCACAAAAGCATAAAACCTTAAAACGGCAAGTTGGTTGTGTATTAGAATCGTCTCATTTACTCACAATGTTAGTCATTGCTCATTGTCCCACTTAGGGTTTATCCCTTTATTTGTTATTCATTGCAGGTGTTGCAGGCTGTATTGGAGTTACTACCATCCACCAACGTGACTACCTTCGTTGTCGACTTTGAGGCGGGCGTATGGCAGGCGTTGAGATGCGTGTTCGACAACCCGGACATTCGTGGCTGCGCTTTCCACTTTGGCCAAGCGTTATGGAGGAAGGTGCAGGAAAATGGTCTACAATTCATAAATTCAATTGTTTCTCATATCATATGAACTCGCGTGTGAATAATGTGCTTTTTTGTTTCATTTAAGGTGGCATACACAACCAGGGACAACGTATACACGCTACTTCGCAAAGTCTTCGCGCTCCCCCTACTCCCCGCCGAGGACATCCGCACAGCATACGACTCATTGCGATCGAAGGTGGACCCTGACGCCACTGCGCTGTTGACATTCTTCGACTGCTTGGAGGCAACTTGGATTCGGAGCGAGTTATGGCCCATCCCCTCTTGGAGTGTGTACGGACGGTCCATCCGAACCAATAATGACGTTGAAGGCTACCACAATCACTCAATCGACGCGCGAAGAAGGGAAATATGGCCTTCTATCTCCTCGTCACGTTGCTGTACCACGATTCCCGGGACATTCCCCTACAATGTAAACTGGTGAAAGAGAAAAAACTGCGAAGACAACAACGAAAGAGCGCGAAGCAGACACAGGGCCGGCTCATGAAGTTGTGGGAGGATTATGGCGCTCACCTTCGTGAAAATGCTGACACACTCATACAATTGATCCGACTTCGTGGAAATGCCACTGAACCCGTATCAGAGCTCAGTTAAAGTGCGTAATTGAGACGATTCTAATGCACTCCAACTGAAAGTCGTCACTTTTATGGAGAAGTAATTTGCCCGTAAATTACGCACCGTAACTGGAGCTCTGACTGTACATATCTTTTCATATGATAATCAAAATGTGCTTGATAAACGTATGTATGTTTGTATATGTGTGTGTATGTGTTCTGATCGATTACTTATATTACCATCAAATGTGCTGGCTAAATATGTATGTTTGTGTATGTATGTGTGCGAAAAATGAAGATCCTGATCAGAATGCAAACCCGTCGTCCATAACAAAATCTACACTGTTCTGACACTGTTCCAAAATAGCGACAATCACTTTAATACGGTGTGTAATTTAGTTATTTTGACATTTTGTAGTGCATTAGAATCGTCAAAATGAGACGATTCTAAAGCACTCCCAACTTAATTGCAAGTTTTGGCAAAAACAAAATCTCCCATAAAGTTGATCACATTACGCACACTTAAAAAAAATAAGATCCTGATCAGAGTGTATGTATCTGCTTGTATGCATGTGCCTGGTATTTATATTATTATTAAATTATAAACATAATTTTTTCCCGATTTGTGTTTTATTTCCCAATTAACATTCCCAACTTTCATTTTCCATTAGACCAATCAATCAATATATAACAACAATATATTAAAATAGTATTTCTTATAGCATTACTGATAGGTTTTATACGGGGTTCGTTATGTCCACATGGGGTCCGTTATGTCCAGGAATCGGGTCCGTTATGTCCAGAAATCGGGTCCGTTTCGGCCGAAATCGGGTCCGTTATGTGCAGTTACCTTATCAAGGTATCACTATAATTGCCACAAACTCAGTAGAGCGATAAAGGCATGTTTGAGCATATTGTTTGTGTGTTTCTATGCTTCTGGAGACATATTGCAATTATTGGCATGATTGTAAATTTGTCATTTACACTTTACCATACTAATGGGTGTGAAAAGGTTGGGATGTTGTTACATAGGGTACATGTGTATCCGTATGTATTGCGATCGAGCGGGATCATTTGGCCCGCCCACGACCCCCCGTGATGCGGACGCCTGTGATTGACAACTTAGAATCGCGTCGGACAGTTAGCCACGCCCCAGATCCCCTCGATGGGCACGTCCGTAGTGATATCTTGGAATAACCATAACAACAAAATGCATTGTGTTACTAAACGTTTAACTGGCATACGCAACCACTAATTGAAAATAATATTATGAAAAACTTGCACTGCACAATATCAACAACGGTTGTTCTACGTACAAAAATACATCGGATTATTTTGTTGCGCGTGATTTGCCCCCATTTGCAGCACAAATCGTGCGGTCATCGCTAAATTTAGTAACAGAGTTAACTCCCCTCCGAATACTCTCCGAAACAAGCGACGCGTTTAACACACAAACTACATCAAGTTTGACCTTCCGACAGCCTATTTTTAAACTCACCCGACACCTGTGCGAAACAAAACTCGCACGTGTAGGTCTAACTGATGTTTAATCCTCATTCTCTCTCTCTATCGATGGATCTACAGTGGATTTTAGTGACATTCCTGAATTCGGCCTGATTGACATTTGTCTATGGTGGCCAATACACGCCAACATGAGTGTCAATTCTACGTTCATGGAAGGGGGTCAATAAGTCAGTATTTAAGGTGATAACTTACAGTCAGGGAACACATTAATGACAGTATAACACTGCAAGTACTGAAATACGACAAAAAAATCTAACAAGTTTCTAAACGTTACAAGTGCCCGCTATACAGATATAATCATTTAGTAATATTTAATTTTACTGATAGTGACACGCGCGGTGGTATCAGGCTATGTTCATATGCAAATGAGGCATGATATGTTTTAATTATTTATACTAAAGAAATGCGTCACCTGAAAAAATAATATTTTTCGACAGATTTTAAAGTATGATCATTGCACATCATAAAATATACAGAGATTAAAGAGTAATGTCCGTTAACATTTTAAGCAAACACGGTTATCGCCCCTCATATCAGTGTGTAAATTTACGTCTGATATAACATGTATAATAATGCCAATCAGTACGTGGGATAATGGCGCATGAATGTTTATTTTGCCAGGAAATGTCTCAGATGATGTCTCTGATGTAAAGAACATTTTGTACCTACTGAGTGGGCATGTACCTTTAAGGGTTAATGAAACTGTAACACCAGCAATCAATCAAGCAATCAATCTAGTTTAATCTTGTAGTACCCTATGTTCAGTACTTTCAGTACTTTGATTTTCTTGTTACTTCTGCAACACCCCTCAAACCCGGAAATATAATGACGTTGCGCATGCGCAATGATTTCCAATATGTCTGACAACATTTCGTGAGACAGTGTTTGGGAAGAAACGGGTTTATATTTCCAGTGTTTATTGGTGTCGCCATTCAGAATGACGTCCATCATGGACTTGGGGGAGAAGACGGTGGATCCAACCGTCGAAGTCCGCAAACTCCAGGATTTAGTGAAAAAATTGGAGACGCAAAACGAGGTTTTGAGAAGCAAACAAAAATTTCCAAATGACTCAAACATAATTGAGGAAAATGACAAGCAGTTTGTAAACAATAGCGTATTCTATAATAAAAGAAAACATAGTGACAAAAGAGAGTCGCCGTTAACTGTTTCAAATTCAGATTTTATGGATACAATTGAACTGATAGACATTGACAAGTCACTGAGTGATGTTGAAGACAGTTGGTAAGTTTTGAAATTGAAGCCCCATATTGCCATATATTGCTGTCGTGTCCGGTGTGGTGGTGAGACACGATCGCCCGGTTAGCTCAGTTGGTAAGAGTGCTAGTGTTACGAGGGTCGTGGGTTCAAAACCCACATCGGGCGACACTTTTTACGAGACCTAGCATTTTCTCGGAAAACCCGGTGTGCCTATCATGTGTTAAGTTTACTTGGGAAGATTAAGTTGACATGCGCTGCTCGTTACCTTGCAGAATTAAGCGATGTAACAAATTCACGCCTATTCGAAATTGGCTAAAATGCTCGTTTAGTGTCGATGCTCGCGCAATATTTCCATTTCGGATGCGACGGCTACGACGCATGGCTATATTACGAGTGCATGCCGTCTTGTGAGCAGACCGATGTTGATGTCAGTCTGTCTCGTGTGCCATACCCTGTAGTATTGTCAAGTTTGTCATGGAGGAAAGTAGTTATCCATCCCACCAATTGTTCCATCACCAAGGGAGTAAAATTCCACTCGACCGCTCGCCATGGCGACTTGGTCATCATCTCGGTCGAGTAGCTTTGTGTAGACGGTCGTCCGACGGGTCGAGTGAATTTTGGATCATCCATGATTGATCGTGAATAAAAAATATATAGTTATGCATCGTTCTCCGTTTATTTATCAAATACCGTTGATCATTTCATAAACGCTTTGAATTGAATAAAAGCGTTTGCGCCAACCGGAACAATTCTAATTATGGACGAGTTTAAATCGCGGCGTGAATCACAATTTTATCAATACTTATCTATTTACAATATAAATGGGAAATACGCAAATTCTCCGTCACATATATCTGGCAAGACATCGCAGCCACAGTTTCATCTTCACTTAAGTTAGTGCAGCGAGTTATCGCGCAAGTTTCTCGATTTATGTGATTGTCGCCGGGCCTAGGCCGCCTGTCGTCTGCGATTTAAACTCGCCCATAATTAATTTATGGCATTTTGTAACGTCAATGTTCGCTTCCGGTGTAAACACGTAATATTGCTACATGTACATGTAGCAGACAGCCAGAGTTAGCAAATGCAAAAATATAATTTTATCCAAACTACGCAGCATTCCGATGAGACGGATCACTTGATTTTCGTTAGAAAATGATTTTCATCAGTCGAATTATAAAAATGGGATGTTTTTCTTTGACAAATATGAACAATACTTGCAAACAGTGCAGATCCTGATGAGACGGCTCGCGGATTTACACTGTAAATATTGCTATAGAGGTTTGTGGTGTTGAAAGGGTTAATGTACTCACGACAGTCCAATAACCTGTTTGATTATTAAGCATTTAACATCTACTTAGTATTTTGTGTGCTGTGTAGTCTGAAAATGTACCGTACATTTTCATATGTGCTGGCCCAGGCAATGAAATATCATGAAACTTGTTTTGTACAGATCATAGATTATAAGAAGCATTCGCAAATGTCAAAGCAAACAGACATTCGCTCACTATTTGGTCGCCCGGGTGGTGGAGATGACGAGAAAAGGGAAACAGAGCGGGCAAAGCGACAGGCCGAGAAAATACAAATAAATATTTATTCATTATACCATGACAACTGTTGGATTGTCTATCTGGAGTTAGATTTCAAATAACATACATGTACAGTAGCATATATAGCCTTCTAATGGCGAACATAGTGAATATTGAAATATCTGTATAAAATATAAGGGCGAGTGGCAAACCAGTAAGGGCGAGTAAGATTTTGCATCTACTAGACCTTAAGGGCAAGAGATATTTCAAATAATTTTACACCCCTGATCACCCCTTGTTTTAGCTTGGACTTTTGTTATTATTTGTGTTTTTTAGAAAGTTTCAACCAGTTTACTTTTTCCTCAGTTTTACTGTATGTACGAGATTGTCTACCAAACACGTAGCACACCCTGTCAGCGATGGAATTCTAGAGGTAATATAATAATATTTGTTAATTAAGATAAAACACATTTCTATTTTTATGCCACCGGGTTTCGAAGAAACGGGTGGCATATACATGTAGTGTTTGGTCCGGTCTGTCCGTCCGTCCGTCCGTCAGTCAAACTTTTCGGTTGACCACTTTGTCACAGTTTCTCAAATATGCTGCAGGTGGCATCCGCGTTCGACATTCAAAGAATAAGTAGAGCTTATGTTGTCACCCGGCGTCGGCGTCACCGTCACGTCACGCCTTGGTTAAGGTTTTTAGTCAACCTTGTATATGGAATACTACTGGCCCTACACACACCATACTTGCACAACTTCATCTCCTAGTGATGTACATCAATAACCCCTGATCTATATTTGACCTTGACCTACATTTCCTCTTGAATTACTTAGTTAATTCCCCTTGGTTAAGGTTTTTAGTCAACCTTGGTTAAGGTTTTTAGTCAAGCTTGTACATGGAATACTATTTTGCATACAGACACCATACTTGGACAACCTTTTCTCATAGGGATGTATATCAATAACCCCTGATCTATATTTGACCTTGACCTACATTTCCTCTTGAATTACTTAGTTAATTCCCCTGGTTAGAAGGTTTTTAGTCAAGCTTGTATAATGGAATCTCCTGGCCCTACACCCACCATACTTGGACAACTTCATCTCCTAATGATGTACATCAACAACCCCTGACCTATATTTGACCTTGACCTACATTTAACCTTGAATTACATAGTTAATTCCCTTGGTTAAGGTTTTTACTCAACCTTGGTTAAGGTTTTTTAGTCAAGCTTGTACATGGAATACTAGTGTGCATACAGACACCATACTTGGACAACCTTTTCTCATAGGGATGTACAATCAATAACCCCTGATCTATATTTGACATTGACCTACATTTCCTCTTCAATTACTTAGTTAATTCCCCTTGTTTAAGGTTTTTAGTCTAGCTTGTATATGGAATATTCCTGGCCCTACACCTCCATACTTGGACAACTTCATCTCCTAGTGATGTACATCAATAACACGAACTATTTATTGGGTTGGACAATTGACCTATATGACAATGAGACCTACATTTAACTTTGAATTACTTAGTTAATTCCCCTAGGTTAAGGTTTTTAGTCAAGCTTGTACATGCAATACTATTGTGCATACCTAACACCATACTTGGGACAACCTCCTTTTCTCATAGCGATGTACATCTAACATCAAATACCCCCTGATCTAAATTATTTGACCTTGACCTAACATTTTCCTCTTGAATTGATTATTACTTAATTCTCCTTGGTTAAGGTTTTTAGTACAAGCTTGTAGATGCAATACTCCTGGCCCTATACCAACCATACTTGGACAACTTCATCTCCTAGTGATGTATATCAATAATCCTGGCCTATATTTGACCCCCTTGACCTACTGACTTTTATCCTTGGATTACTTTCTTATTTCCCCTTGGTTAAGGTTTTTAGTCAAGCTTGTATATGGAATATTCCTGGGCCTACAGCAACCATACTTGGAAAACTTCATCTCCTAGTGATGTACATTAATAACCCCTGACCTATATCTGACATTGACCTACATTTAACCTTGAATTACTTACTTAATTTCCCTTCGTTAAGGTTTTTAGTCAACCTTGGTTAAGGTTTTTATGCAGGCTGCGGCCACCTTGTTTTTCAAGCTATGTGTACATCGACAACCCTCGTAGTCGAGCTATGCTGTTCTCCTACAGCTCTTGTTTATGTTTATAAATGGTTCTATTATGTTCAACGTGTATAATTTGTAGGTATTTTGCCATGAAACTTCCCATTTACATGTAGCACAATTGTTATCAATGCGCGGGCAATGGCACACATCAGCCCGTGCCAGACGTGATTTATGTAAAAGAATGATCGCTCCCGGATGAAAGAATCACGTGATCGCTACTAAAAAGCAACATGGCTGTTAGCGAAAGTTTACTTGGTTTGTGGAATAAGATTTGATTGTAAGTTGTTTCTTATTTTCTGACGTGCATAGAAATGTGATCAAAAGTACGCGAGCATTGGCATATACCCACTCTAATGAGGTATTAATATTGAGGATATGAAACAGAAAATGTGCATATTTCTTGCTTAAAAGTAGTCCATCTTATCGGGAAATGGTTAATCTTGTAATTATACCCCCCGCAACGAGTTGTGGGGGGGTATACTGGAGTCAGGTTGTCTGTCTGTGCATCCGTCACTAAACTAAACAGAGAAATAAATGTATGTTATAACTTCTATTTCCTTCATCTAAAATGCTTAATATTTCGCACATGCATTCCTGTAAGGCTCTACTACCATGCTGTGCCAAATCCACGACTGTCCAACCCCCACTGATTCCAAGGTCAAGGTCAAATACTTGGTCTCTTTATGAAACTTAACATCAGAGAAATAAGTTATAACTTCTATTTCCTTCATTGAAAATTCTTAATATTTCACTCGTGCATTCCTCTAAGGATGTACTATCATGCTGGGACAAATCCACGACTGTCCAGCCCCCCACTGATCCCAAGGTGAAGGTCACATACTTGGTCTCTTTACAAAACTTAACATCAGAGAAATATGTTATAACTTCTGTTTCTTTCATCGAAAATTCTTAATATTTCATGCATGCATTCCTCTAAGGCTGTGACAAATCCCTGCTGATCTCGGGGGTCAAATCACATACGTAGTCTCTTTACAAAATTTAACATCAGAGAAATTGGTTATAACTTCTATTTCCTTGCTCGAATCTGCTTCACATTTCACACATGCATTGCTCCAATGGACCTCTACCACCCTGTGACAAATCAAGTTACACACACAGGGCCTGAAAATATCAATGGTCCGAGGTCCTGGACCTGCAAATTTTAATGTCGGACATTTGTATTTTACAAGCAACACGTCCGCCGGACCTGTGATAAAATTGAAATTGCGATCATCATTCAGTGGCGATGCTAAATCCGTCTAAATCGTCTTATTACATAATTAAATTAAATTAATGATAATTTATGGTGACACAGTCAAGTATTTAGACATGGTGTGGCAAGTCATTTCGCATGAAACCGATACATATTTCTACCGTTTCACTTTCACTTTTTTTATACCCCCTTAACGAGTTGAGGGGGAGGGGGGCGGGTATACTGGAGTCGGGTTGTCCGTCCGTCACTGAACATAACATCAGAGAAATATGTTATACATGTAACTACATATTTAAGGGTACCTGGGCCCACGCGGGGGGTATTCCGTAAGCCTCGCTTACTGACAAATATCTAGTTCTTGTTAGGTCCCAGACCTACTGGTAAAGGCTACTATTTGCAGGCCCTGCTCACAGACGTTTCTGGGTGTCCTGTTTAGGGAGTTTTTGTCTCACACACGGTAGTGGAACGTGAGACCTAGCGGTTACAATTCCGTCGGCGTCAACAATTTTGTCCAAATTTTGCATACAATGTATCTCTTGATCCGTTAGTCGCATCATTACCAAACTTCATCAATAGCTTCCTCACATTGCTAGGCACCCAATGTCATTCAGGTGGCCTTGACCTTCACACGTCCAAATGATGAATACCTCCTGATCCGTTAGTCGGATCCTTACCAAACTTCAGCAATAGCTTCCTCACATCTATGGTTATCCATCCGGTGTCATTCGTGTGACCTTAACCTTCACCTTGGTGACCTTTGTGTCAATAATTTTGTACATATGTCCAAATGTTGTATATCTCCTGACCCGTTAGTCGGATCCTTACCAAACGTCAGCAATAGCTCCCCCACATTGATGGCTATCCACCCAGTGTCATTCGGGTGACCATGACCATGGTGACCTTGATATAGGTGTCAACAATTTTGGACGTACGTCCAAATGATGAATATCTCTTGATCCATTATTCGGATCCTTACAAAACTTCATAAATAGCTTTGTCAAATTGATTGCTATCCAACCAGTGTCATCCAATTTTGGACGTACATGTACATACAAATGTTGACTATTTCTATAGTTGGATCATGACCAAACTTCATCTATAGCTTCCTCACATTCATAGCTACCCATCTAGTGTCATTCGGGTGACATTGACCTTCACATTGGTGACCTTGACGTCATGTCAATAATTTTGGACGTACACCCAAATGTTGAATATGTCTTTATTCGTTAGTCGGATCATCTCCAAACTGCATCAATAGCTTCTTTACATTGATTGACATCTACCAGTGTAATTCGACTGACCTTGACCTTAGTGACCTTCACCTTGGTGTCAACAATTTTGGACATGCGTCCAAATGTTGAATATCTCCTGATCCATTAGTTATATCATTACCAAACTTCATAAATAGCTTCCTCACATTGATAGCTATCCATCCAGTAAATTTGAATGTACGTCCAAATGTTGAATATCTCTATATCCGTTAGTCGGATCATTACCAAACTTCACCAATAGCTTTCTCACGTTAATGGCTATCCACCCAGTGTGTGACCTTGTGTGACCTTGGTGACAGTGACCGTCGTATCAATAATTGTGACCTTGACCATGGTGACCTTGACCTTCGTGGTGATTGCCTTGTTTAATGGGTGAGACACTCCCTGGCGATTGCCTTGTTACTGTACATCACTATATCCTTGTATACTGACGTGTGTACATGTACAACAATGTCCGTCATCAATCGCGGCACACATTTCAAATTGCTGACTCACAAAATAGTGATGGTGACAATACATTCATGTATACAATTTGTAAGCGAGAACACTGATGTCACTAATTGGAGGTATATTTCACCTGAATGCAACAGCAGTGCATATTACTGTATCTGAGTAGGCGACAGGTTGATCGCATGTGGATGGTAATTTAACCCATTTTATGCTGAGGATACGCCATTTTGGTTGTAGAAAATCTTTTTTCTTTCCTCTTTCTTTCTTTTTGTGAGCTCAGAAATATATGCCGTGACCACCATTTGAACCGTCTCATCGAGACGGTTCAAATGAGTTGTCACAACATATACTTTAATTGAGCAAAAATAAAAATAAAATATTTGAAAGATTTTGTACCCGCAAAGGTGTATTCCACATGTGGTTAACCCTTTCACCCCCACGTAACTGGAATGCACTTTGATATGTCAATTTTCTGACCAGTATAATCGGCAGAAAATTATTTTCAGACTAGTCCATTTATGAAAAGGTTTTTTATGCCCCACCACAATAGTGGAGGGGGGCATTTAGTGTTACCCTTGTCCGTCCCGTCCGTCACGAAACTTTAACGCTCGGGTAAATGTCTCATAATTTCTTCATCGTTCAACCGATCTGCTTCATATTTCATATACACATTGCTCTAATGGTCCTCTACCGCCTTGTGCCAAATACACGTTCGTCCTGCCTCCGCAAAGCCCAGGGTCAAGGTCACATACTTGGTGCTTCAAAAACTTTAACGCTCAGGTAAATATCTTATAATTTCTGTCCCTTTCACGATCATTCTTCATACTTCATATACGCATTTGCTCTAATGTCCTCTACTGTCCTGTGCCAAATCCACGTTCGTCCTACCCCCGCCAAGCCCAGGGTCAAGGTCACATACTTGGTGCTTCAAAAGCTTTAATGCTCAGGTAAATATCTTATAATTTCTGTTCCCTTTCACGGATCAGCTTCATACTTCATATACGCATTGCTCTAATGGTCCTCTACTGTCCTGTGCCAAATCCACATTCGTCCTACCCCCGCCAAGCCCAGGGTCAAGGTCACATACTTAGTGCTTCAAAAACTTTTAACACCTCAGGTAAATATCTTATAATTTCTGTATTCTTTCACGGATCAGCTTCATACTTCATATACGCATTGCTCTAATGGTCCTCTACTGCCCTGTGCCAAATCCACATTTGTCCTGATCCTGCCAAGCCCAGTGTCAAGGTCACATACTTGGTGCTTCAAAAACTTTAAAGCTCGGGTAAAAAAAAAATTTTACTTGGAATTTGGCCTCATTTATTATCAAAGCAATATGTGGGGCATCCTTGTTCTATGAACACATTTTCTAGTTTTTCTTTTCTTAAAAAGTATGAAAATTACTTGCAAAACGCGCAGATCCTGATGAGACGGATCGTCACGAGTTGGCTCATCTGGATCTACACTTTTTGCCAATACCACTATACAGACCTGTGGTGTTGAAAGGGTTAACAATGGGTTTCAGTTACATGTACATTGTACATGTATTACTGCTGGTACATGTAGTTCTATATTGATCTCATTCCCTCCCCAGTGGCAGCCAAAGCGGAGAAAACATTGGCACATTTCCCCCTGGAGACGCATTTAGCTGTTGTAAAATTATGGCGAACATCACAGGCCAATGTATGCCATAAGTTACATATCCGTCACATGTGAAAACATGCCACATTGTGCCTGTTAAGCTTTGCCAGTGTAGACCAACCTGCAGCAAAAAGTGTTCAACCGTTTCAACACCATAGGCCTCTATATCGCAATGTTTGCAAACAGTGTAGATCAAGATGAGACGGCTCGTAACGAGCCGTCTCATCTGGTTCTGCACTATTTGTGGATGTTTTATAAATTTTTATTAAAATTCCTACTTTCCTGATTTATAATAGAATAGTCTGATAAATAAAATAGAATATTCGGCATTATATTCTATACAGTCCTTAAGGGGTGAACGGGTTAACCCTTAGACCGCTACTCACAACAATTGTCGTCTGCTGTTGCTTTTATATCTTGCCTTATTTCTCAATAAAAACATGCTTTGACAGCACTTGGAAATGATTCTGAAGTGCATGTTTTAAATTACTCTAAAGTGCTGTCAAAGCATGTTTTTGCTGATAAAAATGGAAACTAGAAAATAAACAGCAGACGACAAAAAAAATAAGACAGCGGTCTAAGGGTTAATATTGACCACTGTTGCAACTGAGGTAAATCCCGATCAGGGTCTTCACTGGATTGTAGTGTGTGGTTGAGTGTATAGAGACATAAAGACCAGTGATCCTCTGAATGTTTTTTTTCTTGGCCCTTAGACATGTATTTATGCGCCACCAAAAACACAACAGCAACATAAATATTAAACCAGGAACCACCATAACCAGTGGATGTGAACGACAGAATAGGATGCGTTGAGACCAAACATTTCTCACCACCCCAAAGCTAACTACATACTGCATATGAAGTGATAGTGATCAGTAAAGTGCAGTGTAAATTGTATGTGCAGTGCATTTATCATGTTTGTAACAAATGTACAGTAACTGTAAACTGGTTATATGCATGTAATGATCAAGTCCCAAACCACATGTTTCTGCTGTTGATGGAAATGATTTTCTGCATGATTTTTCCAACAGATGTTGTAAAGTTAGAAATCTCCAATACAAGAGCTAGCACATGTGCTGAAGACCAATACTTCAGATAAGCAATGTATATTTTACTCTCTCTCTCTCTCTCTCTCTCTCTCTCTCTCTCTCTCTCTCTCTCTCTTTTCTCAGCTCATCATGAACCCTTTCATCCCTAAATATCTGAGTTCCATGCTCATTTCCAAACTATTCCATTGATCAGAAATATCTGGAACATAGATGTACTGACAAACACTACAGATCCCAATGAGACGGCTTGTTACAAGCCGGCTCATCGGGATCTACAGTATTTGCAAATGTTTGTTTTATGGTCTCTATGGTTTAAGGACCCGTGGGGCCCCTGATCATCCAATGATTGATGCATAATTGCATAACATACAAGTGAACATTTTCTTCTTACTATATCCCACACACTGCATGGAGTCGCCTTGTCGGCCATCTTAGTGTGTATAAGTCTTCGGCCAGTTTTACCTCTTATTGCGTTTGACACGTACCGCTAATAATATGACGAACGCATGAATAAAATTTGATGCAACATGATGGGGATACATTAGACAACAGCGTGCTATGCCTTGTTTTCATCAAATGCATATACAAAGTCGGATATATGAAGGGTTTGTTGACCCTTTGTTAAAATGTTTGAGAATTCACTAAAGACTGTAACAGTAAGAACAATACACAGTGCTGTAGATATATACATGTACCTGTTATTACCATACATACTGTATCGATTCCAGTGACTTGTAAGCAGTTATCCGAGTGTATTGTCACTACTGTCTACTTGCCTGCTATGAGAGTAAATACGGCTTTTACCTGTGTCAGATGTACTTCTAATAATAGACAGTGCATCAGTTTGACATTTTACACATTGAAAATGTGTCCATTGTATATTTTGTGAGTGAAGGTAGAAAAGCTCAGGGCCCGGTTGCTCAAAACATCTGTTAGCTTAACGGACTGTTAAATCCTTAACTGAATGGTTAAAATCTCTGTTTTAACGGACTGTTAAATCCTTAACTGAATGGTTAAAATCTCTGTTTTAACAGAGATTTTAACCATTCAGTTAAGGATTTAACAGTCCGTTAAGCTAACTGATGTTTTGAACAACTGGGCCCAGATATCTAGTGTTTTATGTAGTCTGCTGAAGTAATATTTATAGGACGTTGTTGACCTATATATCTGGGACGTATGCCACCAAATTTTATTAGATTTGCTGCCATATTATTGGCTGTACGTGTCAAACACTCCCAAGTGGTGAAACTGTCCGATAGCATGTACAAACTAATACATGTATACCCTTAAAGGGTTAATATACATGTAAGTTAATTACAAAGCAATGTCTATCTGGACCGACAAATACAAAAACTTATTTGTTAGGTACATAGCTGTGCATTGATCATGTACAAGTAAACACTGACAACACAATTCTGTATCAGACATTGACATATGAAGCAACAATTACATATTGAGCACTGAGATTACAATATTCTTACAGCACTGACACTAAAATATCTGGAAACAAAATTGCTATAAAATTACAAAATTGTAATGTTGGACGGTTCACAAAAAGAGGGGTGCGGATAGAAAATAAAACCGATATTGACTTTTTACCTACAAAAACATAATCTAATTATAAAAACACACCAAAACACAAATTTAATGAATATTATATATATATATATAATTCCAGCACAAAAATATTTACACAATTCCCTAACATTTGATTGGCCCGTAGCAAGTCTCTGTCCAAAATTTATATCCCAGTAAACTCCCATGCCAAACTGCTTTCCGTAACAATGAGGCGCAGTTAAAATAATTCTTAAGAAAATGGAAAATAAACACATTTTCTTGATGAATTTATTTAAAATGCTGGAATTATAAGGAATGAATGGCCTTTTTGTTGAATTTATCGGGGATATAAACTTGGAAAAGTCGCGGGAATACTGGACGAAGGCCGGAAGGCCTCGTCCAGTATTCCCGCGACTTTTCCAAGTTTATACCCCGATAAATTCCACAAAAAGGCCATTCATTCTTATAATAAATTTTTTTTCTGTCAGATGGGAGGGCCGAACTCGCAACCTTCCGGTTAACGCCACACATGTCATTGTATAGATCTTCCCCTAAACTTGGACTCACCCGTCTTTGAATAGTCGGGCTTCAGTTTGTTGTCCATCTATACCTCTCTACGACACCTCTCATAGATGCACATTTTGGAGGCAACTGATTCAGTGATTGTAGCTATAAAATATCCTGATCTGGCGCATGACATTAATTGCACTATACATATGTACAGTACACTGTACAGTCCCGCAACCAGACGTTTTGAAACAGGTGATCTTTCGGAGGGCCTGAAGTGCCCGAGGCAGCTAGGTGGGGGGGCTCTGGGGGAAATCCATGTGGTCTGAAACAGCGAAACGTAGGACCGCACCAACATGCCACCCCCTCTCCTGGTTACTGGCCTGTTGTATATACCGGTACATCTATCCTAGATACATTTACCAGTATTTAGATCTACTCCAGGTCTGGTTAGTTATTGATTAGCCCTCACAGTCCCAGCTGGAAGTGTCTGCAACTTGCAGTGTTACAATAATATCCTTCAACCGCTCCACTTAACCATGTTGCCTACACATCAGCCATCTGACACAAGAGGTCTTAACACTTTCAACACCACAGACCTGTATAGTGGTATTGGCAAATAGTGTAGATCCAGATGAGCCGGTTCGTGACGAGCCGTCTCATCAGGATCTGCACTTTTTGCAAGTAATTTTCATATTTTTAAGACCAAACCACCCCCTTTTCATAATGGACTAGTCTGAAAATCATTTTGTGACGGTTGGATTGGTTGCAAAATTAACATATATCAAATTCCATTCCACTTACTTAGGGGTGTGAAAGGGTTGATTTATTTCTCTCTGGAGTATATTCTGATCATCTTGTGCACTCGTGCAACGTGAAAATACTTGGTTCAAGGTGCATAATGAAAATTGCTGACAGAATTATGAATCACAGTAGACCCTGAATAGACAGTGTATAAGTACAGGCTCATCCAGGCCCAGTGTCTAGTGATTACACCAGTTAATAAAAAATAAAGATTATTGGAAATTCAGCTAGTCATCCAATGTTAAAATTATAAAATTCATATCTTATATAGTACTTGTGTTTGATGTGTTGCAGTTCTGTAATTGCAACTCTGTGAAAGTGTGATATTTGTATTCAAATGATTTTGCAAGTGATACGGGTTCTTGTATGTTCCAATATAATATAACACAATCATGTTCAATTGAACATCTACTTGCATTTACAGGGCCGTAGCGGCCACCACGGCAGCACGGCGCTGCCGTGGCATTATTTTGGCCTGTTTTTTTTCCGTCAGCTTCATGTGTTGAAAAGAACGAGAAAAGTAAACTCTATTTATAATCATTGTCCGTCTTTTTTTTCTGTATAAGTTACAGAAGTTATGTATTTAAATGTAAGCATAATCCATGCTCCGACGGTGACTTTAGAATGTAGGAAATGCGATTTTGAGGGTCTAAGTGGAATTTTTCCCGCTAAAAAGGCTGCCGTGGCATTATTTTACACACCGCTACGGGCCTGATTTATATTGTAATCCTGTTTAAATAAGTGATCATAACATACATCTATTCATTGATGAGAAGTAATGAAATAAAAAAGTTTCATATAGCAGATACAATATACGCCTGAAAGCGTCAAAAGTTAACCCTTTCAACGCCACAGGCCTGTTTTGTGGTATTGGCAAATTGTGTAGATCCAGATGAGCCGGCGAGCCATCTCATCAGGATCTGCACTTTTTGCAAGTAATTTTCATATTTTTAAGACCAAACCACCCCCTTTTCATAAATGGACTAGTCTGAAAATGATTTTGAGACGGTTTAATTGGTTGCAGAATTAACAAATGAAATTCCATTCCAGTTACATAGGGGTGAAAGGGTTAAAGGTGACGTGTGTTGTATTGCAGGTTGTATTCGTCGCCGCGCCCCGCCACCCCACAACAGACGCGGGTGAGCCCGTACAAATGGGTGCGGCAGGAGTTCGACCATCCCAGTAAGGATGTGCAGTCAGCAAAGAAATCCCTCAAATATAAACTTGACGAGGCTGCTAGAAGTAAGGAAATTTATTCTAGATACAGTGTCAGGGTTGTGAATTTTCAGGATACATTGTATATCCTGAAATCAGGATTTGAGATTCCTGACAATTGCAGAAAAATACTAACGTTTCAACGTACAAAGCACACTTTACGCATTTGTGGGTGAAAACAATTATTTTCTTTTTCAAACCAATAGGTATCAGGTTTTGGTATTTGGAACTGTTCCCACCCCTGTGTGTAACCTCTCCAAAGCAAGACACCCTGGGATGTCCCAGGGTGTCTTGCTTCGGAGGGGTTTCACTGTAATTCTATGATGTGAAAACTATAATATTTGTGTACACCAGACACCCTGGGATGGGCTCTCCAGAGGGGGCTTGCTTTGTAGGGGTTACAGTGTAATTAAATGATACATGTATGAAAATTGCATTCTAGTTGTTTGTACAAGGATTAATTTCACATCAGCCATTTATCCATTGTTGTCTAGTTGGTAATCAAATAAGCCTAATGTAATGTCATGGTTATGCCTAAAAGTATCGATATTAAGAGTGAATTTTTTTTAGTAAAAAATTTTTTTACTCCCTGATATAACACATTACCAGTACTGTAATGTATTATGTTGGGAGTAAAAAATATTAACTTATTTTTTTTCGCTTTAATATGGGTACTGGTATATTTAACCCTAACGCGGGAGACGAAAATTGTCGTCTGCTGTTTTTCATTTTCCCCTTAATTCTTAACAAAAAACCTGTTTTGACAGCACATGAGAATCCACTCAGTGGAGACGATTCTCATGCGCTGTCAAAACAGGTTTTTATCGAGAAATGTTAAAAATAAAACATTTCCAGCAGACGACAAAATTTAATTCAGCATAGTAAGGGTTAATGTACATCTATTTATAGATCTGGGTCCATTACTTCAACCTGTGGTTTCACACTGATCATTTCAATAGTTCAATGGGTTTGAAAGGTTCATTCATCCCTGCTAAGTTTGTTACCTAATGCTCAATTCATGAACCAGACTGGAAAGATTAACTTTACTGCACCACCAATGAAAACATTATTTCTTCATACTTGTGCTAGCCAGAGCTCCAGTTAAGGTGCGTAATTTGATCAACTTTTGGGGGAATTTTGTTATTTCTTCACCAAAAATGGCAAGTTGGGAGTGCTTTAGAATCGTCTCATTGAGACGATTCTAAAGAACTCCCAACTTGCCATTTTTGGTGAAGAACTAAGAAAAATACCTCGAATATTTGGTCAAATTACGCACCTTAACTGGAGCTCAAGTGCTAGAGTTATTCTGCCATATTCATGATATTTATGACCCTTTATTTACTCATTAAATATTAATTTACAATATGTAGTGTAAAGTTTATCATGAGGTTTACCAATATTTTACGTCTGTGTATAACATTGCTTTTGAACGGATGTAAAACCCTATTCTATCAACATGTCAATCAATCTACAAATATTTTGATAATTGTAAGTGATAGCTATGTAGCCTAAGTATACATACATGTAGTATATTTTGGATAAATAACAATATCAAATTGGTTGTTTTGGTATCCAATCACTAACATATTACATGGCAATAACGATTTATATTGTTTGTACATTTGTATGTACATGTCTATGTGTAACAAATGTTGACCAAATGGCAAACACAATAAGCCCCGTTTTGTCAGACTGTAGTCTGATTTTGTAAGGCTGAGTTATGTTCGCCATCCACACGTATGTATGTAAAGCTGAACCAGAGCAGAAATGTAATTTAGCAACTTGTATGCTATGTACTAGAGTAATTTGCAGGTGCTTGTAGTAATTGTTTGCAGTTCCACACATGATTTATAGTAGGTATGCCTCATTGAACCATTCATCACTTCTGCCAACTATCATCTGAGAACACAAACATAAACGAAGATATCACCGATATCTTCGTTTATGTTTGTGTTCTCAGATGTTATTCACTGTGGTGTTTCATCTAGGCATTAAGATAGTTAGGCAGCTAATCTGCAATGACTATGCAGCTGTGAGCCAATACAATGAATTTTGTATATACAGTAGAACTTCGATCGCTCGAACCGGCAACGGAATCGAGTTTGAGTTCGAGCGATGCATAGTTCGAGGGAATGAAGTTTCAAAAATGTACTGTCACATTCAGTCAATAAAATCACTTATGTGAATATATGAGATGACCGATGTGACATGCCATTGTATATGCATTACATTTGGAGGGAGAAATGAAAAATAACAAATACAATTGTAAAGTTGCTGTTTTATTCAATATTTACATGTTATTATACGTCAAATAAACCACTATGTTCCGCTTTGCGTCTATACATAATACTGGTATTCCCAGTGTCTAAAAATAGCACATAGCACAGTGGTTGGAATAAATATACAAACGGAAAATATAAACGAAACAATGTCAGTATACAATTATAAACACTATAAATTAACGCCTGAAGAATTCCATGATCTCGGTTTAATTGTCATAGAATGACGATTGCTCGAATTCATCTCGTTTTATTCACAAACTAAGCACGCATTATTCACTCGATAGACATAGAAATGTGTCAATAGTCGCTAATTAAACATTACATAAAATGAATTTTGTTCAAATCACTTAATTAGCGTGGACATCATAACGCCCGTAATTCACGCCGCTATTGTTTGCGATTCGTGATTTAATGTCATCCCTCGTCAAGGGAAACTACTCAACGCGACCGCCCGCAATGGTGGAATTCGCACCTCGCTAGACAAACAGCTGATCACAGACTTACCTGTTCGAGTTATTAGCGGTAATTACCACTGTTTGACCGTCCACGGGACTAATCCACAGGTTCGACTGTTCGAGTAATTCATAGTTCGAGTTTAAGGTGTTTTATTACATGAATTATATAGGAAATTTGCCGGGACTGTCGAACCAGTTCGAGTTTTCCATGGTGTTCGAGCCAGACCTGTTCTAGTTATCGAAGTTCTACTGTACATGTATATCTCTTGATTAAAAAGTGAAAACACAGAAATTTATATAATTGATAAAAGGTTTAGTCAAAAAGGTAAACACATATATATTATACTATTTACACGTACAAACAATGGCAGAAATGGATAATACAAGCAGATTAAAAAAGCCAGTCAGAATGTTGTATACACTACAATTCAATGTAATACATGAAGAACATGGCAGAGAATTTGTTATACCTGGATATTGTCGGTTTTCAAGCCAATAGAGATTATTAAAACAAAAACAACATACATGTAATTCACCCTATATACATGTAAGCTGATTCTAGAAACATTAATATTTGTGTTTGTAGTATCCATCAAAGATTTGTCAGAATCCGCTGCTAACGGCAATTGTAATTTTAGTTGTGCACATACAAACTTCTTAGTTGTACAAAGTTTAGTGAAACTGGGCCCCAGGTTCCATAGGGTGTAATTGCCATCGCTATGTCACATTTTAACACTGCATGTAGCTCAGCTGCCCTGCTTTATATATATTTATGTTTCTAATATTTGGCTGCATAGGGTGTACATGTAATCCCCCATCTCTATATTAATTACAGTGAGTAGAAGCAGCAGCACCCCCGCCTTAACCAACTATTCCACCCCGCCCCGGGGTAACCCCGCTACCATGAGCTTGTCGGCAGACAGCACACCATCTCCACAGCAATACGACAACGTGCCTCCACGTTTACAGGGCAGACCAGCGTCTCCGAAGGTCGTGGAAACCAACACAACGCCGGAGAGTAGACTAGGACGTCTTTCATATTTACAAGGTGGGTAGTTGATCAATGTTCATTGTATGTTGTGTGCTCTTACAAGACAAGAGATGACACATTACAGAGCTCCAGATACGGTTTGTATCTAAAGAGTATTATACCCCCAGATTTCAAATTCAATGCGTCTTTTTTTCTTTTACAAATGTATGATTGATTGTTTTCCTTATAAAATAGGGAACAAATGATAAAACAATGACAAAATTAAAAATTCACTTATTTGAGCTGCAAAACGCTGTTTGCTTTTTGCAACTCAACTAAGTAAATGTTCAACTTTATTACAGTATTTTCACTACTCAATTTGAAAATCAATGCGTATTTTCACAGAGTATTTAAATTTGTCCTCCGAATCAACGCGTATTCTGCTAAAATACATGCAAGTGTATAAACTACGCAAATATGCACCTTATCTGGAGCTCTGACATGGGTTCGGTTTGGTGATTACACCACAATATCAACTATGAATCTGGGATCATGATTATACAGACTTCTGAGTAATACATTGTTCTCGTGCTCAAAATCAAGAATTTTGACCAATCATACTGTGCAATTTTGAGTAAAAACTTCGAGAATCTTCTCAGAACATTTCATTTATATCATGGGCCCTAGATTTGTTCACTTTCCATTTCTTCTCAGTGAAATTCTGCTTTCCATCATATTATTTTGATGTTTAATCACTGAACTTGATGAGAAATGTCATACAGAGAATGCATGTATGCATTGGCATACTCTTTAGTTGAAATGTGGAAACAGTATGAAAAATAGTATTTAAAATAATTTTAATTTGAAATATAATTGGGTTCAGTTAGAATTACCAAAAACTGAATAAATACCATTTTTTAAGAATTATTCGGGATACATGAATGAACTTTTAGAAGTCCAACTATACTGGATGAAGGCCAGATGGCCTTCATCCAGTATAGTTGGACTATTAAAAGATAAAACGCTGAGAATTTTGCAAATAGTGGTGCTTATTCATATATATAAATCCCATTCACCTCCCTAGTGACATCTGCCTAAAGTCCTCTGTGATCAGTATTTTATAGAGTAGTTTAGGCTGATGATCAGGTTCTACCGTGAATTATTATGTTGTGAATGAATCATCACAGGTGGCAGGAGTTAGTTATGCCATTCATTTATGCAATTAGTCAGATTTATTTTGGAGAATGTTTTGCATTATGCCAATTATATCTGTAAATAAGATTTCATACTTGACTGGTAAATGGTTGTTGTATAATTTACGGTTCACCACACTGACTGCTAAAGGCATGATTATGACATTTAGTATCATTCTGTGCAGTAATTGATAAAAAAAGGTAGTTCATGTATGTCCGATCAGAAAATGTAAACCCCATCTTGATAAAGTATTTCTAAAAATTATGAGAATATGGCGCAGGATATACATTCAAATTTGGCTAGAAACTGTCTCTATAGCTATGGCAAGTTTATCCATGTTATGTCTACATGTACATGTAGCAGAATTTGGTGGTTTCTCCAGGTTTACAATTTGAAAGTCTCCCATCCTGCAACTGGAATTGAATTTCAGAAAGCATGTATTTTGAGATGAACATAACGGTGTACCCACCTAGCCTTAAACTAGTTATGTCTTGAATGTTGCAATTTCAATTTATTAAGCATCACAGAGAGGAATCGACCCGAATGCAGGTGAGCGATTTTGGATACATGTAGGTGGACAGCCAAAACAGGCCAATTTCGCCTTGACTCGGGTAATATATTGTATAAAACTATAACTTTCTTATTATTCCACTGATTATACCCGAGCCAAGGCGAAATTGTCCTGTTTTGGCTGTTCACGTTTCAAAATGCTCTCCTGCATTCGGGTTGATTCCATCCACTCTGTGAGTACGTAAAACACAAATTTTACTATATATGCAGGGATTCCGCTGGGGAAAATAAAAAAATCGCTACTTCAAAAAAAAATCAAAAAAAATCAATAGGATAAAAATAAACAATTGGCGATAAAAAATTACAATTTTCGAAAAATGATATGCAGGGATTCCGCTGGGGAAAATAAAAAAATCACCACTTCAAAAAAAAAAAGAAGAAGGAAAATAACCAATAGCATAAAAACAAACAATTGGCGATAAAAAATTACAATTTTCGGAATTTTTATTTTTTATTTATTTATTTTTTTCGAAAATTGTAATTTGTTATCGCCAATTGCGAAAGTGGCGATCACCAGCGGAATCCCTGTATATGTCTGTGACTGGAGAAATGTGGCTTATGGCATTTGTGACCAGTGCAGCATCTGATCAACTTACAAACAACAATCTATATTGCCGTTAGAAGCATGACTGGTGTTTCATTGATGGAATGGCGAATAGTGCAGATCCTGATCAGACTGTGCGGATGCACAGTCTGATTCTGATTTGGATCTACGCTGTCGCAAAAACCACAAGCCCCATTTCTCCAGTCACATCCACATATGAGAATGCTTCATGAATCAGTCTGAAATGAAGCATGTCCATTGGCACAAAGTGGTAAACTATTTCTGCATCACACTAATACATCTACATGTACATGTATTTCCCTTTTCAGGAAACAAAATAAAAAGTAGACTCAACACGGGCACATTCACGCGGCCTAAGAAAAATCACGACATGTCTCCGCCGAGCGAGAATCATGTCGACGATATGAAGGAGAATGTGGAGGTTCCGAAACACCATTCTAACGTCGCTGATATCGAAAACATGGCAAAGTTACAGGAAGAAAGTAAGTAGTGTGTTCGTGTTTAAGAAAATATAGAACTTTCTTTACAACCAGCATCGACAGGTGAGCGTAATCTGATTTGGCTCGGCATCGACACTGTCAAATGTTAGGCAGTAACAGAATGGTTCTAGTGGTCGGTATAGGTCCTGGTGATATGGTGCAGACTGATTTGGAACTGTGATGGTTCAATGCCAGGTGTACCTGGTGGAGCGAAACTGATTAGCATGTTATAACCCATATGTGGGTGTGACTGGAGAAATGGGGCATATGGGTTTTGCGACCAGTGTAGATCCAGATCAGTCTGTGCATCCGCACAGACTGATCAGGATCTGCACTGTTCGCCATTCCATCAATAAAATACCACCTGTCCTGGTTGTAACAAGTAGCATAGATCGTTATCAGTCTACAGGAGTGTGCTATTTGATCAGGAGCAACACTGGTCACAAATCCCATAATCCCCATTTCTCCAGTCACAGCTACATATGAGAGCATATAATGTCAGTCTGTGATTGATGGAACATATTTTAATTCCATCTCAAGGTCGGTTGGCGATTGACTTCTGGTATGAGGAATATATTTTCATCGTGGACAAACATTAATGATTGCCCCAAATGCATTCATTAACTGAATTTTTCCTCTCAGTAAAAATGATAAAATGGTAATGATAGTTTTCAGATTAAAGAGCTCTGTTGAGCTGGGGTGCCTATTTCGTTAACAAATTGGACATTGAATGTAGTTTTCCAGTTTTGATTATTACACATTTTCCTGTGAATGCATTATGGATGTTTCTCGGTCTGAAAGGCGAACAGTCTAGACCCTGATCAGACTGTGTGAATGGCATTATACAAATTGTGAATATCATTAGGTCCGTTTTAAAAGAGAGCTTCTACTGAACATTCATATGGGTTACAGTTGAGAAGAACTTTCTCAACTGTTGCCCATATGTTTGTGCAGTAGAAGCTCTCTCTTATTGTCTGTTTTATCTCTGACCCTTTTGTCTTTTCACAAGTACAAAGTCTTGAAGCATGTATTGGAGTGACATATGTCTGAATTACAGTAGAACCTCCCTAAAATGGGGGCCGTTTCACTAAACTTTGTACCACTAATATGTTCGTAAGTGAAAATTTAGGATCGTCTGGAAATTTCAACTGATGAATTTACATTTATTGAGCATACATGTAGGCTGCATATGCCGCCTATGCTCAATAAATGTAAATCCAATAATTGTTTACAAGAAATCATTGTTAATGTGAACTTTACACACTATCATAATTTTGCACTTACGAACATTTTAGTCGTACAAAGTTTAGTGAAACAGGCCCCTGGACACCACATGGACCTCCCAAGGTAACTAGTTTAGAGAGGTTCCACTGTACATGTATTTGCATGATATTCATCTTGTTTTCTTTAAATTTACAGAATTACGAGAAAGTATTGCTCAAACTTCCCCCAGACGAGGTAGGTTGATAAAGTTATTTTCACATCAGATTCTACTTGCACCTTTTATTTATCTATCACCTTCTGATGATACACAATTTTCCTGTGAGAAACTTTTAAACATTTCTTTACTTCTCAAGTGATGTGACCTCCATTTGAACCGTCTCGTCTCATATATGTCAATTTTGCAACCAATCCAATTGTCACAAAACGATTTTCAGACTAGTCCATTTTTGAAAAGGGGGGTGTTTTTGTTCTAAAAAATAATAATTACTTGCAAAAAGTGCAGATCCTGATCAGACGGCTCATCATGAGCCGCCTCATCTGGGTCTACACTTTTTGCCAATATCACTATACAGGTCTGTGGTGTTGAAAGGGTTAAAAGAAGTGTATTCACAGGTCTATTCTGTATAATCCACATCTTAGTTACATGTCATTCAATATACAAGGTCACATTTAAATGCAAGCTGTGATTTCAGTTTTCAGTTGGCAGAACCAAATTTTATAACTGGATCAGGTGCTAGACTGGCCACAGCTGTCTCATGTCAAATGTTTATCCAGTCATAGCGGTTATACCCATTATAAAAGTAGTAAGATTAGTACTAATTGTATTACTTTTCTGGAGTGGGGCTAAGTGACTGATGTGGTGAGGACCTGACACCAGTAGCCTATTTCACCAACATTGCAAAGTATATTTTTCTAGCAAAGTATACTTTGAGGGAGCAATCATTTATTTTTCCTGAAATGCATTATTTCATATAGAACTAACTACTGCATATATTTGATGATTAAAAGTATGCAGAATTATTATACTGCATTTATTCCATTATCACAGCCAAAATGGCTGTGATAATGTAATAAATTCAGTATAATAAAACTTAATAAATTTATCATAAAATTGAAAAGTTCTCCCTCAAAGTATACTTTGCTACTAAAGTATACTTTGCAATGTTGATGAAATGGGCTACAGGTCAGGTTATTCTAATTTCAGAGCTGAATGTATATTTGGTCTGTAAATATTCAGTACTGATTGTGGGATTTTCCCCCCATCACAGCAGTTGAAATATGGGAATCGAACCCATTGGTTGACAGGCTGTTATTCACCATGATATACATAAATTAATTATCTAGCCATAAGGACAGACCAGGTGCTAAATTTGCCACCTATGACATAAAGCCAATTATTCAGTCAGAAAACATGTTTCTGCCAAACAAGCGACCAGTCGAATCACAATGTTATCACTGCGATTGAGTATGCCGTTAATACCAGAATTATCTGACCTGACAAATATACAGTGATCTGTTTCTTCTGTGCTGTCCCCTTCATTAATCTTCACTGTTTGCCAAATCAGACCTGCCACAACAAAAATGGCTTTTTGAGTTTGTGACCCGCGTAGCCCCAGATCAGACTGTGCATCTGCACAGTCTGATCAGGGTCTACACTGTTCGCTGTGGTTCAGTAGATATTTGTGATGTCTGAACCGAAATATTTATATCCATATAAGGCTGCATGAATATAATTGATCAGAAACTACATTGTATACTGGTCAATAAATTCTTCAAGCCCAGTTTTGTTGTGACGTGTCCGATATTCAGATTGACACACTTATAGACGTAGATGTAGCTATTGCTGTCACTTCTGTCAATATAACCATCATCTGTCAATATGACGTGGGAAATGATCATAATTGTGATGTGGCATACAAGAAAAACGTGTTTGTGATTAGTATATATATCTCCAAGTCGGTCGTACATAAAGTCTACTCCTGGTCTACATTGCCAACAAACAATTCTGAGCTTCCTCATTCTTGTCACCAACATGATCAACTCTAACCTGAATATTCTGCCTGTAACGCAGGGCGATTTACAGCCAGAACGCACAAAGGTTATTATCCTATATATGCAGGGCTAAATAATTCATCAGGTATAATTTATTTCTTAAAGTAATCAAAATAGCGATTATTCTTATGTGTCGATAATAACAGTAACAAAAATACATTGTACCAAAGAATATCAAAAAGATATTTCTTCTAATGTCATGAATAATGGAATTTTAATCAGATGCAGGAAGAGTTGACAGAAAAAGAACCTTTGTGCATTCTGGCTGCAAGTCGTCCTGCGTTACAGATAGAAACTTCGGGTTATGTCAACTCTATTAACCCTTAGACCTCTATCTTAATTTTTTTGTCGTCTGCTGTTTGTTTTCTGTTTTCTATTTTTATCATCAAAAACATGCTTTGACAGCATGAATAATTTACAACATACTTTGACAGCACTTCAGAATCATTTCCATTGGAAATGATTCTAAAGTGCTGTCAAACCATGTTTTTATTGAGAAATAAGGCAAGATATAAAAGCAACAGCAGACGAAAATTGTTGTGTGTAGCGGTCTAAGGGTTAACACTCATTTCCATCAAGTCTTGTGAACTCAGTAATCTTGTATAATCACATTCATGGTCCTGATTAAATAATTAACAGGCTTCCGCTCTAGACCGCTGCCCAATGTCGCCAACTTCTATATCGAAAATGACAATAGTTCGCCCAATGACTCGAATAGATCGAGTCCCAGTAGATACGAGGGTAGGTCATATATGTTGTTGGCATGCCACCATGATACTCTAGAATGCATGCATGTTGTTGTGTGTCGTAGTAGGTGTTCCTACTAGCTTAGAAAACTTTGTTTCAGTCATTTTTTCTTGTAAACCTTCTGTTGGGGACATTTAGATTTACCAAATCTGGGTATCGATTCTTACCTGGAAGCGCACCACTGGTCAAGTGGTCTGGTGTGGTGAGGGCACCTGGCACTAGATATAGAGAATAGCAGGCTATTATCTTTTGATATCAAGTTTATCAAGCAAGGCTAGAAAACGCGTGGTAATTCCGACGCTCGTTGAGGAATTCCATCCGTTCCCGAGCTGAGCCTGGTAAACTTTATATCAAAATACACTCGGCTGGTATTCTATTTATCAGGTAACATTATACTACAGAGGGAGGAAATATAACGGGGATTTCATTGAAAATAACGCTGACTTGTTTACATTGCATCATTATACTGACGTCATTCGGTAACGCCATGTGACGCCGTTCGACCAATGAAACGTCATTGGCCTGATGCGACATTATCATGATTATGTTATCAGTCAGTATGTATTCAACCTATACAAAGCTTGTTACCTGATAAGTAGATACGATGCTCCCCAGGTGTATTGCAGTCTGTATATGACATAGATGTTGAATTGGTGTAAAACATCATTACAATCAACCACCAACTTCCTGAGAAAGTGTGAATATAACCACCGGGACAGAGTGTACTAAACATGTCTGGTTCGTGTGATCGAAACTGTATCTGCGCACCCAACCTGAAATGGCTTGTTCACCTGGTGCATGTAGCCAATATGAGACGAGCCTGTGATTTTGTACACAAGAAATTGTGCGATATCTCGTGAAAAATATTTACATAAACCGTGATTTCTTCTGTAAATCACAGCAAAGGTTGACAAACTTTTCATAGCAATATTCCGCATTTGCTCTGAATATTTCATTACCTTCTGTGTCCAGGGGGCCATTTCACTAAACTTTGTACGACTAAAATGTTCGTAAATGCAAAATTATGATAGTCTGTAAATTTCACATTAACAATATTTTCTTATAAACAATTATTGGATTTACATTTATTGAGCATAGGCTGCATATGCAGCCTATGCTCACTACATGTAAATCCATCAATTTAAATTTACAGACGATCCTAAATTTGCACGTACAAACATTTTAGTTGTACGATGTTTAGTGAAACGGCCCCCAGACCTCATTTTCGGAAAATATCGTAAATTTTGCAAATATTTTCATGTGATATCACACGTCTTCTTAGGTATAAAAGGTTTGTCTCGTATATGGGTGAATCTCATGACTTGACAAATCTGGCATATCTCCTTTCTGGCCAGTGCAGAAGATCACTATCGTCCTGCACACTCGTGCAATGTGAGTGTACTCTACATTGTCCCACAGGTTGAAGTAACCGAGGTCTATAAATACATTAAATATGCCTAAAAGCATCTTTTTACTCCCATAGTCTATATGGAGGGAGTACAAAAATTTTTTAGCTTTTTTTTTCTTCATTTATTGATGCTTTTAGGCATATTTAATGTATTTATAGACCTCTGGTCCGTTACTTCAACCTGTGCATTGTCCCATCGATGCATAATGGCTGTTGCTCTGACCAAATACCAGTCACAGTAAACCCTGATGAAATTGCATTGTTGAGCAGAATCGTCGCAAAACAATATGCCCGGTGTTGTCGAATCATGACCCATGTTTCCACCCATATCCCTAATGACGATTTGCTTATATGTTGAAAACACATGGTCAGTGTCTGCATGTTTTCTTAATTTTCAGCATGATTCTTTTAAACACCATTAAATCAAATCAATTTTTTTCAGAAAGAAGATGATTAAAAAAATTTAGGCAAATAATTATATTTTCCGTTTTCAAAATAAGCATCGTGATCATCTTGTACATGTTTATTAAATTCACTAACATTAGTCACAGTGGGTGTATGGGTTCTAACTACTCTAGGGTAATAGTATTAACCAATTATATTCGGAATACACTTTTGAAATATTTTCTTTCTGATTTTTCTTATTTCTCAATGAAAGTTCAATGTATATGTTGTGACCACTCATTTGAACCGTCTCAAATGGTGGTCACAAGATATACTTTCAATGAGAAATAAAGAATTATGCAACAGGTTAAATACGGGATCGAACCCGTTTGCGCATGGCCTTAAATAACCTTAGCTGTTGATAGGCTGTTAAACATCAATAAATAAATTGATCAATTACAATTATCTAAGAATAAAATGGTGTATCCTCGGTATGTAAAACATATTGGTAGTTAATAGCACAGGTTGAAGTAGCGGACCGAGGTCTATAAATACATTAAATATGCTTAAAAGCATCAATAAATGAAGAAATAAAAAGGTAATTTTGTTTACTCCCTCCATCTATTAAATATATGGAGTATATGGAGGGAGTAAACAAACAACATTTTAGCTTATTTTTTTTCTTCATTTATTTATGCTTTTAGGCATATTTAATGTATTTATAGACCTCGGTCCGTTACTTCAACCTGTGGTTAATAGGTGAGGGTTTATTAGCTAGCAAATAAAGTTCTACATTTGGCTTGCAGCGTATGAACGTACTGTCCATGTACAAGGAACCTCTCTTACTCAAACAACGAGGTCCAGTTTTGCCAGTCTTCACTGTAAATAGACATGAGCATCGTGACATGCATGATCTAAATCAGTAGTACTCCTGATGACAGGCTTTCATCAATATAATGACTTGTATGCACATTTATATTTCTCAATTGACAGTAAGTACAAAATATGGATACAATTTTGATAAAAAGCCCAGTCCCTGTATAGCCGAGTTGCATGCCACCTGATCATTCATTGTTGCATGCATGGAGGATGGGTAAATCTTGTTTAACCCAAGAACACAACCAACTAATCAATCAACCAATCAGGCATTATTGCATGCACTGCCTTGTATGCTGTATGTCTCCATGCATGGCTGTTGTTGGTGCTTCACTTGTGATTCAGTCTTGGCTACAAAATGTTTTATCAACATTATACATTGGCCACGATCTGACAAAACCATGCGTATTGTCTTGGTGACCAGTACTAGTGTAGACGCAGACCAGCATGCACACCTGTGCAGTCTGATCAGGTCTTCACTGTACGCCATAGAATGCAGTTCCTGATGAGATCACGGGTGAACTTCTATAAGATAGTACTGTATGAGACCAAGTGGGTGGGGTAATGGATTTTTTGTAATGGGATTTTTTTGTGTCACAGGTCCAAGTCTTCCACCTGTGGATGAGACGGCTCGTTATGAGCCAGATCATCTGGATCTACACTGTTTGCAAACATTAGGAAAGTGATCTGTAGTGTTGAAAGGGTTTAAAGGTGATTTGAAAAGGATCAGCAGCGAAGCTATTTGATGATCATTCTCTGTAAAAGTGACATTTCTTCACTCTCTTGGACTTGCCTAAAATACGTCAACAGTCTGTCTATGGCAGGGATTCCGCTGGCGATCGCCACTTTCGCAATTGGCGATAAAAATAAACAATTGGCGATAAAAAATTACAATTTTCGAAAATTGTAATTTTTTATCGCCAATTGTTTTATTTATTTTGAAGTGGCGATTTTTTTATTTTCCCCAGCGGAATCCCTGCTATGGGGTGTAAAACCTCAACCACAAGCACAATCAATAAAATCTGTTTGACCAAGTACTATACATAATGTACATACCGGTATACGTTTTATGTATACTCAATCTTTAGCATAGTCATTTAACTCTTGCAGAATTTATATTGAATTCCAATGTGTCAATTATCGTATATCTGCTCAAACTGTCATTTTTAATTAAAATACAATATCCATTTACTTTTTCAGGTGATGCAAAATAATCAGAATTATTTCTCTCGGACACAGGCCTCGACAAATCCACTCGTCCGCTTGTATTGGCTAGTGTATTTTCAATCTGGACGAATCGTAATTTGAAGAGACAGTGCGTTATAAACAATAAAACATATTTGACATCGAATGAATGAGTTGAAATGCCATCTGGACGTGTGGAAAGTTTAGAATTTGTCGAGGCCTGTGACATGGTCATAAAAATACATTACATTGTGACCATTCATCATTATGAGATGGCATGGAAACATGACATAACAATGTTAATTATAAACTCCCTTGCAGAGGGCATGAACCGACGGAACAGCCAGAGCAACAGTGTAGGCTCGGACACGGGCAGTCCCCCGGACAGTCCATATGGCAGCAGTCAACACTTACATCCCCCAACAGGTACCGTTTATGTACATGTACTTATATAGAGAATAGTAGGTTAGTGCCGTGAATGGGAAAAAATATCTGGCAAGGCTCAAGAATTTCATTATTTCTCATCAGAAGTATATGTTGTGACCATTCATTTGAACCGTCTCGCCGAGACGGTTCAAATGAGTGGTCACAACATATACTTTGGTTCATAAATAAGGAAAATAGATAGAGAATAGTAGGTTACTTTCCGTGCCGCGCCAGATATTTTTTCCCATTCACGGCACTAACCTACTATTCTATTTATCCCGTCAACACCTTCAAATGGCTGTAAAATGCAAAAATAGTATTGACTGGATATCAAAATGTTTCGCGGCACCGTGTTTCACGGCACATACGCACTGTGTTGACTGGATAAATGTACTTATTGTTTGATCTACTTTCTTGACCATTGAAAGGACAGCAGTTCATCTTAATTAATCAAATTGGGTTATTGCCCATTGTAAAAGTAGTAAGATTATTACTGATCCTCCTGCTTTTGGGAGGAGGCCAAATGATTCTTGTGTGGCGAGGACCTGACATCAGATCAGAATTATTCTGATTTCAGGGCTGAATATATAGTTTTTTTTATTGTAAATATTCAGTTCTGATTTTGGGATTTCAACATTTCAGATTTGGAGGGGTGGGGCGGGGGGGGGGGGGGGGCCGCACCAAACACAATCTCTACAAATTATGCTGCTTAACTGGGGATCGTAATTTTAATTAAAACACTGGTGCATCATTAGTTACAAGACGATCTGCGCATAATTGTACAGATGCTTTGTAACTTTATTAAGCATTTCCAATACACAGATTCATTTTTCAGTGGCTATGTATGCAGCGTCTTGGAAACTATTTTAATTCAGTATATTTGCTGATTATTATTGGCGCAAGTGTACGCTGACCATCGTAAAAAGTGTGTAGTTAACGCAGTACACTTCCAGCGACACGCCCTGCACAAATTGCATCTGGTGATAATGCCCTTACTAAAAAAACACGAGGCACAATGTCAGCAGAACGAGACCGTGGTCTGTTTTAGGAGTGAGTAAAAACTATCCGCCAAGCAGATAGCAACTGTCTAGACATCCAATTGTCTAGTACAGGGATGCTGTAATTGATCAATATCCCGGTTTCTTATTTAAACATGAAAAACATCATTTCCGGTTTTGAAATCGCGGAAAACGTTAGGAAAATCAATAAAAGAATGGAACTTAAGATGCAAATTTTGTCAGTTCCGTAAATTTTCGGAAAATACAGAATGGCGAGTGACAAATCGGGCCAGTGACAAGAAAATCCTCTCGCCAACACGAAAATTGACTCGCCATGGCGAACGGGGCGAGTGAATTTTTAAGCCCTGACCCATTGACCCGGCCTTAAATGATCTTAGCTTAGATGTTTTATTGCGACACTTTCACCAATATATATTAAATTAAGCCGATATGTATTAAATTACAAAGTTATATTTATAACCAACGGTCATGCCTTGTTAACGTAATTTCCGAAATTTGTGTTAAAGTTTTCGGCTACTTACTACTGTTACCGTCGGTCAAATTGGCTTGAAACTTCACATACTTATTTGTCATCGTCCATATGTTCATTCAAAAGTCCACTCATGCGACCCTTTGCAATGAGCCAAACATTTGTGTAAATGTTTATGAGCGGTACATCATCCATCAGTGTTACTGGGGACCGTTTTACTAAACTTTGTACGACTAAAATGTTCGTAAGTGCAAATTTAGGATCGTCTGGGTATTTCAATTGATGGATTTACATTTATTGAGCATAGGCTGCATATGCAGCCTATGCTCAATAAATGTAAATCCAATAATTGTTTACAAGAAAACATTGTTAATGTGAAATTTACAGACTATCATAATTTGCACTTACGGACATTTAGTCGTACAAAGTTTAGTGAAACGGCTCCCAGATTTCTTGCTTTATAGCAGCATTCAATCAAATGTTTTGTACATGTATTTTTGTAGGTGCTTCAAGTTTAAGAGGGAGTTTACCGAATGTGTCGCGACTTACGCCACGGACACAACACCATGCAAGTGATTCAAGTTTAGCTGATCACCAATACGAGGATCAACAGTCGTATCCAGAACATAAATATAACAACGTAAACCATAACAGGTACCATGACTGCCATACTTCGTGTTATCTCTGCGTCCAAACTGATACAAAGTTTTTTTTATAAATCAATATGGCCGTAAAATTTTCTGCGTATCTTCACCAATTTTGTACGGGAAATCCAGGAGGAGTGATTCACCCATGGAGCCAAGTAATCCGATGTATTACGGTACGGGGCGGTTTCACTAAACTTTGTACGACTGAAATGTTTGTAAGTGCAAATTTAGAATCGTCTGGAGATTTCAATTGATGGATTTACATTTATTGAACATAGGCTGCATATGCAGCCTATGCTCAATAAATGTAAATCCAATAATTGTTTACAAGAAAACATTGTTAATGTGGAATTTACAGACTATCATAATTTTGCACTTACAAACATTTTAGTCGTACAAAGTGAAACGGCCCCAGGTGCCTGTCATCGGATCAGGGGATTGCCTTTCACTGCTCAAAGGTTTTATTGTAATTATCCTCTCGTTGAATTTAGTGATGTTTATACAGTTCTCCTGCCCTCTATCCAAGTGCATTCGTGAACCCAGGGTTCAAGCTTGCCTTTCAAAAGAGGGAGAAGTTTTCACTAAAAAATTGAGAAAATAGACCATTTTTCCAAAATTTCTGTTTTATATAGTGAAAAACTTCTCCCTCAACTTAAAATAGGGAGAAGTCAGACAATTTAGGGAGAGAATTTTGCCCACTTTACCCTGTAAAATGATCCCTGGTGACCTTTTTGTTAAACGGACGTAAAACACTAGTCAGTCAATCGATCAATCAATCAATCCAGTGAGCAGTAATTGGTGTGGAATCTGCTACAAGCTACAGAACTGCTGTTAAACAATATTGTTCTCTAAATTCGTACTCGCAATCGGGCAGTCCAGCCTCGACCAATGAAACTCAGCATGAGAAATGAGTATGCGGTTAGACAGCTTTAGAATCACAGGCCTGGTGCTGGAATAGTCAACAGTAGCTCCTTGTATATCCTACTGAGAGCTGACATACAATAGCATACTAGAATACACATTCTTTTTCACAAAATCTGTTTTATATTTGCCCAGCCTCCAATATACAGAGTTACCTGAAAAGTTGAATACCCAGCTAGTATCTTTTGATATCAAGCTTATCAGACTCAGCTCAGAAACGGTAGGAGTTCCTCGGCTCGCATGCATGCTAACCAGGATATGTGGTTGTGACTGGAGAAATTGGGCTTGTGGGTTTTACGAACAGTGTAGATCCAGATCAGACCAGGATCTGCACTGTTCGCCATTCCATCAATGAAACATCCATCCTGTTTCTAACAAGCAATATGGATCGCTAACAGGCTACAGGAGTGTGCTATTTGATCCGGGTCTATTCCATCAATGAAACACCAATCCTGTCATTCTTCTATCAAGCAATATCAGGCTGTAGGAGTGTGCTATTTGATCATGAGCTACACTCGTCACAAATCCCATACGCCCAATTTCTCCAGTCACAGTCGCATCCTTGTATATTCCTACCATTACAAGGGATGAATTGTGGCCTGTTGCTTAGAACACCTGACTTCCAATCCAGAGGTTGTGGGTTCAAACCGTGCCTAGGGCATCCAAAAATACTGTCAGTATTTCCATCCCACTGGTCTGTTGGTCGAGACTTTAAACTGTGGTCCCGTCTCTATATGACCTTAGCTGTTGGTGTGACTTCAAACCCTTTCACTTTTTTCCTACCATTACAGTCGGTTACAAGGCCAGATGGTGCGCCCGTCGTCGCCGAGTGTCAGCGGGTTGAAGCAGCCCCAGAGGTCTGCCCGGGGCCCATCCCCCCAGCGGACTGGGCTGCCCCAGCCACGACGGTCTATAGCCCGGCCCGCCAGTGCGGGGCCCCGTGGCATACCTCCGCCCAAAAGGTGAGTAAGGTTCATCTGCCCTCTCTGTTGTATAGGCCAGTCTAAAGATAGGTTACTGAACTTTTAAAATCACTTGGAACATAGTAACTTCCCTTAGAACAATTTCCATGATATGCTTGACATTGGAATTTACAGAATTTACGGAATTTGTCGATTTGACGTTACATTGCTTAGTTTAGACTAAGTAACTTGATTTCAAACCAACACATTCTGGGAATTCTAATTCCGATGATGTACCAGAAGTAGTAATACGGTATTATACCTGTTTATAAGACTGCTCTTTACTTGTATAAATTTTATACCAATGACAATGTATTATGTGTGGCTGTGAGAAATAGCGCTTACTGTCTAAAACCTGCCTAAATTTTACGGCCATATAAACCATGCAAAAACTAGCTTTTTTTCGATAATATTAAATTTTATCAAAATGTAACAATGAGCCATCTTTTTATTTCGTGAAATTTGGTCAAATATTGATTTTATTACGAAAAATTGATTTGTCTATGGGAATTTAACATGGGAGAAAAGGAGGTAGAGAAGCAGAGGTCGGAATAAAAAAAAATAAAAACAAAATTGGAAATTGACTCCGAAACCTGGCTAGATAGCTTGGAAAATGATCGAATTAAGAAAACAAAAGTGAAATTTTGAAAATCGATCCACTATTTCTGAAATTAGAAAAATTTCCCCACGTTAAATCCCCATAGACATCTTCACTCTGTGAAGATGTCTATAGGGCTTTAACATGTGGAAATAAAATCAATATTGGACCAAATTTCGTGAAATAAAAAGTAGGCTCATTCTTAAATTTTGAAGAAAAAAAAATGTTTTTGCATTGTTTATATAGCCGTAAAATTTGGGCAGGTTTCGTGAAACAGACAGTAATATGTTTTGTGGACAGTGTAACCACTAATCGATCCTCCTGCACACTCCAGCAACTTGATGTGCATCTATGATTTTTGCCAGAAACATAACGCATGTTTTATTGACTGACTGGCAAACAGTACTGTCTAATCTGGGACTACTACACTGATCAGAAATGTTGTAGGCCACATTTCTCCAGTGATGGCCACATGTACTAGAATCAAACTGATGCAATCACTATTCCGTTAATGTCTGCATTTTGTGTGTGGGTAAATACATTCAGTCAGGCTTGGCTTTTGAATACTTTGATTTTGAATTTGTGTAGCTTGAATTTGCCCATGTAAGAAATAGCCGATATAACAGTCAATCAATTAATTGTTGCGGAAAAATAACTACCTGTCTAGGACATTCTATCCCGCATAGCAATTTCAGTTGCATTGATTCTGTAGAACATTCTTGACAATAGCTTCTATTTATCTCTGTGTCATTTCGTGATTTTTGCTGTATCAACTTATGATTGTTATCTACATATCTAGCAGACACTATTCCAATTTCAGCCCTGTCATTCCCAAAGAGGTAATAAACCAATATACATGTAGAAATTCTCTACTACATTTGGGTTGTCTTCTGTCAAAATTAATCGTAGGAAGTTTGTGACCCGTATAGATCATGGATAATGAATTGTACCTTCAAATGACATTAATATTTAGCTTTAGAATAACTGGGATATAGACTGTACTCATGCTTATAAACTTCCCCACAGAGTTTATTCTCCAAATTCGAGCTCAAAATCAGGCAGCTTGATTTGTCGAGACTGGGCACAGCTCGGTCTCGACAAATCAAACTTCCTGATTTTGAGCATTAGAAATGAGTATCTGCTCAGAAGGTTTTATAAGCATGGGCCAAAAACAGGTTACTATAGCAGAAACATCCTGAGTAACTTTTTAGATTCTTAGAACAAATTCGAGGCATTTATGGTGATAGGTGGAGTGGGTGTAGGGACCTCGCCTGTTTTTCACCCCACTGTGGATCCATTCTTCATTCACACCTCGGTCCTAGTGCCTGGGGCCCATTTCACTAAACTTTGTATGATTAAGAAGTTCGCAAGTTCAAAATTAATATTTACAACAAAGTTTGGACTAGCCGCCACTTTTTCGGTCGTCGTCCACGTCGTCATCGTCGTCCGAAATGTCAAAAAGTTTGTACAAGCTTCGTCATCATGGTATAACTTTAATATTACTTGAAGGATTGCTTCAATATTCGGACACTTGATATATGTGAGCATTTGGAACACACTCATGCCGCCAGTAACATGACCTTGACCTTTTTTACCTTCACATTTTTGCGGAAACACTTAGCTACTTTTTTGTGTCAAAAAGTTTGTTGATTCATCATGATATAACTTTAATATTACTTAATGGATTGCTTCAATGTTTGGACGCTTGATACATGTACTGGTAGCATTAGTGAACCACATTATTGTGTAAAGTAAAATGATAAAAAAAATTGTGCGAACATTTTGTATCGTACAAAGTTTAGTGGAACGGGCCCCTGGTGTGGTAAGGATATCTGGCCCATTCCGGTTTCCATGCTGAAATGATAATGTAATTTTAGGGCTGAATTTGGATTGCTCTTCCCATACAGGTGCATATCTGTCTGTATTTGATTTTGTTTTTGAATGGACGGAAAACACAATTCAATCAATAAATTTGTGATGATCGAATTTACACAGTTTGATTTGACATTGTGTTGCTTAGTTAACTGTTTCTTGTTATTGTTATGCAGGGATTCCGCTGGCGATCGCCACTTTCGCAATTGGCAACTTTCGCAATTGGCGATAAAAATAAACAATTGGCGATAAAAAAGTACAATTTTCGAAAAAAATCGCCACTTTTTTTTTTTTTGAAGTGGTGATTTTTTTATTTTCCCCAGCGGAATCCCTGGTTATGCCCCAGTCTCGTTAGAGCCAGCAGGCATTTTGTGTTTGGATTGTGTGTCCGTGTATCCGTCCGTGTGTCCGTTGGTCTGGTTAAGAAGTTTGCCTGCCGGAGTTTCTCCAATCTGCCACCGGGGCATTTCGATGGTCTAGTAACATAGTAAGTGCTATGCTTTAGCATAGCAGTTACGACCTTATGTTACTAGACCATCTATTTGTCTGCTGACCGGCCACATTTGATAGTTTTGAATATAAAAGTAACAACAGAGCATAAAAACAAAAAGATACACCAATTCTACTCTCATTGATGCCCGAAGGTTGTTGAAATTTACTTGTGATTTTCCATGCTTGGTTTTGACATGATTGGAGAAATGGAGCTATGCAACCAATGTTCACCCAGATTAGCCTCCACATTGGCACAGTCTGATCAGGGTCTGCATTGTTCACCAATCATTCAGTGAAACGTATGTCGTGCACATGGTATTGATCATTATCAGGTAGCAAGAGTGCGCTAGATAGACTGGCTACACATTATATATGCCCCATTTCTCCCGTCACAGCCATGTATGAGACAAGCCATGTTATTTTGTACGTAAGAAGATGTGCTAATTTTCGTAAAAAAAAAATATTTACAGAAACTGTAAATGACGTCCTAAGTTGACAAAAATTTCATAGCAAATGCAGAATTCTATTCTGCATTTGCTATGAACATTTTGTCAACTTTCAACATCATTTCAACATCATTTATGGAAAATATGGTAACTTTTGTAAATTTTTTCATATGAGATACCGCACATCTTCTTAGGTACAAAATCAAATGGCTCGTCTCAAATGGAGAAGCCATTGTAATAGATTATAGGAGAGGGGTAGATTATCATTCATTCATTATAATTACTTGGTACAAGGTCAAAACCGTTCATTACTATTAGTTTGTATTAATCACATTTCCTTTACAACGTATTAGTTTTCAACTTGTCTTTTTATGATCATGTTTGCAATTGGTATAAACATATTTATTTACTGCATTCACATACAAACATGTACATAGGTAATAGTTTGGATTGGATTGAAAGCTTATAAAACTTATTGAAATCCTCTCCATGTTTGCGAATGCAATGATGTCATATTGCTTTGCATTTCAATAAGTTTCCTTGATAGATTTTGATCAGTTTTTCTATTTGAATTTGTATCATTCCATGGAGCCTATGTTAATTTGTGCTCATTCAGTCAAATGCAATGCCCTATACTTTCCTGCGTAGGCACTTTCTGTGCTTAGCAAATTTATAAGAGTACATGTATGTTACTATGTGATATATTTTATTTACTTTCAACCCATATTCCTACCTTGTCAAGGTCACTTTTCTTAATCTATGTTTTACAGACACAATGTTTAGTAGTTCTTTTGTATGCATAGATCTACTCCTTTTATAAAATTGTAAAAAAAACTTAGTTTAATATAATAATAATAATAATAGTACATCCCAATTTTTATTTCTGATTAATGTATTTCTGAATTGTTTATCAATGTCTGACTGAGAAATATGATTATGGTTACCATATGTATACTTGCTGTCTAATCCTGTTCAAATATTGTTTAACACATACTGTTTAAACTATCTGTTGTATGTATTTGCAGAAGCGGTATTCCAGCGTCGCCCCGCCCCAGTAACCAAGGACCACGCCCCCTTGACAACAGTTGGCGGGAAGGCTGTTTCTGAGGCGGGACTTCACGCTGATTGGTTATTCAGATAACTTGCTTCATAGTGATGCAACATTACTGGGCAATATTTATGTGTGGATTAGCGCCGGGGAAAATATGCAAATTGGTGTAAGGCCATCAGTGTAGACCTGGATAAGAGAGTCATCTGATCAGGGTCTAGAATGTTTGTCTCATATGTATTACAAACACTGGTCATGTTATACAGTGGTTAAAACTGTATTCCCGATTGTGAGGAGGGGAACGGTTATTTGGGCTTTCCGTTGATAAAAGATACTTTACCACCTATGCGACAAGCCCAAGATCCTATAGCCATAGATCCAGATCCCTCTGAATAACAGTTTTGGTAATTCTGTGATTGTATGAGCAGACATGATAAAGATCTACACTGGTCATAAATGGTCTACACAACGTCCATTTTCCAATCCTATCACCTATTTCAGTGGCACCAGGTCATCCATTGTCAGAATAGAACTGCTTCTCACTGTTTTATCAGTAGCCGATTTCACCAAAATTGTCTAAAAAAAAACCTAACTATACTTTGTGGGATAAATTATGTATTGTACTGAAATGCATTATTTCACATAGAAGAAACTACATGTACTTTATATGGTATGAAAATTATGCAGAATTATTATACTGCATTTATTACATTATCATAGTCAATTATTTGCCAAAATAATTTATGTCATTAAATAAAAAACACATGTAATAATAAATTATGCATACATTGAAAATTTCTTCCTCAAAGTACACTTAAGCAAGATAAGTGTACTTAGTGATTTTGGTGACATCAGCTTCAGGTGGTACTCCTGAAATATTGGCCCAGAGCAGAATGGGGCAAAGCAAATAGTAATTTTGACATTGTGATTTTGTATCTTTCGCCCTCATTTACAGAAAATATCACAGTTTCTGTAAATATCTATGATGGAAAATTGCACGTGTTCTTGGCTACAAAATCACATGGCGTGGCTCATGGGCTGCAGCTGGCTGGGTAATGATTGATCTTTCAAAGTACGACTCCAGGGCTGGGTGGCAGGTGGGAGCATGCGATGGGTAATTTAGCAATCAGGAGTCATCCTTACCGGTATCGCGAACAGGGTTTGGCCTTCAGGTTCGTCTTTGGCATTATTGTATGTGAAAATTGAATCTGGTTATACCCTTTATGTGAGTATTACGATTATTCCTAGTCCTATTACTTTTAGGGGCATGGACCAAGTGACTGGTGTGATATGTACCTAATTTCAGATTGTGGAATTTTCCCCCTAATGCAGCAGGTTGATTGCAGGATTGAACCCGTTTGCCCGGCCTTAAATAACCTTAGCTGTTGATAGGCCGTTAAACACCATTAAACAAAACAAAACTGACTCCAGGATGGACAGCTAGTTGATGTTTCATCATAGACATAGGACCAACACTAATCGCATTGTTCTATTTACCCTTTCACCTCTAAGTAATTGGAATGGAATTTGATATTATGTTAATTTTGCAACCAATCCAATCATTCACAAAATGATTTTCAGACTAGTCCATTTATGAAAGGGGGGGGGGGGTTTTGCTCTCAAAAATAAGAAAATTACTTGCAAAAAGTGCAGATCCTGAAGAGCCGTCTCATCTGGATCTACACTTTTTGCCAATACCACTATACAGGCCTGTGGTGTTGAAAGGGTTAACTTACATGTCGATGCTAGATAATGCTTTGCAAACTGTTATTAGCTAATTTCAAATGTGATGTACTGCAAAACGGCATGATAAATCTATCTCTGTCAAGGCCGCCAGCGAGGGGATTAGCTTAGTGATAACGATGCCCTAAAGATGTCATTTAAGACATGAGAATGTTTCTCCCAGTCAACAGTGCACAGTGTTGGTACTGATCAAACTGCACAGATGCACAAGAATATCTGGCTCTACACCCATTTTGTATCAATATTTATGCAGATGTTTTTGATGCATGAGCTAGTTCCCATTGTCAAAGGATCTACACTTGGAAAAATTTCAATAAACCCCTTTTTGTTATGGAGGGTCATATATATTTATTGTATTCCTGTATTGGGGAGCATTTGTCGGATTTACCGTCCATCTTGTTTTAGGAAGCAGGGGCCCGTTTCACTAAACTTCATCGAATAAAATGTTCGTAAGTGCAAATTTAGGATCGTCTGGAAATTTCAATTTATGGATTTACATTTATTGAGCATAGGCTGCATAAGCAGCCTATGCTCAATAAATGTAAATCCAATAATTGTTTACAAGAAAACATTGTTATTAATGTGAAATTTACAGACCATCATGATTTTGCACTTACGAACATTTTAGTCGTACAAAGTTTAGTGAAACGGACCCCTGGACGGAATGCGTATCTTAACTATGAATCCATTCTTCGGGATTCATGTCTTACTGGGATTCATACCTGAGGCCTGGGGCTAAGTGATTCGGTGTGGTAAATATGCCTAACACTATATCCGGACAATGTGTTGGTGCTGTACATTTGTAGTGTCATTTCAGTGCTGAACTTATGGTACTCCCCCTGGGGGCCGTTTCACTAAAACTTTGTAGGACTAAAATGTTGGTAAGTGCAACATTATGAAATTCTGTAAATTTCACATTTAATAGCAATGTTTTCTTGTAAACAATGACTGGATTTACATTTATTATATGCAGCCTATGCTCAATAAATGCAAATCCATCAATAGAAATTTCTAGACGATCCTAAATTTGCACTTACGAACATTTTAGTCGTACGAAGTTTAGTGAAACGGCCGCCCCCCTGATGCAATCCGTCTGTATATGACCTTGCTGTTGCACGGACGTAAAATCCCAATCAAATGATCATGATGCAGCTTCTTTTTCCACAATATGATCCTGGACCATGAAAACTTTCTTTTACTTGCCCATTTACATGTACCTTGCATATGTGATCTTCTAAGGGGAAATGTTCATATATTTTACAAACACTGTCTACTGTCTGTGCCACGTTTTGCTGCCGACTAAAATAGATTTATTTTTCCCCAAAAAAAATATTTTTGGACTGATTTTCAAAATCTAACTTTTGTTTTCTTCGTTACATTATTTCCAATCTATCTCAAAATCTATTTCGGATTCAATTTCTAAATGTTTTCGTTTTTTTACTCTCGTAACTCTGGAGCTCCTTTTTGCTCCATGTTAAATTCCCATAGCAAAATCGTTTTTTCACAATAAAATCAATATTTGTTGGAATTTCATCAAATAATTTTTTTTTGGGGAGGGTGACTTTTATTATTGATGAAAAAGTACTTACAATTAAATATATTTTAGATTTAGTGTGTTTAATAGCCAAAAGTTTGTCGGCAGCAAAACGTGGAACAGACAGTAGTTTAATAGTTAGACTTTGGTGTGGTATGGACCTGGCACCAGGTCAGGTTATTCTAATTTCAGGATTTTAAACACCACACTGTCTAGTTAGGTGAGCAGACCATGCCTGTGATATTCTGTGGATATAGTCTGCATAGTTAGGTAGTCATAAAGTGTTATACCCAGGGGGCCGTTTCACTACACTTCGTACCACTAAAATGTTTGTGAGTGCAAATTTAGGATCGTCTGGAAATTTCAATTGATGGATTTACATTTATTGAGCATAGGCTGCATATGCAGCCTATGCTCAATAAATGTAAATCCAATAATTGTTTACAAGAAAACATTGTTAATGTGACATTTACACACTATGATAATTTGGCACTTACGAACATTTTAGTTGTACAAAGTTCAGTGAAACGGCCCCCAGATCTGTAGTGGCTATGTGGATGTTTGTAGACGGAATGGTCCGGCATTTGTCTGGCCAGGGTCTATGTCTGTTATTGAACATGACATTATTATGTGCATATCTGTGTCTAATGAGTTGATGAATCTGTGTTTGTAATTTAACGGATCCGTGGAAGAAGGGGGCTAACTCCATTATAGCCCCTTTATTCCACTGACCCGCATTTGTGTTTATAATTTAACGGGACTGTAGAAGAAGGGGGCTAACTCCATGTGGAAGAAGGGTGCTGACCCGAATGTGTCTCCGAAGATGAAGGAATCAGTGGAATAAGGGGGTTAACTCCATGAGGGAGCTTAGTCACCTTATTCCCAAAGACACAATTTTGTGTTTGTATCTGAAGGAATCGGTGGAAGAAGGGGGCTAACTCCATGAGGGAGTTAACCCTCTTATTCCACTGACCCGAATTTGTGTTTATAATTTAACGGGTCTGTAGTAGAAGGGGGGTAACTCTATGAGGCATGATGCATTACATGCTAGATATTTCAATTTCAGTACTGGATATATATTGTAATATCACTACCTACGGTTTCTCCCCACCCTACATGTGTATTCCCATCTTGATGTGCTAACAGTCATAAAACCTTATACAATCAATCAATTAGTTGAGCTTGAGCTGTGCTTGAGTAACCAAACAGGAGTTTCATGTTCAGTTATTTTTAATCCATAATCACGTGATAGCCACAGTCTAACTTTGTCCCTAAAAAGTTGCTTCTCTCCTTTCCGTTGTAAATTATCATTTTGTTTGTTTAAATCTGGCTGTTGTTAAATGTATTTGGTGTGATGTTCAGACGTTAACCCATTAACCCTTTGAACCCGAAATCCCGCTATAGCGGTTTATGCAAAAAATGCAGATCCAGATGAGCCCTTACGAGCGTCTCATAAGGATCTGCACTTTTTCAAAGTAATTTTAATATTTCTTAGAACAAAAACACACCCTTTTCATAAATGGACGAATCTGAAAATCATTTTGTGACCATTGGATTGGTCGGAACATTAGCATATCACGGTCCATTCCAGTTCCTTAGGGTTGAAGGGGTTAATGCAGAATACTACTATATAAGTATCTACATTTTGAAATATATTACTGATATTTTTTCTTATTTGTCATCGAAAGTATATGTTGTCACCATGCATTTGAACCGTCTCGTTGAGACGGTTCAAATGCTGGTGACGACATATACTTTTGATGAGAAATATACAAAATATTTGGAATTTTTCGTTGATAAAATGGTGTTTCCACAGATGGGTTCCTGGATAAATGTTGTACATGACCAGAAGATCAAAACATTAACATATTATCTGTCTCAACGCTAATCTATATTTTTTAGCAATTTTGCATATTTGATATTGTGCTTACTTACCATGTTCATAGCCATGTATATATATGGATGTTTAAATAAAAAAAACAGGTATTGGAACAAGAGAAATAACAGGCAAGTTTGTGAAACATTTTCAGTAAATACAGGAGTGCATTGTTTGATCAGGAGCTACACTGGTCATAAATCCCATAAGCCCCATAAGTTCTCCGGTCGTGGGTGGCAGGTGGGAGCACGCGATGGGTAATTTAACGATCGGGGTTTATCCTTACCGGAATCCCGACTGGAGACCTGGTTTGGCCCTCACATACGTCTTTGGCATTTTGTATGTGACAGTTGAATCTGGTTATACCCCTTATGTGATTATTACGATATTCGTAATCCTATTTTAGGGGAAGGGGCCAAGTGACTGGTGTGGTATGGACCTGGCACCAGGTCAGGTTATTCTAATTTCAGGGCTGAATATATTTGTTCTCGATGTAAATATTCCGTTCTGATTTTGGGATTTTCCCCCAATGCAGCAAGTTAAAATGGGATCGAACCCGTTTGCCCGGCCTTACATGACCTTAGCTGTTGATAGGCCGTTAAACACTAATAAACAAACAAACAAACAAAAGTTCTCCGGTCACAAACACATTTAACAATGGGAATTGGCTCGGATGTCTTCCATACCCGGACACTTGGCCCATAAATGGTCAAGCCAATGATAATTGGCACGTTTCTCTTTCCGAACTTTGCTGACGGTTGCTGTATAAAGTCGAAATATGAAATATAGAATCGGTATTCAACAAATTACTGTTGTGGCTATTTATAGTATGCAAGCTTTTCACATCAATACCGTATGTTGAACAATACGTCAGTAACCAAGAACCCACTCTTCCTTCCATGGCTCTTGGTTACTAAAATATTGTTCAACATATTTATACAGTGGAACCTCTCGAAACCAAACACCCTGGGACGTCCCCAGGGTGTCTGGTTTAGAGAGGTTTCACTGTAATTTATACATATGAATATGTCAATGCATGCGGGTTTGCTTTGCGAACATGAACAGACATTGTCATCAGAGATAGATGACAATGCAACCCATAAAATTAAGGATACAGACAGAGCCTGCGTGTCTGGTTTAGAGCGGTTCTACGGTAGTATGAAAAAGATTTTTCCAGAATGACCACTTTCCCGTGCGTTAGTGGACTTGCTTCTCGGGCAACTGTAGGAATGGCTTGTGTTGCTTCATGTAATTATTGTTTCATATGCACTTTAGTTGATCTCAATTTGTTTTTCATGTATACCTGTTTTGTTATTGACACTGCGTTACTATGTTCCGTACTATTTTATAAGGTAATTACTACAATGGAAAATCTTTACAGCCGGACAGTTGTGGGTTATTCTCATTGTGTTGCGTTCCCCTGTGCTGCTCGGTTACTGTAGGCTGTTACATTCCCCTCCTTGTTATAACCATAGTATATTTCTGTTATCTGATTGGATGGCTGATCTGAAACACAAGTTAATTGGCTACTCTATTGCTATTCTATTTTGCACCCCTCATTATAAAGGTGTGTTGTAACAGATCTATTTGCCTCGGCAAAATTGTGTGCAATGTTGCGAGTAAGCATACCATAGAACATGTATATGTACCGGTACTGTGGTTTAGTATCTGCTAATATAGAATGGCACACCTTGTCAAACGCATTGAGTAAGTGTTCTTGTCAAACCTTACTGTGCTGAATTAAATTTTGTCGTCTGCTGTTTATATTTTGTTTTCCATTTTTTTTCTGATGAAAAAACATTTTTTGACATCATTTCCATTGGAGTGGGTGGTTGGTCGGGCGAACGTGATGGTGTTAATTAACGGTGGGTTCCTCCTTGTAGCAAAAAAACATTTGCCTGGTTTAGCCCTCAGGTACTTTTTTATCTTTGGCTCTTTTGTTACCTGGAAGTTGAATTGGGTTATTGCCCATTATAAAAGTAGTAAGATTATTACTGATCCTACTGTTTTTGGGAGGGGGCCAAGTGATTCTGGTGTGGCGTGGACCTGGCATCAGATCAGGATTATTCTGATTTCAGGGCTGGATATAGTTTTTTAATTGTAAATATTCATTTCTGATTTTGGGATTTTCCCCCCATTTGTACATGTACTTGAACATGTACAGGTAATATATATAAGTGGGTGGTAGGTGGGAGCACGCGATGGGTAATTTAACGATCGGGGTTCATCCTTACCGGAATCCCAACTGGAGACCTGGTTTGGCCCTCACAGACGTCTTTGGCATTTTGTATGCGACAGTTGAATATGGTTATACCCCTTATGTGAGTATTACGATATTCGTAATCCTATTTTAGGGGAAGGGGCCAAGTGACTTTGGTGTGGTATGGACCTGGCACCAGGTCAGGTTATTCTAATTTCTGGGCTGAATATATTTGTTCTCGATGTCAATATTCCGTTCTGATTTTGGGATTTTCCCCCCAATGCAGCAGGTTAAAATGGGATCGAACCCGTTTGCCCGGCCTTACATGACCTTAGCTGTTGATAGGCCGTTAAACAGTAATAAACAAAATAACAAACAAACGGGTAATATATGGGATTTAGTACTAAACCCATTGACCCGGCGTTGAATGACCATAGCTGTTGGTAGGCCGTTAAACCCCAACAAGTGCTGTTGAACCATGTTTTTATTGGAAAACAAAGCAACGAAATATGAAACAACAGCAGACGACAATTTTTGTTCCCGCATTCTATGGGTTAAAGATGTCTTGTTTTATTGTGACGTGGAGACGTTATGACTGGTAGGAAACAGTTACTTGGTAATACGTAGTTAGTGCAATATCCAACTATGCTTTCTCATTGAAACCATGTTTTGTTATACATGTGACTATTACTCTTAGTTTGACTTGGTACTTCATGTTGGTTGATAAAGATGTTGGGCTAACTGCTGATAAAACATAGTGGGACTGGAGAAATGTGCCTTATGGCATTGTAACCAGCTCCTGATCTGCCGGCACACTCCTGCATCCTGGTAAGGATCTACACTGTTAATAGCTTGCTAGGTATTTCAATGATTATGGCGACCAGTGCAGACCCTGATCACACTGCATGTTTGCATATACCATAAGCCCCATTTCTCCAGTAACAGTGGCAAATACCCTTACAAGGGCATTCATAGCTTGTGCCAATCATAAGTCGTTAACACACAGTTCTGATCAAACTTGTTAGGTAGATTCCGCACCTTTGCCGAAATAGATTCATTGACGTTTTATTCTTGCCTGAATAAAAACACAGACAAGTTCCTGCCTGTATATGTGGCTGTGACTGGAGAAATGGAGCTTATGGGATTTGTGACCAATGTTACTTTTATGTAGCTCCTGATCAAATAACACACTCGTGTAGCCTGATAATGATCTATGTTCCTTGTTAGAAGCAGGACTGGTGTTATATTGATGGAATGGTAGACAGTGTAGATTCTGATCAGACTGTGCGGATGCACAGGCTGATCTGAATCTACACTGGTCACATTCTCAGCAGTGGGTGGTGGTCGGGCGAACGAGACGGCGTAAGTTAACGGTAGTGGTTCCTCCTTATAGGAATCACTATTTGCCTGGTTTGGCCCTCCGGTACGTTTTTATCTTTGGCTCTTTTGTTACCTGGGAGTTGAATTGGGTTATTGCCCATTCTAAAAGTAGTAAGATTATTACTGATCCTACTAATTTTGGGAGGGGCCAAGTGATTCTGGTGTGGCGAGGACCTGGCATCAGATCAGGATTATTCTGATTTCAGGGCTGAATATATAGTTTTGTTATTGTAAATATTCAGTTCTGATTTTTGGATTTTCCCCCCATTTGTACATGTACTTGAAAATGTACATGTACTTGTACAGGTAATATATGGGATTTAGTACTAAACCCATTGACCCGGCCTTAAATGACCTTAGCTGTTGATAGGCCGTTAAACCCCAACAAACAAACAAACAAACAAAACACATTCTCAGCCACATATACTAAATGCTGTATATTTAGTCAGCTAACTGTCCACATGTGTTTTATAAATACATGCATATGAATGGATATGTACCTAATGTTGTGATTTTATATTTTCTAAAAACTAATTTTCTAGCCATGTACTAACATTGATTGTTTTGTTGGTGTATATGTAATGAAAATGAAGGAACAAATTGTTTTGCAGATGGCTGTACGTCTGCTTAACCCTTACAATGCAGTACAATAAATTGCCGTCTGCTATGGTTTCATATTTTGTTTTTCTTTCTCAATAAAAACATGGTTTAGCAACACTTTAGAATCATTTCCATTGGAAATGATTCTAATGTGTTGTTAAAACATGCTTTTGGTGATAAAAATGGAATATAAAAACCAGACGACATAATTTAATTCAGCTTTGTAACGGTTAAGGGACTGAATGTGCATTAGGGTAGCTTCTGATCAGACTGCGTGGATGCACAGGCAAACGTCAATTCCTTTTTCTTGGCCAGAGGCGACTATTTTCTCCTTATTTATTGTGTCCTGGATTTTTATTTCCCACGTGTTACAGTAATATTATATTGCACATAATGTCCATACTCTTCTGCGTGTTGTTGTGCCCCTTATGCGATAGCAAGGGGGGTATTTGCTTTGCTCTTGAAGTTTCATACGTCCGTCCATCCATTTTTGGTCATTTACTTCGAAATGTTTGTACAAGTTTGAAATGTTTGTACAAGTTTCTCCATCATGCCATAACTTCAATATAACTTGAAGGATTACTTTGATCTTTGGACACTTGATACATCTGAACATTTGCGACACACTCATGCCACCATTAACAATACTACAACTTTTTTATCTGCACAATGTCGCTGAAACACTTTAAATAGCCATTGTTTACAGTCGAGTATGCCAAGGGGGCATATCCATGTTTCACGTATATAATGCCTAGTTCTTGTTTCACTTCGTTGACTATTCTCACGCACTACTTTCCCAACTGTTCATTTACCATTGAATACCACTGATTCGCTTTACAGACTATATTCAGTATATTTCTCTGTCAAAACATAATTTTGCAGAACATGAGAATCATCGATCGATGATTCTCATGTTCTGCCAAATTATGTTTTAGATGTAGAAAGACTATATTGTTGAAGACGAGAAAATGTGACAGTGGTGTTGCAGGTGTTTGTTAAAATCTCTAGTCATTGCAACGTTCTGTATGTCCAGTGTTTCTTTTACCAGTCACCTGTCCCTCCTCATTGTGTGTAATAGTAAATAATATTAGAAAACAGTGCAGACACTGATCAGACAGTGGAGATGTGCACCAGTTATCAGGAACTACACTGATCACAAATGCTGTAATACGGTATGCAGTCAACCTTTGTTATAACTAGCACGGCTGTGGGTGGCAGGTGGGAGCATGCGATGGGTAATTTAGGATTCATTCTTACCGGTATCCCCGACCAGAGACCTGGTTTGGCCCTCGGGTACGTCTTTGGCATTCTTGCATGTGCGGGTTTAATCTGGTTATACCTCTTGTATGAGTAATACAATTATTCCTAATCCTATTACTTTTAGGGGAAGGGGCCAAGTGACTTGTGTGGTATGGACCTGGCACCAGGTCAGGTTATTCTAATTTCAGGGCTGAATATATATTTATTTCAATGTAAATATTCCGTTCTCATTTTAGGATTTTATCCCCAATGCAGCAGGTTACATGCGGGATCGAACCCGTTGGTCCGGCTTTAATTGACCTTAGCTGTTGATAGGCCGTTAAACACCAATAAATCAAATCAAATTTTACTAGCTTGGCTATAACAAGTAGCATGCCTATATCGAAGTGTGTGTTCGGTCCAGTGACATAGCCTTGTTTGTTACATTAAATGTGTTTCTTGAACACATGCCTATATATCGAGTATTCGACAACAGTCCGACAACGAAGTTCGACTGTACTTCTGCAAGGCATTACAAAAGTTTTTTCTTGTCGTGTATTGGTTGTTATGAGATACTCTTATTCAGAAAGTCAACCATTGCTTTGTTGATTTCACTGGCAAATTACGTGCTACCGGGACTACTTTTTTTAAATCTGAAATGCATGAAATTTGATTAGTTGTACATGTACATGCTATTTTCATTGTCATTGTGGTTGCTGGTAAGCTTCAACGCTAGGATAGTTGCTATTTCATGGACATAGTGGTTTTTACAAGCAATTTAATCCCTGAATATCTGGCGTGGACTGCTCCAATCTAATATTTGGACTATTACACAGAGCTCCAGATAAGTTTTGTATTTGAAGAGTATTATACCCCCATATTTCAAATTCAATGCGTATTTTACTTTTACAAATGTATTATTGATTTTCTTCCGTATTAAATAGGGAACAAATTAAAAATTCACTTACATTGTATTTGAGCTGCAAAAAGCAAACACTGTTACTGTTTGATTTTTACAGCTCAACTATTAAAGTAAATTTTCAACTTTTATTTTTACTACTCAATTTGAAAATGAATGCGTATTTTCACATTGCTGTGAGTATTTTGTACTCCCACTTTTGATTATCAATGTGTATTCTGCTAAAATAAGCACATACAATATGCCACTATGCACCTTATTTGGAGCTCTGATTCCATTCATCTGAAAAGGGGTAAATAGTCAAACAATTCACAAATTACTAAATATTAAATTTAAAAAAAAAAAAGACTATGATAAAAGGGAGGTAATTCTATTTATCTGTCTAGTTGCTTTGTCATAAAGTATTACCAGGAGGAAATTCCCAGCCTTAAATACAAAATATTTATATTTACTTACTCATAAAGCTGGCTCTATGTTTAGCGATTTTCTATTTATTTTGCTTTTTTACTCCAAATAAAATTTTATTTTCTAGAAAAAAGTGATTGGTGTGGCGAGGACCTGGCATCAGATCAGGATTATTCTGATTTCAGGGCTGAATATATTGTTTTTTATTGTAAATATTCAGTTCTGATTTTGGGATTTTCCCCCCGTTACTTGAACATGTACTTGTACAGGTAATATATGGTATTTAGTACTAAACCCGTTGACCCTGCCGAAAATGACCTTAGCTGTTGATAGGCCGTTAAACCTCAACAAACTCATCAGGATCTGCAATTTTTGCAAATAATTTTCATATTTTTTAAGAAAGAAAAAACAAAACACTTCATATATCATTTAAAATGGACTTGGTCTGAAAATCATTTTTTGACCATTGAATTGGTAGGAAATCCATCAAAATCCATTCCAGTTATTAGGGGTGAAAGGGTTAACCCTTCCTACGCTGTTGACGGAAATTGCCGTCTGCTGTTTTTCATTTTTGCTTTAATTCTTAACAAAATACTGGTTTTGACAGCACATGAGAATCGTCTCCAGTGGAGACGATTCTCATGTGCTGTCAAAACCAGGTTTTTGTCGAGAAATATTGAAAATTTCCAGCAGACGACAGCATTTAATTCAGCGTAGTAAGGGTTAATGTCTTCACTGTTTCTCGGAGGCCTTGGTGGGCTCGACATGCCGACTGTAGCAACCTTACTTCTTTATAAAAAAAAACGAAAACATGTTTTGCAGACAATTCTCATGCGCTACTAAATCATGTTTATTAAGAGGAATAACAGACATTAATTAAGTTAAGCAGACATTAATTGGTTCCTGCCTGTAAAGGTAAATAAACTCTGTGAATATTGTCGTCTGCTGGTGTTTCGAAATTGTCCTATTTCTCAAACAAACAAATGGTTTGCCAGTGTATTCGAGATGATCCTAATTTGATTGATAAAACATGTTGTATTTGGAAAAAAGAAAAGATAAAAAAAATGCAGCAGACGGCAAAATGTAATTCCGCATTGTTTGGTCGTTTATTCGCCGCTATGCTTCATCCGCAATCCGCAGGCTGTGCCTTGTATGAATGGAGTGGGTGGGGTGTTTGTATCATGGATGTTGTACAAGTTATTTATTCTGATGATGAATGTACCAGAACATTGCAAATAAATGTACCCATGCTAATTTGTTGCGTTTTATGTGTTGACCATCCACATAAAGATTATCAGCTTGCTACCTGTAGCCATTATGATGCTTAACCCTTACACCGCTACTCACAACAATTGTCGTCTGCTGTTGATTTTATATCTGGTCTTATTTCTCACTGGTTTGGCCCTCACATACGTCTTTGGCATTTTGTATGTGACAGTTGAATCTGGTTATACTCCTTATAAGAGTAATCCTACCGGTATTACTTTTAAATAGGGGAATGGGCCAAGTGACTGGTGCGGTATGGACCTGGCACCAGGTCAGGTTATTCTAATTTCAGGGCTGAATATGTTGTATCTCGATGTAAATATTCCCAATGCAGCAGGTTAAAACGGGATCAAACCTGTTTGCCCGGCCTTACATGACCTTAGCTGTTGATAGGCCGTTAAACACCAATAAACAAACAAACAAACAAACTTATTTCTCAATAAAAACATGGTTTGACAGCACTGCAGAATCATTTCCAATGGAAATGATTCTGAAGTGCTGTCGAAGCATGTTGTAAATCATTCTAAAGTGCTGTCAAAAGCATGTTTTTGATGATAAAAATGGAAAATAGAAAATAAACAGCAGACGACAAAAAAATTAAGATAGCGGAGTAGTATACAGGGTATGAGTACGTTACCGTTTTTATATAACAAGATAATAGAGAGCAGTAAACACCCCACACACACAATATAGTATAAAAAACCTATAAAAAAGGTATCATAATAGCCAATATATACAGGGTTTTATACCCATAGAGCATAAAAGGTGAATGAAGTAGAAAATTTATTGATAGTGGTGTTACATTTTATAAGACTACTGAAACAAAAATTGAAAAACACTATAAATCTTATACAGATAATTTACAATTAAACATTAATTGTTTTCTATATATAAACAACAATAATATAAATTATACAAAATATGAACTTGAGCAATATGAGCCGACAAAGTCCTGCAGTATATCAACAACTTGTTGACGGTATAGAAGGACTCCCCAACAATTGATACATTGAGGAGCGATCTAACCAAAATGGGTATACCTTTTACCATGAGGATGAAAGAGAAAAAACTTCAAAGGTTGATAAATGAGGGAAAGAATGATATAATATGGAGTAGAATGCAGAGATCCGCAGCTAAGGGGGTTTTTAAAAATATTGAGAAGAAAGATATAAATAAAATATCAGATACAATAGCCTCAGAAGCACAAAGTGTACTGTTATCTAAAGGTGTTGGCCTTAATAAAAAACCGAAGCGTAAGTAGATTAACACCTCACTAGTAAGTAAGATAGTGAAAGAAGGTCCGGAAATACTTGAAGATATAGATGGGTTTGGGGTTAATATAGTGAAAGGACGACGAGTTATATCAATCACATTAAAGAGAAATCTTGACCGTAATTCCTCAAGAAGACTCGTGAAACAGCTTGATAATAAGATGACAGGTAGTTTTTATTTAAGATATTCATATGCGTATAAGTTGCAACACATTGATGAGGTTGATGAATGGGGGAAACCTAATATAATAACATTTGGTAGAAACATTTCAGGAAGTCCCACATTTGACGGATCTGTTGGGGTAAGACAATGGGTTAAAAAAAATGCAGGAAGAAAATAGATTGGACGTTGATAAAATAGATAGACCAAACACAAAATGGTTGTTTGTAAGATGGTCAAGCACAACAATTAAGATTATTTATACCAGTCAGGTTTCACACCGAGATACACAAGTAACTGCACTAGGTGGTGGAAAACTCCCAAACTGGTTGAGAAATAAGAAAGGGATAAAACCTCTCGACACTTTCAACGATAATTTATGTCTGTTCAGATGTTTAGCTTTATATAAAGACACATCATTGAGAGCTGATAGATCAATAAAAGAGATAAAATCTTTAAACAAAAAGTATCAAGATTTCCTTGTGGGAAAGCGTAAAAAAGACGGTCCTATAGGTTTTGATGATCTTAATACGGTTGAAGAATGTTTCAAAGTTGGGATTGAAGCGTACGAGCCTGAAGAAACTGGTACTTGGTATATCAGGGACATACAGCTGCCCACTATGAAGAAGTTGGTGTTATGAAAATGAAGATAGGTATTTACAACAATCACGCGTTTCTTATAACAGACATGAAGAAGGCCACGCAAAACTATGCCTGCCCTAATTGTCAACAACGATTTACTCAATCCCAATGTATCGCGAGACACGCGCAAACTTGCAATCGCGGTCAAACTAAAGTATCTTGTAAGGGACGGAAATAGACAGACCCCAATCTCGCATTTGAGAAAGCTTTTTATCCTAAATCTCATTGTAGTAAGAAATCTATAGAGTGGATGAATACGCTTTCCAAAAATCATCATATTCACACAGCCTTTTGTGGTCACGGTGGAGAAAGATTAATAATGAAAGCACCGGTTGATGGATATTGTTCCGAAACCAACACAGTTTATCAATTTCACGGATGTTACTGGCACGGTTGTCCACGTCATAGTAAGAATAGACAAGATAAGTATGCAAACACAATTACGCGAGATATAATAATTAGAGATTCATATAATTTAGTTACAATTTGGGAATGTGAGTACGATCGGCAGAGAAAGAAAGCCATAACACCACCTCTTCCAACACCCCCAACAGTAATTTATCCATATAAAATAGTGTATGATTTTGAGTCTTTACTGGTTAAGAGTGATCCAGACAGACCTATAAAAGATCTAGATGTGATTGATACCCACATTCCAATAAGTGTAAGTGTTGGTGATACGTTAACTAGAGAAGTTGTGCACATTTGTGATACAGACCCAGAGAACCTAGTTAAACGATTTATGAACGAAGTATCTAACCGCGGAGATAAGATAAGAGAAAAAGTTGGTAAAAATCCATTATACGGTTTTCCAACCGATTTCGATCTACTTCCAACCGTCCAGCAGAAAGAAATCACAAGATGGATTTCACAGGTTCCTACATTAGGTTTTAACTGTGGATCATACGATTTGAATGTTATTAAGAAAATATTTGTAGGGATTATAGCGGATACTACAGATAAAGTAATGGTTGGTAAGAAAGCAAATACGACCGTTTATTTAATGACTCCAGAATTAAAATTTCTAGATGTGAGAATGTATCTATCTCCAGGTGTGAGTTATGATAAATGGGTACGCGCATACGGTTGTGAATGTAATAAATCATTCTTTCCATATGAGTGGTTTGATAATTATGACAAGTTAAGCTACCAAGGGTTACCACCTATCGAATGTTGGACTAACAGATTAGCACCTAGTAATAAAATTAAACCTGAAGAGTTAGCCGCGTGTGTTGAAATTTATAAAGCAAGAGGTATGAAAAGTTTCAAAGATTGGTTAGAATATTACAACGATCTAGATGTTTCTCCGTTTTTAGAAGCTCTAGAGAAGATGTCTAACTTTTATTCACTCAAAGGAATAGATATGTTTAAAGACGCAGTTACCCTTCCAGGGGTCGCATTGCAATATATTTTGAGAGGAACAATTAAGGAGCATGTTAAAACTTACAAGACTAAAGAAAGCGCAGAAGTTCGCAAGACATGTCCACCACTGTTTGCGCCTGAAGAGGAAGAGTATGAAATGTTGAAAGGTGCACTAGTTGGAGGACCTTCTATAGTATTTACAAGACATGCAGAGGTTGGTGTTACAAGGTTAAGATCCACCCCAGATGGTGATGGAAAAAAATGTAAGTCTGTATTAGGATTGGACGCTAACGCTCTTTATCTCTCAACGCTCGCCAGGGACATGCCTTGTGGTAAGGGTGTTTTAACAAAGACTTCAACCCCATTTAATAAGACTAGGATAGATGATTTCACCAACAGAGTTAAGAGTGGTACTTGGTTTGGGTTTGCGGAGGTCGACATCCGTGTTCCTGATAGTTTATATGCAACATTTTCAGAAATGTCACCTATCTTTATAAATCGTGTAGTGGAGGAAGATGAAGTTCCAGACCATATGTTGAAATATCTTCATGATACATACCGTAATCGAGGAGATGGTAAAAAGTTGGTTGGATCTATGAGTGCAGAGAAAGTTTTACTATTTGCACCACTATTGAAATGGTATCTAAAACACGGTTTAATCATCACAGGAGTGCATAGGCTTATAACTTATAAACCCGGAAAACCGTTTGAATGGTTTGTGAAAGAAGTTACTGCAGCGCGTAGAGAAGGTGATGTAAACGCTGAAGCCGCCCCGATTGCAGATATTATGAAATTATTAGGAAATTCGTGTTGTGGAAAAATGATAGAATCTCCCGAAAAACACCTATGTACCACTTATACTAAAGATGAGACGTGTGTTGATAGATCATTAAGATCTGCGTATTTTGATGATATTGAAGAGATAGGTGATGCGTACGAAATATCCAGTAGGAAGTCTTCAGCCAAAATGACAAGACCCTTTCACTGTGGTATAGCTGTATATCAATACGCCAAGTTGAGAATGTTAGAATTTTATTATGACTTTCTCGATAAATATGTTGATAGAGCCGACTTTGAGTTAGTACAGATGGATACAGATAGTATGTATATGGGTATCAGCGGCATGAATTCGTTGGAAGATGTGAAATTTAAATGACTTAAAAATTAGTGAAAAAAATTCCCAGTACAACAGCAGTAATACTCTTTTGGTACAATTTAATAAACTATAGACACTTGCAAAAAAGGGAATTTTTTTCACTAATTTTTAAGTCATTTAAATTTTTGTTAATAATTCTGGGCATTTTGGGCATTTTGAACATTATTTACTCGTAAGTTGCTCAGCATTAGTTAACAATTACTCAGCATTATTCAATAATTACTCACCATTAGTCAGCACTTACCTAATAACCGCTACATATCATTGGTTCAAACAAAGAGTTTATTTCTTCCGTTTCTTCGTAGAAAACCATATCCGTTAATGAGTCTTTGATTTGAAATATGTTTATAAAATTAGCTGCATTATCTTCAACTAATATTCTGTCAATCCTGATTAAACCTTTCATTTCTCTAATTTGTTTCTTAAAACATCTAGATAATTTTCTATATAATATTGAAAATGCAACTCTTTTATCGGTGCGTAATAGGTTGCGCTGATATTTCATGTACTCTATTTTACATAATGCTTTCATTTTAAAATAAGGAAAATATTCACCAACAAAACCCTTATAAAACTCCATTTCCCATAAAATTATTTGTTCCATTTTATTATTATATGGGTCTATCAAATAATTATCGTTTTGAACGTGTTTTATGTGTCTATTATAAACTATGTCGAAGTTGTGTTTAACTGGTAAAAAGATAAATCAAGAACAACAACAACGAGTTGGTAAATTTAAAGATGAAATCATTATTGGGGCAAAATATAATCCAAAAAAGGCTTTAAAAGAACAAAAACAAGAACAAGAACAAGAACGTGGTTGGTCAATTCAGGGAAATTATGAAACATTGGTTCAACAATATATTGATTCGGGGTTTGATGAAGCGTACGCCCAAGAGCGTATAGATTTAGGTTGGGCTGATTTTGATTTTTAGTTAAATATTTTAAGCATTTTGAGCATTTAATAAAATACCTTATTATAGTATTTTGAAAACAAAAATGCCGAAGTCATACTTATCTAATAAAAATGTTGAGGATATCGTTTTATCCCGTGGAAAGGTAACTGCAGATCATCTTAAAAAGAAGTATAAAATAGGTAGCGCACGTCTTAATAAGTTGTGGGAATCTGGTGAGTTGGAAACGGTTTCGTGGATAACGAATGCAAAACAGCTGTCAGGTGGTGGTGGAGTTAAAAAACGTAAAAAGTTAAAAAATAAAAAGAAAAGAATATATAATAATTTAAAAGAATTAAAAGAAATTCCCTAATTTTCAACTACCATGTTTTCAAAAGAAATTAATAACTGGACGGGGATTTGTATTTTTATTTTTCTGTTAAACAAAAACTACACGTACATATATTATAAGAAAACTTAGTTTTTCTTAAAAAATTATGACAAAGACTAAACTTTCGGATGAAGATTTAGGAAATATTATTCTAGCGCGATATGATGTTAGTGCACAACAAACTAGAAAAAAATATCACATTTGTGTAAAGCGTCAAAAGGAAATATGGGATTCTATAACAAACATGAAAAATTTTATTAATAGAGTTGAAAGTTTTGGAGTGAAAAAAAGAAAAAAGAGGAAAAATTGAAAAATAATAATCTAAAAAATCCCGTTAGCCCAGTTGGAAGACCGAGAAAGAGGGAATTAATAGCTGTAACCTGTTAATAAGGATTTTTCTTTTTTTTTAAATTATTTATTTTGTTTAATTTTTTATTTTGTTACAAAATATTATTTATAGGGGTTCTGTGTGTATTCCGTCAGATAAAACTCTTCGTTTATCGTAATATGCAGAAAGTCCTAATTTTTTTTGCGTGTATGTTTTCATGGTTCCGTTTATCATGCGGAAACCTCTATTCATCCCTACATCTTTATTGGTGAGATCGAGCGCTGCCTTATATCTGTTTCAGTTAAGGGTGTTCTACCGGGCGTTAAGTCCTTTAGCAGAATGTTTGATATCTCCACCTATTTTCTCAACTACGTAACACTTACTGCTTAATGCGATTGCACGATCCCCTCTGAATTCGGTTTTGAAAAGTCCTGGCTCTCTATTGCTCCATTTATCCCAAGCGAGCCATTCGTTTTTACAATTATTAAAACCTTCGCGCATTTCCGGTTTTATCACATCTTCCAACGAATTCATGCCGCTGATACCCATATACATACTATCTGTATCCATCTGTACTAACTCAAAGTCGGCTCTATCAACATATTTATCGAGAAAGTCATAATAAAATTCTAACATTCTCAACTTGGCGTATTGATATACAGCTATACCACAGTGAAAGGGTCTTGTCATTTTGGCTGAAGACTTCCTACTGGATATTTCGTACGCATCACCTATCTCTTCAATATCATCAAAATACGCAGATCTTAATGATCTATCAACACACGTCTCATCTTTAGTATAAGTGGTACATAGGTGTTTTTCGGGAGATTCTATCATTTTTCCACAACACGAATTTCCTAATAATTTCATAATATCTGCAATCGGGGCGGCTTCAGCGTTTACATCACCTTCTCTACGCGCTGCATTAACTTCTTTCACAAACCATTCAAACGGTTTTCCGGGTTTATAAGTTATAAGCCTATGCACTCCTGTGATGATTAAACCGTGTTTTAGATACCATTTCAATAGTGGTGCAAATAGTAAAACTTTCTCTGCACTCATAGATCCAACCAACTTTTTACCATCTCCTCGATTACGGTGTGTATCATGAAGATATTTCAACATATGGTCTGGAACTTCATCTTCCTCCACTACACGATTTATAAAGATAGGTGACATTTCTGAAAATGTTGCATATAAACTATCAGGAACACGGATGTCGACCTCCGCAAACCCAAACCAAGTACCACTCTTAACTCTGTTGGTGAAATCATCTATCCTAGTCTTATTAAATGGGTTGAAGTCTTTGTTAAAACACCCTTACCACAAGGCATGTCCCTGGCGAGCGTTGAGAGATAAAGAGCGTTAGCGTCCAATCCTAATACAGACTTACATTTTTTTCCATCACATCTGGGGTGGTGGATCTTAACCTTGTAACACCAACCTCTGCATGTCTTGTAAATACTATAGAAGGTCCTCCAACTAGTGCACCTTTCAACATTTCATACTCTTCCTCTTCAGGCGCAAACAGTGGTGGACATGTCTTGCGAACTTCTGCGCTTTCTTTAGTCTTGTAAGTTTTAACATGCTCCTTAATTGTTCCTCTCAAAATATATTGCAATGCGACCCCTGGAAGGGTAACTGCGTCTTTAAACATATCTATTCCTTTGAGTGAATAAAAGTTAGACATCTTCTCTAGAGCTTCTAAAAACGGAGAAACATCTAGATCGTTGTAATATTCTAACCAATCTTTGAAACTTTTCATACCTCTTGCTTTATAAATTTCAACACACGCGGCTAACTCCTCAGGTTTAATTTTATTACTAGGTGCTAATCTGTTAGTCCAACATTCGATAGGTGGTAACCCTTGGTAGCTTAACTTGTCATAATTATCAAACCACTCATATGGAAAGAATGATTTATTACATTCACAACCGTATGCGCGTACCCATTTATCATAACTCACACCTGGAGATAGATACATTCTCACATCTAGAAATTTTAATTCTGGAGTCATTAAATAAACGGTCGTATTTGCTTTCTTACCAACCATTACTTTATCTGTAGTATCCGCTATAATCCCTACTAAATATTTCTTAATAACATTCAAATCGTATGATCCACAGTTAAAACCTAATGTAGGAACCTGTGAAATCCATCTTGTGATTTCTTTCTGCTGGACGGTTGGAAGTAGATCGAAATCGGTTGGAAAACCGTATAATGGATTTTTACCAACTTTTTCTCTTATCTTATCTCCGCGGTTAGATACTTCGTTCATAAATCGTTTAACTAGGTTCTCTGGGTCTGTATCACAAATGTGCACAACTTCTCTAGTTAACGTATCACCAACACTTACACTTATTGGAATGTGGGTATCAATCACATCTAGATCTTTTATAGGTCTGTCTGGATCACTCTTAACCAGTAAAGACTCAAAATCATACACTATTTTATATGGATAAATTACTGTTGGGGGTGTTGGAAGAGGTGGTGTTATGGCTTTCTTTCTCTGCCGATCGTACTCACATTCCCAAATTGTAACTAAATTATATGAATCTCTAATTATTATATCTCGCGTAATTGTGTTTGCATACTTATCTTGTCTATTCTTACTATGACGTGGACAACCGTGCCAGTAACATCCGTGAAATTGATAAACTGTGTTGGTTTCGGAACAATATCCATCAACCGGTGCTTTCATTATTAATCTTTCTCCACCGTGACCACAAAAGGCTGTGTGAATATGATGATTTTTGGAAAGCGTATTCATCCACTCTATAGATTTCTTACTACAATGAGATTTAGGATAAAAAGCTTTCTCAAATGCAGATTGGGGTCTGTCTATTTCCAGTCCCTTACAAGATACTTTAGTTTGACCGCGATTGCAAGTTTGCGCGTGTCTCGCGATACATTGGGATTGAGTAAATCGTTGTTGACAATTAGGGCAGGCATAGTTTTGCGTGGCCTTCTTCATGTCTGTTATAAGAAACGCGTGATTGTTGTAAATACCTATCTTCATTTTCATAACACCAACTTCTTCATAGTGGGCAGCTGTATGTCTGATATACCAAGTACCAGTTTCTTCAGGCTCGTACGCTTCAATCCCAACTTTGAAACATTCTTCAACCGTATTAAGATCATCAAAACCTATAGGACCGTCTTTTTTACGCTTTCCCACAAGGAAATCTTGATACTTTTTGTTTAAAGATTTTATCTCTTTTATTGATCTATCAGCTCTAAATGATGTGTCTTTATATAAAGCTAAACATCTGAACAGACATAAATTATCGTTGAAAGTGTCGAGAGGTTTTATCCCTTTCTTATTTCTCAACCAGTTTGGGAGTTTTCCACCACCTAGTGCAGTTACTTGTGTATCTCGGTGTGAAACCTGATTGGTATAAATAATCTTAATTGTTGTGCTTGACCATCTTACAAACAACCATTTTGTGTTTGGTCTATCTATTTTATCAACGTCCAATCTATTTTCTTCCTGCATTTTAACCCATTGTCTTACCCCAACAGATCCGTCAAATGTGGGACTTCCTGAAATGTTTCTACCAAATGTTATTATATTAGGTTTCCCCCATTCATCAACCTCATCAATGTGTTGCAACTTATACGCATATGAATATCTTAAATAAAAACTACCTGTCATCTTATTATCAAGCTGTTTCATGAGTCTTCTTGAGGAATTACGGTCAAGATTGCTCTTTAATGTGATTGATATAACTCGTCGTCCTTTCACTATATTAACCCCAAACCCATCTATATCTTCAAGTATTTCCGGACCTTCTTTCACTATCTTACTTACTAGTGAGGTGTTAATCTTACGCTTCGGTTTTTTATTAAGGCCACACCTTTAGATAACAGTACACTTTGTGCTTCTGAGGCTATTGTATCTGATATTTTATTTATATCTTTCTTCTCAATATTTTTAAAAACCCCCTTAGCTGCGGATCTCCGCATTCTACTCCATATTATATCATTCTTTCCCTCATTTATCAACCTTTGAAGTTTTTTCTCTTTCATCCTCATGGTAAAAGGTATACCCATTTTGGTTAGATCGCTCCTCAATGTATCAATGTTGGGGAGTCCTTCTATACCGTCAACAAGTTGTTGATATACTGCAGGACTTTGTCGGCTCATATTGCTCAAGTTCATATTTTGTATAATTTATATTATTGTTGTTTATATATAGAAAACAATTAATGTTTAATTGTAAATTATCTGTATAAGATTTATAGTGTTTTTCAATTTTTGTTTCAGTAGTCTTATAAAATGTAACACCACTATCAATAAATTTTCTACTTCATTCACCTTTTATGCTCTATGGGTATAAAACCCTGTATATATTGGCTATTATGATACCTTTTTTATAGGTTTTTTATACTATATTGTGTGTGTGGGGTGTTTACTGCTCTCTATTATCTTGTTATATAAAAACGGTAACGTACTCATACCCTGTATACTACTAGCGGTCTAATGCTTAAAACACACATGTACTTGCATTGTCGGCTGCTATTTCATTAGCAACAGCTAAAGTCATATAGAGACGGGACCACAGTTTAAAGTCTCATCCGACAGACCAGTGGGTTGGAAATACAATGAGTATTTTTGATGCCTAAGGTGAGGTTTGAACCCACAACCTCCGGATTGGCAGTCGGGTGTTCTAACCCTTAGGCCGTGGGTGATTTGGTCGGGTGAATGCGACGGCATAAATTAACGGTAGGGTTCCTCCTTATCTATAGGAATCTTGATTTGCCTGGTTTGGCCATCCGGTACGTTTTTATCTTTGGCTCTTTTGTTACCTGGGAGTTGAATTGGTTATTGCCCATTGTAAAAGTAGTAAGATTATTACTGATCCTACTGCTTTGGGGAGGGGGCCAAGTGATGCCGCTGTGGCGAGGACCTGACATCAGATCAGGATTATTCTGATTTCAGGGCTGAATATATTAGTTTTGTTATTGTAAATATTCAGTTCTGATTTTGGGATTTCCCCCCCCCCCATTTGTACATGTACTTCCCCTCCCCCATTTGTACATGTACTTGAACAGGTAATATATGGGATTTAGTACTAAACCCATTGACCCGGCCTTAAATTACCTTAGCTGTTGGTAGGCCGTTAAACCCCAACAAACAAAACAAACAAAACTGTACAGGTAATGTAGGGGATTTAGTAATAAACCAATTGACCCGGCCTTCATTGACTGTAGCTGTTGATAGGCCGTTAAACCCCAACAAACAATAACCCCAGGGCCACAACCAATCCCTCACAGAGTATAGAACATTTGTGGCAAACAACAGACAACTATCAGGCTGTGATGGTAAGGGTAATGTTTTACTACCATTGTAATGTTTACATTTGTTTATGCTCGACAGTAGGAAGCAGGATTTACAAATTTTTAAATACATTTGATAAATGTGGCTTATGGGTTTTGTGACCAGTGTAGATCCAGATCAGCCTGTGCATCCGCACAGTCTGATCAGAAGCTGCACTGTCCATCAAACATCATGAAACACCCATCATGCTTCTAACAAACAATAAATATATGGATTGTTATCAGGCTACAAGAGTGTGCTATTTGATCAGGAGCTACACCAGTCAGTCACACATCCCATAAGCCCCATTTCTCCAGTCACAGCCACAAATAACCTGTGGATAATTTCTTGATTGGTTGTACTCCAAGCAATAGTGGAAAAATACATGGCAAATTTCTTGAAACTTCTTTGTGGCCCCACAACCAAAAAGTCTTCACGTTTTCAACCAGTGAAGTTTCTGATCAACTTCCAAACTTCTGGGACAACATGAAAAAGCTGTGCAGTATTAGCTGTAACACCATGAATGGTTCACGGACAACTTGTCAGTTGATCGATGGAGTGGGATTACTGTCCAATGTGGCTGTGACTACAGGCATTTGGCGTGTTTCGGTTTTCATCGGTATAACTATATATATGTACAAGGCTTCTAACTTTGGTCAGACACGACCTCGTATCATAACAAAATAACATGTTTAAAATTGTAATTTACTATGAATTCTATGTATTTTGCAGGATAACGATAATTCTCAAATGATCATATGAACTTGCCACTACAATATTGACTTTAGAGCCTTAAACACATTACTTTGTTTGTTATGATATGAGGCTGTGTCCGACCTAGGAAAAGCAGCTGTAATTCGATATTCTTTGCATAATTATGTTCTAACTATGCTATTTTAGCAAGGTAACAATAATTCTCAAATGAACATGTGCACTTTCTGCCAAAATATTCACATTAGCGCTAATAAAATTGCGGAATTGTTACGATACGAGGTCGTCTCCGACCAAAGTTAGAAGCCTTGTTCATAAATAGAGTTATACTGATGAAAGCCGAAACACGCCGAATGCCTGTGACGGGAAATACGGCCTGATAAAAATTGAGTGTCTGCTAGTACAGTCCAACCTCTATAACAGCCAGTAGCCGGAAGAAGTCGTTGTAGAGTGGGGCATCAATGAACGACCATGGACCACACAGTCACCCCCACCCAATTATTTTGAATGAACAACCCCTTTCTAAGCCAAATAGCAGGATAGGCCATTTTGTATTTTGATTTTCGTACAATGTAAACATCGTCAATGTCATATAGGCACTTATTAGACATATACCTAATTAGGCTTAGGCTAAAAACAACACTGAAACGCCTTTTCAAGATTCAGAGATATGCTAGATAGATTACCACTGTGGTGAACTAATACATGCAATAGTCTATCGTAGGCAGGACGATAAAACAGCATAAGTTGATCAGTCGGGCAAATAAGCTTCAAATCTTCAGACTCGTGAAACCATTTTATGTACATGCACCCCCTTCGTCCCTTCACACCCATCCAACTAGGGTTTTATTGCATTTTTGGACATTTTCTTTTTTCATTTTTTAAAATTATGTGTAGGTTGGAGCCTATGGGGCCCACTAGGAGCTCCGCCACTGGCCGCTGTCTCCAACTCCATCCCTTCCTTCAGTAACAAGCACACCACCATCCTATGGCCACCACGGGCTGCGAGAACTAGCGGTGTATCGCTATTTCCACACATTGCTTCTGTCTTCGCACCCTTACCAATCAAAAAATCACATATTTCAAAGTTACCCTTCATTGCTGCGATGTGCAGAGCTGTTTTCCCATCCTTTGCTGTGCGGTTCAAGTCCACCCCTTTGTTAATCAGCGATTCCACCATTTTATCATAGGCAAAAAAGCAGGCTGTATGTAACGCTGTCCATCCATTGCTGGACATGCTATTCATGTCAGCTCCCTTCTCAATCAACCTTTCGGCTAACGAAACGTCGCCTTTCTGTACTGCATGATGCAGTGGACTGAAATTGTCACCAGTTGAGCATTTTTTCACGTCAACTTTATACAGCAGATAGTCGACGACATCTCTCTGTTCGTTGTCAATGGCAACCGAGAGAAACGACCTTCCGTCAGGCATTTTATCATCAAGGCGGGCACCGGCATCCACGAGGGCCTGTATATTGTGCAGGCAGCCACTCGTGAAGGCCTCATGTAGGGGTGTCCGGCCTGACGTCGACTTCACGCGCCAGTCGCCTCCCTTCCTCAGCAGCAGCTCCATGACATTGTAGGCGTTGTCACGGCAACGTGATGCTGCGCGGTGCAGCGGCGTCATTCCGTCCTTGGTTGGCAGGGTAACGCTGGCTCCGTGCTCTATCAGGGCCTTCACTGTGTCGACGTCGGCCCGGCGGGCAGCGATGTGTATCGGTGGGGCCGCGAGGAACATGAAATACACCATCTCTGCTCCAAACACGTCCACAGCATTGGCGCCTTCGAATTCCTCTCTGGAGTTAACATTGACGCCCTGGTCGAGTAGACACTTCACGACTACGGCCGCGGGTTTCTGCGCCATGGAGGCACATGCTGCCTGCAGACCCCAGACCATCTCGTGCTGGAACCACCCAATAGCCCGCAGCTCTGCCAGCTCCCCCTCCCCCAGTATCTCCCTGACAACCGCACCTTTCCCATAGTAACACGCCCAGTAAAACAGACTACGATTCAGAATCATGTCTCTGGTCTGTAAAACGGATTTCAAACTGTTAAATTCTTTAAGACTTGCAAACCATACTTTGACGAATGCATCATTTTCGAAGCACTGATTTTGAATGACGTCCTTCATGAATCCCGAATTAATTTCATACGTATACCTCTGACCTAGATCTTTAAAGTGTTCCTTCTGCAGAGATAGCATTAAATCTTCCCGCCTTCCGATGTAAGATGGCCTAACATGGTCCAAGAGAAATTCCCTGCTCATCAGATTCAGCATTTCCTTGGTCGCCTTTCCGAACATTGACTTTGCACAAACCTGCAACACTTTTTCATGCGTTATTCGATATTGAAATTTCTCTCCGTCGGGCTGAAGAAAAAATCCAATAAGTTTCTTGGCAGCGTACCTCATTTTGGCCAAGTCTATATGTTCGGGGACTTCGAGAATGGTTATAAGTTTCTGAAGTATGTCCTGGGTGCGGTTGTCATATTCAGCTACCGTGGCTCTTGTCAGATCTAGCTTGCCATCCATCACCACGGTCACTGCTAATGTGTAGTACACTATCTTGTCAAAGCGGTACACCTGTACGAGAACAAAAATTATATGCACAGTGGAAAATCTCTAAACCGGACACAGAGAACGGTTAGTTGTGCTTAATTTTAATAGGTTTAATTACCCTTTATCTCCAATGATAATGTCTGTTCATGATTACAAACCACTCACGTGTATCTTGAAGTAGTCATCTGCCTGTTTTACAGTGGAACCTCTCTAAACCGGACACCCTGGGGACTCCCAGGGTGTCCGGTTTAGATAGGTTCCACTGTAGTTTGATTTGATTATTTTGTTTTTACATCTGTGGACGCCGCCCGCCCGCCCGCCCGCTGAAACTCACCCTGAGTTTACAGTCTGAAGTCCTGTAGACAACCATTTCAACATTACAGCCCTCTATTGCAAACAATGCAGATCCAGATGAGTCGGCTCGTGACGAACCGTCTCATCAGCATCTGTACTGTTTGCAATCAATTTTAATATTTTTTTATAAAAGAAACACAGACTGTATAAATGGACTTGTTTGAAATCTTGGTGTGTCTATTGGATTGGTCAGGAGTTAACATATCAAAATTCTTTCCAGTTATTTAGGGTTTAAAAGGTTAATGGTACATGCCAACACAAAATGTTCTTTATAGGAATTAATTAAGTGTACAATTGTGTCACTATTCCACAAGTTCTACTAATTACAAGTGCCTGCTATACAGATACAGTTATAATCATTTAGTAATATTAATTTTACTGATACTGGTTGTATCAGGCTATTTTCATATGCAAATGAGGCATGATTTTTTTAAATTATTTATACTAATTAAATGCGCCATCTGAAAAAATAATGTTTTCAACAGATTATAAAGTATGATCATTGCACCTCAAAAAATAAATACTGAGAATAAATAGTAATGTCCGTTAACATTTTAATGAAACACGGTTATCGCCCCTGATATCAGTGTGGAAATTTATGTCTGAAATAAAATGTATAATCATGCCAATCAATACGTGGGGTAATGGTGAATGAATGTTTATTTTGCCAGAAAATGTCTCAGGTGATGTCTCTGATATAAAGAACATTTTGTGCCTACTGAGTGGGCAAGTACCTTTAAGATTTCACTGTAATATCCTGCGGCCCGTTTAACTAAACTTTGTACAGTTCAAAAGTTTGTAAATGCGAAAATAAAATTGACCGCAAAGTTCCCATTAGCAGCTAATTTTGAGAAATCTTTGGTGGATTTGTTCAGATTTAATGACACCTACATGTAGGTGGGATTGGTAACACTAATGATCCACGTTAATGTTAGTTGCGAACGGTAACTCATACTCTTGCAATTACTCTCGTAGCTAGCTACGGACGGTACAAGAGTAATTGCAAGAGTTACCTTCGCAACTACTTTAATGTGTGAAGTGAATTTATAAAAATCTTCGTACAAACATTTTTGTCATATGAAGTTTGTGGGTGGCCGATGAGAGCATGCAATGTGTAATTTAATGATCGGGATTCATCCTTACCGGTATCCTGAACGAAGACCTGGTTTGGCCCTCGGGTACGTATTTGACTTTCTTGTATGTGAGAGTTGAATCTGGTTATACCCCTTATATGAGTAATATGATTATTCCTAATCCTATTACATTTAGAAGAAGGGGCCAAGTGACTTTGGTGTGGCATGGACATGGCAGCAGGTCAGGTTATTCTAACTTCAGGGCGGAATATATTTCTTCTCGATGTAAGTATTCCGTTCTGATTTTAGGATTTTCCCCCCATGCAGCAGGTTAACTACTGGATTTAACCCGTTGGCCTGGCCTTAAATGACCTTAGCTGTTGATAGGCCGTTAAACACTGATAAACACAAACAAACAAACTTGTAAGTTTAGTGGAACGGGCTCCTGTCCAGTAACTGACCTTGTCAATGGCAGCGTCCACGAAGGGCCACGGATTGTTGAGAAAGTTATCTCCCTCTTGCCTGAATGTGTAGCACATGTTCTGGAGGTGGCAAACCAGACTGTTGGTGTCGCGTGCTGAATTCTTGTCATACTCCTGTGGCATCTGAATACAATGGGGAGGAACTTGTAAGAGCAAATTACCATAATAACCCTAATTATTCAGACACATTTTATTGAGAGAAACCTATATAAATACATGTATGAACCGACAGTGCCCCAATATTTAACCCTTTCACCCCCAAGTAACTGGAATGGATTTTGATGTTAACTTTGCTACCAATTCAATCGTCACAAAATGATTTTCAGACTAAGTCCATTTATGAAAAGGGGATGTTTTTGTTCTCAAAAATATGAAAATTTGTTGCAAAAAGTGCAGATTCTGATGAGACGGCTCGTCACGAGCCGGCTCATCTGGATCTACACTTTTTGCCAATACCACTATACAGGCCTGTGGTGTTGAAAGAGTTCAGGTTAGTATGGCTGTGTAGGGTCAGAGAAATAATTATGTATTTTGGATACAATTTGTCTGAATAGTTTGGGTTATTATGGTACATTGTATCTACTGTCTGTTTCATGAACCCTGCCCAAATATTACGGATATCAAAACAGGACATATAAAAGAGGAATATTTTTGCTAATGTTAAATGTACCATCTTTTTATTGCGTGAAAGTTGGTCCAATATTGATTTTATTGCGAAAAAAAAAAAATTTCTTCAGAAATAGTGGACCGCTGTTCAAAATTTAACTTTGTTTTCTTTTAGTTAGATCATTTCCAAGCTATCTAGCCAAATTAGATTCCTCCTGTAACTCCTCCAGCTCATTTTCCCCCATGTTAAATTCCCATAGAATATATGTTTTTCCTTTTTTTTCCCAAAAATAAAATTGATATTGGACCAACTTTCATGAAATAAAAAGAAGGCTCATCTTTAAATTTTGCTATAATTTAATATTATCAATAAATATTGTTTTTTTTTGCATTGTAGATACATACGTAAACTTTGGGCAGTTTTCATGAAACACACAGTAGTAACAATTTGATTATTATTGTGTCCAGTTCTGGAAATACGGTCCGTATCACACATACGTATTTTGTCATAATTGAGTTAAAAACAATTTTGTCATAGGTTGACACTAATTAAGCTGGTCCCATGTGTAATTATTACATTTAGAGAAAATATTGGATCAAACCTTTCAGTGGACAATCACAATAAATACGCCTCCTTAATTTGTTGATTTCACATCACATTTCATGTGTTGTATGGTACATTAGTATACCATGTGTTGTATGGTATATTGGGACACCATGTGTTGTATGGTATATTGGGACACCATGTGTTGTATGGTATATTGGGACACATTGTGTTGTATGGTATATTGGGACACTATATGTTGTATGGTATATTCGGACACCATGTGTTGTATGGTATATTGGGACACCATGTGTTGTATGGTATATTGGGACACATTGCGTTGTATGGTATATTGGGACACATTGTGGTGTATGGTATATTGGGACACTATATGTTGTATGGTATATTGGGACACCATGTGCTGTATGGTATGTTGGGACACCATGTGCTGTATGGCATATTGGGACACCATGTGTTGTATGGTATGTTGGGACACAATGTGTTGTATGGTATACTGGGACACCATGTGTTGTATGGTATATTGGGACACTATATGTAGTATGGTATGTTGGGACACCATGTGTTATATGGTATATTGGGACACCATGTGGTGTATGGTATATTGGGACACTATATGTTGTATGATATATTGGAACACCATGTGTTGTATGGTATATTGGGACACCATGTGTTGTATGCTATATTGGGACACCATGTGTTGTATGGTATATTGGGACACCATGTAGTGTATGGTATATTGGTGGTATATTGGGACACCATGTAGTGTATGGTATATTGGGACACCATGTGTTGTATGGTATATTGGGACACCGTATTGGGACACCATGTGTTGTCTGGTATGTTGGGACACTATATGTTGTATGGTGTATTGGGACACTATATGTTGTATGGTATATTGGGACACCATGTGTTGTAGGGTATATTGGGACACCATGTGTTGTAGGGTATATTGGGACAGCATGTGTTGTCTGCTATATTGGGACACCATGTGGTGTATGGTATATTGGGACACCATGTGTTGTATGGTATATTGGGACACCATATTGGGACACCATGTGTTGTATGGTATGTTGGGACACCATATGTTGTATGGTATATTGGGACATCATGTGTCGTAGGATATATTGGGACACCATGTGTTGTAAGTTATATTGGGACACCATGTATTGTATGCTATATTGGGACACCATGTGTTGTATGGTATATTGGGACACCATGTGTTGTATGGTATATTGGGACACTATGTGTTGTATGGTACATTGGGACACCATTGGGACACATTGTGTTGTATGGTATATTGGGACACTATATGTTGTATGGTATATTGGGACACCATGTGTTGTATGGTATATTGGGACACCATGTGGTGTATGGTATATTGGGACACTATATGTTGTATGGTATATTGGGACACCATGTGTTGTATGGTATATTGGGACACCATGTGGTGTATGGTATATTGGGACACTATATGTTGTATGGTATATTGGGACACCATGTGTTGTATGGTATGTTGGGACACAATGTGTTGTATGGTATATTGGGACACCATGTGTTGTATGGCATGTTGGGACACAATGTGTTGTATGGTATATTGGGACACCATGTGGTGTATGGTATATTGGGACACCATGTGTTGTATGGTATATTGGGACACCATGTGTTGTATGATATGTTGGGACACCTTGTGATGTATCGTTTGTTGGGACACCATTTGCTGCATGGTATATTGAAACACCATGTGTTTTGTATGGTATATTGGAACACCATGTCTTGTATGGTATGTTGGGACACCATGTGGTGTATGGTATATTGGGACACTATATGTTGTATGGTATATTGGGACACCAGGTGTTGTATGGTATATTGGGACACACTGTGGTGTATGGTATATTGGGACACCATGTGTTGTATGGTATATTGGGACACCATGTGTTGTATGGTATATTGGGACACAAGGTGTATAACAAGGGACACCATCTGTTATGGTCCCATATTGGGACACCATCTGTTGTATGGTATATTGGGTACACCATGGTGATGTATAGTGGTACAACCTGTTTAGGTTAAGTGTGTTTATGGGTATTGGGGACACCATGTGTTGTATGGTATTGGACACTATGGTTTTTGTATGGTACATTGAGACCACCATGTGTTGTATATTGGGTGCACCCATGTGTTTATGGTATATTGGGACACCATGTGTTGTATGGTATATTGGGACACTATGTGTTGTATGGTACATTGAGACACCATGTGTTGTATGTTATATTGGGACACCATGTGTTGTATGGTATATTGGGACACCATGTGTTGTATGGTATATTGGGACACTTGTGAGTATGGTACATGGGACAACCATGTGCTGTATGGTTATATTGGGACACCATGTGTAGGTATAATTGGGCATCCTGTGTTGTATGGTATATTGGGACACCCATGTGTTGGTATTGGCTATATTTGGGAACACCAATGTGTTGTATGGCTATATTTGGGACATATAGGGGAACACTACTGTTGACGGTTATAATGTGGACACCACATGTCTGTAGTGGGTTTGGGACACAATGTGTTGTATGTTATTTTTGGGACACCATTGTTGTTAATTGGATTGGGACCACCATGTGTTGTATGTATAATTGGAACACCAATTGTGTTGTATCTATTTGGACCACCATATATAGGGACACTACGTGTTGTACGGTATACTGTGACACCACATGTTCTGTATGGTTTGTTGCGACACCATGTGTTGTATGTTATTTTGGGACACCATGTGTTGTATGGTATATTGGGACACCATGTGTTGTATGGTATATTGGAACACCATGTGTTGTATGCTATATTTGGACACCATATATAGGGACACTACGTGTTGTACGGTATACTGTGACACCACATGTTCTGTATGGTTTGTTGCGACACCATGTGTTGTATGTTATTTTGGGACACCATGTGTTGTATGGTATATTGGGACACCATGTGTTGTATGCTATATTGGGACACCATGTGTGTATGCTATATTGGGACACCATGTGTTGTATGGTATATTGGGACACCATGTGTTGTATGGTATGTTGGGAGACTATATGTTGTATAGTATATTGGGACACCATGTGTTGTAGGGTATATTGGGACATCATGTGTTGTAGGGTATATTGGGATACAATGTGTTGTGTATGGTATATTGCGACACCATGTGGTGTTTGATATATTGGGACACCATGTGTTGTATGGTATATTGGTACATGTGTTGTATGGTATATTGGGACACCATGTGTTGTATGGTATATTGGGACACCATGTGTTGTATGGTATATTGGGACACCATATTGGGACACCATGTGTTGTATGGTATGTTGGGAGACTTTATGTTGTAATTGGTATATTGGGACACCATGTGTAGTATTAATATTTTGGGACATCATGTGTTGTAGGGTATATTTGGGATACAATGTGCTGTGTATTGTATATTGCACACCATGTTGTTGGTTATATGGACACCATGTGTGTATTGGATATATTTGGACACCATGTGTGATGGTATCTTTGGGACATGTGTGTATGGTATATTTGGACACCATGTGTTATGGTTATTGGGACACCATGTGTTGTATGTATTGGGACACCATGTGTTGTATGGTATGTAGGGAGACTATATGTTGTATGGTATATTTGGACACCACGTGTTGTATGGTTTATTGGGACATCAGGTGATGGTATATTGGGACACAATGTGTTGTATGGTATATTGGGACACAATGTGTTGTATGGTATATTGGGACACCATGTGTTGTGTATGGTATGTTGGGACACCATGTGTTGTATGGTATATTGGGACACGATGTGTTGTATGATATAGAGGGACACCATTTTGTGTATGGTATATTGGGACACCATGTGTTGTATGGTATATTGGGACACCATGTGTTGTAGGGTATGTTGGGAACCATGTGCTGCATGGTATATTGGGACACCATGAGGTGTATGGTATATTGGGACACCATGTGTTATATGGTATATTGGGACACCATGTGGTGTATGGTATATTGGGACACCATGAGGTGTATGGTATATTGGGACACCATGTGTTATATGGTATATTGGGACACCATGTGGTGTATGGTATATTGGGACACCATGTGGTGTATGGTATATTGGGACACAATGTGTTGTATGGTATATAGGGACACCATGTGTTGTATGCTATATTGGGACACCATGTGTTGTAGGTTATGTTGGGAAACATCTGCTGTATGGTACAATGGAACACCATGTGTTGTATGGTATACTGGGGCACCTTGTTTTGTATGGTATATTGGGACAAAATATGTTGTATGGTATACTGGGACACCACGTGTTGTATGGTATGTTGGGACATCATGTGTTGTGTGGTATATTGGGACACCATGTGTTGTATGGTATATTGGGACACAATGTGTTGTATGGTATATTGGGACACAATGTGTTGTATGGAAAATATATGGGACACATGTGTTATGGTTATATGATATTGGGACACCATGTGTTGTGTGGTATATTGGGACACCATGTGTTGTATGGTATATTGGGACACCATGTGTTGTATGCTATATTGGGACACCATGTGTTGTAGGGTATGTTTGGAAACCATCTGCTGTATGGTACAATAGAACACCATGTGTTGTATGGTATATTGGGACACCATGTGTTGTGATATATTAGGGACACCGTGTTGTATGGTATGGGACACCAGTGTTGTGTGGTATATTAGGACACCATGTGTTGTATGTTATATTGGGACACCATGTGTTGTATGATATATTGGGACACCGTGTGTTGTATGGTATATTGGGACACCATGTGTTGTATGGTATACGTATATTGGGACTCCGTGTGTTGTATGGTATATTGGGACACCATGTGGTGTATGGTATATTGGGACACCATGTGTTGTATGGTATATTGGGACACCATGTGTTGTATGGTATATTGGGACATCATGTGTGGTATGGCATATTGGGACACCATGTGTTGTATGGTATATTGGGACACCATGTGTTGTATAGTATATTGGGACACAATGTGTTGTATGGCATATTGTGACACCATATGTTTTGTATGGTATATTGGGACACCATGTGTTGTATGGCATATTGGGACAACATGTGTTTTGTATGGTATATTGGGACACCATGTGTTGTATGGCATATTGGGACACCATGTGTTGGATGGTATATTGGGACATCATGTGTTGTATGGTATATTGGAACACCATGTGTTGTATGATATATTGGGACACCATATATTGGGGACACTATGTGTTGTATGATATACTGGGACACCACATGTTGTGTATGGCATATTGGGACACCATGTGTTGGATGGTATATTGGGACATCATGTGTGGTATGGTATATTGGAACACCATGTGTTGTGTATGATATATTGGGACACCATATATTGGGGACACTATGTGTTGTATGATATACTGGGACACCACATGTTGTGTATGGTATATTGGGACACCATGTGTTGTATGGTATATTGGGACACCATGTGTTGTATGGTATGTTGGGACACAATGTGTTGTATGGTATATTGTGACACCATGTGTTGTATGTTATATTGGGACACCATTTGTTGTATGGTATATTGGGACACCATGTGTTGTATGTTATAATGGGACACCCTGTGTTGTATGGTATATTGGGACACCATGTGTTGTATGGTATATTGGGACACCATGTGTTGTATGGTATATTGGGACACCATGTGTTGTATGTTATAGTGGGACACCATGTGTTGTATGGTATATTGGGACACCATGTGTTGTATGGTATATTGGGACTCCATGTGGTGTATGGTATATTGCGACACCATGTGTTGTATGGTATATTGGGACACCATGTGGTTTATGGTATATTGGGACACCATGTGTTTTGTATGGTATATTGGGACACCATGTGTTTTGTATGGTATATTGGGACACCATGTGGTGTATGGTATATTGGGACACCATGTGTTGTATGGTATATTGGGACACCATGTGGTTTATGGTATATTGGGACACCATGTGTTTTGTATGGTATATTGGGACACCATGTGTTTTGTATGGTATATTGGGACACCTTGTGGGATGGGATGTTAGGACTCCATGTGTTGTATGGGATGATGGTACACCATGTGGGACACCATGTGTTGTATGGTATATTGGGACACCATGTGTTGTATGGTATATTGGGACACCATGTGTTGTATGTTATAGTGGGACACCATGTGTTGTATGGTATATTGGGACACCATGTAAGTTGTATGGTATATTGCGACAGCACCATGTGTTTTTGTATGGTTATATTGGGACACCATGTGGTTTATGTATATTGGGACACCATGTGTATGTATGGTAAATATTGAGGTTGGGACCTGTTGGTTTACCATGGTAAATTGGGACAAAATGTGTTATGGTATATTTGGGACACCATGTGTGTATGGTATATTGGGACACCATGTGTTTTATGGTATATTGGGACACCATGTGTTTGTATGGTATATTATTGTACATCCATGTGTATGTAGGTATAGGTTTGGGACACCATGTGATGTAGGTGGTATTGGGACACCATGTGTTTTGATGGTATAGATGGTACACCATGTGGGACACCTTATGTTGTTGTATGGGAATTGATGGGTACACAGTGTTTTTGTTATTGGAAATATTGGGACACCATGTGTTTTGTATGGTATATTAGGGACACCATAGTGTATGGATATGGTGGGAATACACCCCTTGGGTGGGAGGGATGGTTCTTGGGAACCATGTGTTTTGTATTGGATAATTGGACACCATGTGGTTTTATGGTAAATTGGGACCACCAATGTGTTTTGTATGGGATATATTTGGGACACCTTGTGGGATGGGATGTGGGACCATGTGTAGGGTATGGTATATGGGACATGTGTTTTGTATGATATATTGGGACTTGTGGGATGATTGGGTATTTGTTTGTATGGGATGAGGGACACCAGTGTTGTATGGTATGGGACACCATGTGTTTTTGTATTGTATAACCATGTGTTTTGTGGTATAGGGACACCATGTGTTTTGTATGGTATATTGGGACACCTGTGGGATGGATGTTGACATGTGTTTGTATGGGTGATGACACCAGTATTGTAGGGATGATGGGACCCTTGACACCATGTGTAGGGATATGGGACACCATGCGGGACACCATGTGTTGTATGGTATATTGGGACAGCTTGCGTTGTATGGTACATATGGACACCTTGTGCTTTGTATGGTATGTTGGAACACCATGTTTTGTATGGTATGTTGGGTTTTTCTTTTATAGATATTTGGACATCATTTGTTTTGTATGGTATATTGGGACAGCATTTGAAATGATCTCAGAATATACCAAACACACAAATGGTGTCCTAATATACCATACAAAATGGCTTGTGGTATATTGGAACATGATTTGAATTGTATGGTATATTAGGACAGCATACTGTGGCATACACAACATATGGGGCATCAATATACCACAACACGATAATGGAATAAGTACAAACCGTGCTACCGCCTTTAATGTCGACGACGGAATGTTTCCTGAACCACTCCAGCTGGGACACTTCCTCAGGTAAGGCATTCAGGTGTGCTCGATTCACACACACAACCACCAACGTGTTCGGATGGTTACTGCTGATCTGGATCAGCATGTCGGCCAGGTGGGGCTGCCACAGCTCCAGTCGTGATTGGTTGAAACACGCTTTACCAAACATGTCGTCAATGACAACGATCTGGGGCCGCTGGGGGTCATCTTTCAACATGTATTCATCAGGAGAGGTCACCCATATTGGTTCGTATGATGGACGATCATGATCGTGTATGCCTTTCTCGAGAAAACTGTAAATCAATAAATAGAGGACCTTACCTGAGTGTGAGTTTACATGTAATATGATCAGGGCTCCAGATAAGGAATTTGTAATAGAGTATTGTCACTCCATCATTTCTGAAGTAATTGGGTATTTCAAAATGTTAATTGGGTAAAATAAAATCACACTACTGTTTACACATCAACAGACAGAAATTATTGAATAGTTTGCTTCGAAATGAAAACATGTCTTGGCATTTCATTAGAATTGTCTCCTTGGACAATTCTAATGAAATACCAAGATATGTTTTCATGGAAAATAAGAAATATATGCTATATTTGTGGTCTGTTTATTGTTTTCTGCAGCATGATAAATGTACCACAAAATTGTAATTGCTTTTTGATATTCGCTACTTCTGATTTCAATTGAGTTTTTTGGCAATTTTAATTGGGTATTTAAGCAAATACACAGCTTATCTGGAGCTCTGTATGATATTTATTATACATGTACATGTACAAGTTTACAGAAATTATATGAAATCATAGTAATTTCCAATAACCTTCGAAGAGAAGCATATTTAATACACATTGTTTTAAAGTCACTCTTTTTATTAAAATTTAATAAACAGTGTGACTTTAAAACAATGTATATAAAATCAGTCCACTCATTTCATAAATACCATATTAAAATCATCACAAATGTTAGATTCTACTTATTATACTCACTTGTTGTAGAAAAATGGGTATATTGTTTTCATCACGGGTGTCCCTTTGAAAATTTTCCCTATCATAAATAAGTAGAAAATTTCTAAAGTGTAATAGACGAGCCTAATACTTGGTACATATTTTCTTTATAATGGAAGGTAGATACAGGAAATGAATTTAAAAGTTAAATCCGACCCCCTATTGGACCTAAATTGTCCGTACATCCATCCGTCACATTTCTTGTAAGTAAAACTTTTTAACCATAATACATGTGGGTAAGGACTTGAAACATGGTGTCTGCCTTCCTTATGGTGTGTAGATGCACAAAGTGATTTTGATGTTTGATTCGACCCCTGTAGCCTATTTCATCAACATTGCAAAGTATACTTTAGTAGCAAAGTATACTTTGAGGGAGAAATTTTAATTTGTTTTTTAAATTTATTAATTTTTATTATACTGAATTTATTACATTATCACAGCCATTTAATGGCTGTGATAATGTAATAAATTCAGTATAATAATGCTGCATATTTTTAATCATGAAATATATGCATTTGTTAGTTCTATATGAAATAATGCATTTCAGGAAAAATAAATGATTACTCCCTCAAAGTATACTTTGCTAGTAAAGTATACTTTGCAATGTTGATGAAATAGGCCCCTGGTCATGGATTATCTCCCCCTTTTCGACTTAGAATTTCCCAATTTTGCATTATAAGAAGTAAAACATTTTAACCATACTATCTAGGGACTTGAAACTTGCTGCGTGTCTTCCTTATGTTGTGTAGATACGCAAAGTGAATTTCGATTCGATTCCCGGTATTGGATTATCTCCCTCTTTTTTACTTAGAATTTCCCAATTTTCCCTTGTAAGTAGCAAAACTTTTTAACCGTAATGGATAGGGACTTGAAACTTGATTTGAGCCCTGGTCATGGATAATCTCCCCTTTTTGACTTAGCATTTGGGAAAATGGGTATATTTCAATGGCGTGCCATCAACTGTGCTCTAGTTTTATAAGCACATAATCAAACACTGAAGCTGAAACTAATCACTTGTGTTCTGTATCTATCTCATTTAGAAGCTGTTAACTCATTCAACCCTGAGTATACTTATACTACATTGGCTTTTTTATACTCATTTTTGGACTATTCCATTAATGGCAACATGTGGACTTTTTTAGATGTGAATAATAAGTGACAAATGCTGCAGATCCTGATGAGACGGCTCGTTATGAGCCGGCTCATCTGGATCTACAGTGTTTGCACATCTTGGCTTTCCGGCATGTAGCGTTGAAAGAGTAAATACTCCATAACAGGAGTAATTTATGCAAACATTGTGACAAGGCTATAAATAAAATGCAGATATGAATTATCACATAAAATGTTATTTCAGAGTATAAAACAACGGTACTACAAGAAATCATCAACACTGATGGAAGTTTGTTTGTTTTGTTTGTTGGGGTTTAACGGCCTATCAACAGCTAAGGTCATTTAAGGCCGGGTCAATGGGTTTAGTACTAAATCTCATATATTACCTGTACAAGTACATGTACATGTTCAAGTACATGTAGAAATGGGGGGAAAATCCCAAAATCAGACCTGAATATTTACAATAAAAAAACTAAATATTTAGCCCTGAAATCAGAATAATCCTGATCTGATGCCAGGTCCTCGTCATACCAGAATGACTTGGCCCCCTCCCAAAAGCAGTAGGATCAGTAATAATCTTACTACTTTTATAATGGGCAATAACCCAATTCAACTCCCAGGTAACAAAAGAGCCAAGATAAAAATGTACCTGAGGGCCAAAACTGATAGAAGTTCCCCTCAAACATATGGATGATGACAAATAAGTATATGGAGTTTTAAGCCAATCTGACTTAAGGTTACAGAGATGGAAGGTACTGGTAGCCGAAAATTTGAACGCAAATCTCGGACTGACAGACTGACAGATAGACAGTGTGGTAACTATGCTTTTTCCGGGGTACATAAAAAAATAAAAATGTCATGACTGTCCTGAATGTTTTTAATTTCTATATTTACTAAGGTGACAGTTACCATTATTTAATGTCAGACACCATGAGAAAAATAATGTTATTGATTTTTTGAGTGTATCACAAATGTACTTCCGGATCAGCCTGCACTTGCAGTCTGTAGCCTATTTCACCAACATTGCAAAGTATACTTTTCTAGCAAAGTATACTTTGAGGGAGTAATCATTTGCATTATTTCGTATAGAACTAACGACTGCATATATTTGATGATTAAAAGCATGCAGAATTATTATACTGAATTTATTACATTATCACAGCCAAAATGGCTGTGATAATGTAATAAATTCAGTACAATAAAAATTAATAAATTTATCCTAAAATTGAAAATTTCGCCCTCAAAGTATACTTTTGCTAGAAAAGTATACTTTGCAATGTTGATGAAATAGGCTACTGATCAGGTTCTACAGTGATTGCTATTAAATGTAAAAACATCCTGATGCCTCAGCCAAACACAACAAAATAGTATTATGAATATCGCATCATATCATATAATAGGTTGTACAAAAATTACCAGTACAGAATTTGAAAATTTTCAGAAAATGTTTCACCAATTTCTTTATTTCTTCTTGAAATTATATATTGTTAAACTCATTTGAGCCATCTAGAAGAGACAGTTCAAATGAGTGGTAACAACATATACGCGCGAAATAAACAAAATAAAAATATTTTTTCAACAAAAAGTATTGTATGCATAGACGTCAAAACGGAAAGACTGTTTTGACAGCGCATGAGAATTGTCTCAAATGGCGTTTAGCGTTTAGCAGTCTGTCAACAGCTAAAGGCCATTTTAGGCCGGGTTAATGGGGTTGAATCACATATGTTACCTGTTGTGATGTGTGTGTGTGTCACTTAGCCCCCCTCCTTAAAAGTATTAGGTTTAGTACTATATTATGGGCATAACCAGATTCAACTCTAAAGTAACAAGGAAGCCAAACATGTACCTGAGGGCCAAACCAGGGATATCAGAATCCCGGTAAGGATGAACCCCATCGTTAAATTTACCCTTCGCATTCTCCCAACCAACTACCCACCCGCGAAAAACTAAAACTGTGACCATGTGGGGAGGGCCCGTCAATAATTACATTTTCCTCTGCCACTTTATGCGGGCATTAGCATCGTCTCTGCTCTGCTGGGCCTGCGGGAACTGCCAGGGCCCCTTCACGAAGCTCGTGACAAGGTGGTCGGCCGTGCACGACTTGCCCTCCCCAACGTCACCCACCAGCGTCACCCAGCCCGTGTACCACAGCTTCTTCCTCGCCGCGATGTATGGCGCAGCCTCGATGAAGCCCTGCTCCGGATTGTGCGGCTTACACGACCAGATTTGCTCCCAATCTGAAGACAAAATGAAGATTTCATTCACCATTACCCTACGTATTGATTGACATTATTATACATTTTATATCAGATGTAAATTTCCACACTGGGGCGATAACCGTGTTTCCTTAAAATATTAATGGACATTACTATTTATTCTCTGCATTTATTTTATAATACTTTATAATCTGTCGAAAATATAATTTTTTTCAGATGACACATTTAATTAGTATAAATAATTAAAAAATATCATGCCTCATTTGCATATGAAAATAGCCGGATACCACCGCGCGTCGCTATCAGTAAAATAAATATTACTAAATGATTATATCTGTATCGCAGAGCTGGTGGAATAGTGACACAATTATACACTTATTTAATTCCGATAAAGAGAATTTTGTGCCTACTGAGTAGGCATGTACCTTTAACACACAGCGAATTAATGACAGTAATGTTTAGTGTTTGTCCATTATAGAGAGGTTCCACTGTACATACTTTTCCTGAGGTCCTCGGGCAGGTAGTCTGTGACCGGGGGTAAAGCTTTTCCCTGGATATCAATGAAGTCGCTGTTGAGTCTCAGAGACATGGATGCCTTGTATTGTGTAGATTCTTCGTGATTAATTTATCATCACCTCAATGTGTCTCTCACAAAGTATCTGTAATATGATAAATAAGTAATTGATTAATGGGCGTCACCAGCATTTTTGAAAAGGGGGTACCACTTTCAGCTGTGAAGCAACCGAAATCTGTAAGCGGTCCAGTAGCCTATTTCACCAACGTTGCAAAGTATACTTATCTAGCAAAGTATACTTTGAGGGAGAAATTTTCAATTTAAGGATAAATTTATTAATTTTTATTATACTGAATTTAATTATTACATTATGTAATATCAAGCCTCTTGGAGGTCTGACATTATTAAAACAATCCCTTACACTACCGGATTACACCTCTATATCTAGTTATCTTGCACTTCATTAGAGTTCGTTCTGTTCTCGTCACTATCAGAATCCGAAGTGTCATTAGTTCTTTTCTATGTGTTCACCGGTCGTACAATAGTCCTCGGCCGTTTCCGTAGGCTGCATTCGTTAGTACCTGTAACCGCCTCGGGTCAGAAACCACCAATGTTCCAGGTATAAGCGCACTAATTTCTGGTGAACATTACACTCCATCCTGTTTTCTTTTGAAGCTGTCACTCCCCGGGGTCGGATGGTTCACTCCAGAAATTATCATACCATAGAAATCGCTTATTGGCTCAGCCTCATTAAGCACGTTCGGGACTTGGTCAGAACATTCAGATCACCAACCGAGGTACTATGGGTACTGTTCCTGCGGTAACACCTTTAAAACTGACTTTGTCCTTAAAACATATTTGGCACTATTTCTTATTTGGCACATTCAGTCTCTCCTTTGATGTACTTGGTACATCATCTCAATCCCAATAAGACTCATTTAAAACGTTATTATCACAGTTTGTCTTTGGCACAATAAATCCAATTAAGAATACATTAAAACACTTTATTTCAAAAATCCAGATCACAGATTCTTTGTCTTTACTACTGTAAAATCCATTTAAAATGTCCCAACCTAGAGACTCGGTCTCTAACACAGTCCGACCACCACGAAACTCCACACTTAGAGACTTGGTCTCACCGTTTCTGCCGTAAAACACTCCACATATTATTGTACTCTACTACAACTGGGCCCTGTAGAGTTATTGGTCATTCTCCGCAGTCTGCCTCAGCACCTCCTGAAATGTGGTGCCTCTGATCAAGGCATTTCCGCAACCCGCTCCGCTTGGCCGTCTTCCTTAATGACGTATGTTTGGACGTGATATGTGACTACGTCCAACCCAATCTCGCCAAACCTCGGGCATTTCTACCAAATGTCGCATTTTGCCCGAATGTCTGCCCTTGATGCTGTGCTTGCACCATTCGGATGCAAGCCAATGACCACCACTATCCCCTTTCCAACCATCTCACTTACCATATCCGGAGTGGGATATGTCTCTGGCTGAATGGCTGAATGGGATATCCGAACCACGAGAAAAATGATCAACCGCTGAATTGGCCTCGATCTACCCTCATCAGGATGTGTTCATGTCCCCGGGGAGTAGTAGGCAATGGACTCATGAAATCAGTCTGCACTCGCTCAATTGGTGCACTGTCTGTGGAGGCTTTGAGCCTGCCGTGACCTATTGCCATTCCATCCCAAAATCACTTTTCTTTCATGCTTGCCTTATTTCTCACCACACCCTGATGTCCGGAAGATGTAATGTCATAGTTCCACTCTAATGCCATAGGTCTTAGACTATCTGGCACTACCAAGTCTTTCTCGTCACATTCATATCTGGTTCGGTATAGTACCCCCTCAATGAGTACAAACTGCTCTTGGTCGCAGAGCTCGCTATAAATAAAGGGGCTTCCTCAGGCTGAGCAGACGTTCTCAACCATTCCAGGATCAACTCTAGATCCTTGTCCTTTCATTGAGCTTCTCTAAGCTCTTCTACAGAGAATCCACAACTAGACGGTGTCTCTGGCACACCCACTGTCGTCCCTTTGGGGACGCGCCAGTCTAAAACGTAAAACCGTCACCTTGGGTGACGAAGTCTACACAGAACTCCCTCGCCAAGGTCATTACACCCTCCTGGATCCCACGGCCAGATCACATCGAGACCAGGCTCGCCCAGTTCCATCCTTGCCCGTACCTCTGGTGGCTTGGCCTTCCCTGTCTCGCCGGATTCAGCACCGGGACTCTCACTGGCAACACCGACGTCTTTGCCCTCATCCGTCTCATCTGCGAAATCCATTCCACGCTCGCCACCAGGTGAGCAAACATGGTAAGTTTGCCCCTCTGATGACACCCCGGAAAATGTTTGCTCCTCCTTGCATGCTATTATATGCTCCAACCCGCAAGCAACCGGAAACATGTGTTCGCTACGCACGTGATCCTTGTCCCCACCTTGGAACACATGTTCATGACGCACATGTTCCTCCTTGACAAAACCGGGACAAATGTGTTCGCTACGCACATTCTCCCCGCTTGCATTTGGATACATACATACCTTGCATGCTACAGGACACAAGTTTTCCTTCCTTGTGGAATCTTGGATTTCCACTTCAATCGGAACCCTGTTCCTATCACCATCTTCAACCTGAGATCCTGAGTCATTTGGTGACTCATCAACCTTCGGGCAAATCGGACCGACATCCATTTCAGGTTTTCTACTTCCACTAGGCGATTGACTCATCGACTGTTCCCGCACACCCATCTTAGATGGATACAAAGTGGCCCCACTACTACTCAGTGTGGCATCAATGCTTTCATTCATCTCCACATCTCTACTGGGGGCTAGTGCCACCTTTCCGCACTTAGTGCACACATACGAGTCCGAGTACTTGGTACCCAAACTCGGTATCAGACTTGGTATAGACGTATCCATCGTTGGATCAACTAACCATTCGGCACACGCAGCTTTTCCATCAGATTTTGACTTTCCATCCGGAGAGTGGCCTATTTTCTTACCCTTGCTCTTTGGACAATTTCTTTTAAAGTGGCCTTCCTCCAAACAAGCAAAACATTTGTTTTTCAATGGACACTCCATGTATGTATGAGTTGGTTTCCTGCATATGGAGCACCTCTGATGGAATCCCCTTTTGGTGGCCAGCAATATCAAATGTTCCAAACATTTCTGCAGTTTCACAAACGCATCTTCCAATGATGTGATGCGGCATTCTGAAGTTGTTGGTTCAGGTCTGGCTGGAGTGGGCACCATCTCCCTCTGCTGCGGAGCTTTCACCTCAAAAACCTGGGGTCCCTCATTGTCAAGATCTGGCGGTCGCTTGGTCTCTCTCCTGTTATATTTACCATACATCGCACAGTGCACATGCTGGTACCAGAGTACATCGTTGATGGTTTGTTGTATGGTTGCCGGTCTACCCAGGTATACATGCTGGCCTGCCTCTTTGTCCAATAAACCTTGACAAAGTCTATTTACCGCCTGCTGGTTACAGTAATGTTCGGGCAAATCTTGGAATGCCCGAACTGCCAGCAACTGTATTCTATCAGCCCAGTCATTGAGCTTCTCTCCAGGATTCTGCACTGCCGTCTCAAACTTCACCTGAACAGTCTCGGTCGACTCTGGACTAAATCGACTAATTGATCAAAGGTCATGTCAGTTGTCGCTATCATGGCCTGAAAGTCAGCGGCTTTCCCATACAAACACCAGCGCAAACTATGAACACGAACATCTTGTGTCCACTGACATGCGTCTGCATACTGGAGAAAGCGCTGTCTAAATGTCAGCCAGTTACCAGTACCATCGTATTGCAGACCCTTAGGTAAACTTTTAATTACGTCTACAAAGTTACTGGTGCGCGACCTTGACTGACTCCGGTAACTGGAGTACTTGGTACTCGAGTGGTACCGTGATGTTGTTCTATGTGACCTTGACATACTTTGGCTAGACTCTGACCGTGACCCGTTTCGCCTGTGACGACTGACCTTAGGTCTCGTATTCAAGTACTTGGTACTCGAATGATACTTCGTTCTGGGTGACCTTGACCTACTTCTACCGGACCTTGACCTACTTTCACTGGTGCGCGACCTATGTCTGTGTCTAGTCCGCCGGTCATGTCGAGTGTATGAATGTCTGTCCTTTGTCGTCTGGTATGACCTTGACCTACTCCTACTGTTGTAAGTGCAACTGGAAATTGATCGGCTTCTATTTTTATTGTGCCGTCTATTACGATGTACCGCATCCCTCCCGTACTTAGTACGCGAGTACCGTTCATCCCTAGGTGACCCAAATGACCTTGACCTCTCCCGTTTGACATCATACTCTGTCGACCTAGAGGTACGCCTATTTCTCCCACGACCTTCGGCATTGTCGTACTTGGTACGAGAATGACGACCACTGACATCTCTATGCCATAACTTGGTTCTGGAAATATCACCCTTTAACCTTGGGTGCTTTGACTCTGGCTCACTGTCCGATTCCACACGTTGTTTATGTAACCCATTGTTGTTCAACAGCACGTCACCCACTTGCTGCAGTTGTGTCTCCCTGTGTTTTCTCTCCCGAGTATCACCCTCAAGTTTAACTTTGGGTCCGACACCACCATACTTGGCATCTGTGAGACCACCCTTGTACCTAGGCTCAGTTCTTAATAAGTGAGAGACAATTTGCAGTGTTTGCTCGACTTCCGCCTTAATATTGTCGTAACTGCCCGTAGATGCACATTCCTCCTCCTCCCTTCTTATAAATAAACCGCCTCTCCACTGGCAATGTGTCATCAAATTCCTCAGTCATATCCACTGCCTGGCCATGTTTACAACTTGGTTGTAGAGTTTGGGTTGAGGTTGTTTGGGTGTCAAATGTACGGTGCTGTGGCTATTTTGTACAAAGGGGAACTTATAAATTATATAGTTTTTTTTATAAACAAAAATTACCAGTCAAAATTTACAACTTTTTCCAGTATATTTACCGCTAAATTACACTTGCACAACAACTACAACTTAGTATGCACAATTTTAATTGATTCTTGGAGTCAACAATGGAAACTTGAAGCAAATTTTCAGAATGGACCCGCCTTCCTGTCACTTGAACCGTCTTTCAAAAAAATTATTATTATATATATACATGTAATTTCCTTTTTTTTATTTTACCTTAACACAAACAAATTACTTTGGGGAAATTATTTATTAATTACAATTGATGATTATATTATTATAACCTTGTAAAATTAGATGGAAACCCGAATTTTCTCCTTGGTGTTTGTTTTCCCGCGAAAATTGAGCCGCTTATATCACGAAATAAAATAAAAAACAAAAGAAAACATGAACTAAATCACACTTTATTGAAAAATACAATCCAATTCAAGCAAATATGGGGGACTATACTGAATACAACTCTGTGTTTACTCTCTTGGAGAGATAAACGTGGATTCCAATGTGGAAATGGACAATTTTCCACGCCGACTGATCTGCTCTGGATCTCAACTTCAGTATCCAGATACGCAGCTTGCAAAATTGTTTTGCAACTGCAAGTTCTCCCACGCCGTGAAAACTATTCTGACATCCTCGTCGCCATTGTAATATCAAGCCTCTTGGAGGTCTGACATTATTAAAACAATCCCTTACACTACCGGATTACACCTCTATATCTAGTTATCTTGCACTTCATTAGAGTTCGTTCTGTTCTCGTCACTATCAGAATCCGAAGTATCATTAGTTCTTTTCTATGTGTTCACCGGTCGTACAATAGTCCTCGGCCGTTTCGGTACCAGTCCACCAAGATTTTAGAATTTTTTAGCAATTCTTGGCCGAGTGAGCACTTCCGCAAGTTTTTTTCTCAGATATCCTCTTCATATATTCACAGAGGCTGTTTGCTGTATACACCTGTTACATTATATGTCAAGAAACTTTAGTAGCTACACAAATCAAATTGGCATACAGCTAAGAGCATTTATAATGTGTGAAAGTTAGCATGTGGTGGTCAATTTCTGCACTTATTCCGTCATGGCCGCTGGACTAAAGGCGCCAGAAAGCTATGTGACGTGCGGAGTTTGCACCAACAAATAATGTGTGAATCAAGTCTACATGTATACCTGCCCACACTGATCATAGTCTGTACTGGTACTGAGTGTTTTGTTTTCGAGCCACAAACCTCTGTTTCAGACTGTTAAAATGGCGCCCCAAACAACAAACACACATTTCGAGCGGAAGATGCGTACAATTTTAATCTGAATATGCTCACTAAATGGCCCAGATCACAGTTTGGCACATAATTTTACAAATACTTGCTTTTGTCAGCTGAAAATAGCATAGGATGGGGAGTATTTAATTTTAAGTCACATTCAATCGCCACAGACAGGCAGTTTTGGAATATTCAGTAAAAAGCCCATAGGCAAACTACGAAACTAAGCCTTTTTCAGGTGGACTGGTACCTTCCGTAGGCTGCATTCGTTAGTACCTGTAACCGCCTCGGGTCAGAAACCACCAATGTTCCAGGTATCAGCGCACTAATTTCTGGTGAACATTACAATTATCATAGCCATTTTGGCTGTGATAATGTAATACATTCAGTATAATAATTCTGCATACTTTTAATCATCAAATATATGCAGTGATTAGTTATATATATATGAAATAATGCATTTTGGGAAAAATAAATGATTATATATACTCCCTCACAGTATACTTTGCAATGTTGATGTTGTGCCCGCCGTTCATGCGAAACCCAGCTTGTATTGTTTGTTAATGATCTTGTGCAGCACATACAGAAAGGCCAGGTTGACATAGCAATTATGGATTTCAGCAAGGCATTTGATGTTGTCGATCATGACAGACTATTGCACAAGGCATCATATTATGGCATACGGGGGCACGGGAACCAGTGGATAAAAGCTTTTCTTAGTAACCGGACTCAACAGGTGGTAGTAGATGGTGCAATCTCCACAAAAGCAGATGTACAGTCGGGCGTTCCTCGAGGGATCAGTTTTGGGCCTCTTCTGTTTCTGCTCTACATAAATGACCTACCTGAAGCTATCAGCTCAAATGTCAGACTATTTGCTGATGACTGTGTGGTTTACAGACAAATTAAATCCCAGTCGGACAGTGCACAGCTTCAGGAAGATTTGGACAAGTTATCATTATGGGAGCGGAAATGGAGGATGTCCTTCAATATTGATAAATGCCACATAATGCATGTTTCAAGGTCCAGAAATGTCTCTAAGACCACATACTACCTCCAAAATCAACCTCTATCAACAGTCAAGCAAGCTACCTATTTGGGTGTGGAGTTAACATCAGATTTATCTTGGTCTCCCCATATTAACAAAATAACAGGTAAAGCCAGCCAATCTCTGGGTTTTCCGAAACGAAACCTACACTCAGCCAAGCCAGAAACTAAACAAGCTGCCTATACTTCCATTGTCAGGCCGACATTAGAATACAGCTCATTGGCCTGGGATCCATATACCCAGAAAGATACCCAAAAGCTAGAGAAAGTACAGCGACGGGCAGCGAGGTTTGTCACTAACAATTATGACAAAAGCCCGGGCACGGTCACTAACATAATGTCGGACTTACAGTGGAAGTCATTACAGTCTAGACGGCAAAATAGCCACCTCTCACTTTTTTACAAAATTGTTCACAATCACGTCGATATATCCCCAAATTTGTACTTAACTCCACACATCAGACAATCCAGACACTATCACCAATTTGCCTATCAAATTCCTACAATTTCAGTCGACTACCATAAATACTCATTTTTCCCACGAACCGTCATTGTGTGGAATACACTCCCTGCCAATGTAGTCAGTGCTGACACGATCTTAGGATTTAAGTCAGCGCTGGCTGCACTGTCACTCCCATAAGTTGACACTCTGCTTTTATCTTTTAACCATTAATATCACACTTCTCAATATACATATTGTACAGGTGCATTATAGGCTTTTAATTAGTTCTTGCATATCATTTTTAGGACTGCACAATCTTATCTCTTGCCATGTCCATCAAGGTGGACTGAGTAGCATTGGTGGCATGGCATTCACTGTACTAACCCCCACGCATTGCCATAATAGTCGGTAAACGACTGTTTGCAATTATTATAAAAGAAGAAGAAGAAGAATAGGCTACAGGGAAAGTCCTGGACCACTTACAGATTTTGGTTGCTTCACAACTCCGGAAAATGTTTGAAGTCAAATGATGTATGCGGGTATATGGGTATATGTGCTATATGCGGGTATGTTTGTACAACAACTAGCTCCTGGATAAGAGTTTTGGGTCAATTCAAAATTGGCATCTGGTAATACCTTTGTCATCGCTTGACTGTGTTTTATAAGTAGGCTATTTGAATAATATAATGTCGGCTCATTCATGCCCTCAAAATCAGACCTCATTTATATAAAATATGTCCTACTGGCTCCAAAAAGGGTGGTTCGTACGAACCCATCGAACCTCCCCTGACAACACCCTTGAGAACTTACAAAAACTAGCTCAGTAGATGACACACGAAAACACATGACATGATACATGCTTGCATGCGGGTTTTTCATGAAAATTTCGAAACCATGCATGATAATGGCTGGCGAAACAAAGGTATACCTTTATGTACATAATAGACTAAATGAACTGCGCCCCAAAACTGAATACTTACAACCACCACAATCTACTTCCTATTTCACTTGTGAAATCCCGGTTTTTCTAAATTTAGAACACTGGAAATACCAACGTATACTGTTGTAGTTGTAGTCTTCATAATGAATAAACCCGCGCTGTCTCTTGTGCCATCGCCCGAAACAGTGTGCACATATAAGTTAGAAAGCTAACGTCCCAGATTTTATTATATATTCGCCAGCAATAAAAGAGCAAAAACCGGTAACAGTGTCTGAAACTAATAAGAATATATTTTTCAAACAATCACTCAACGATTTTAATAAATTCACTTAATCGCCACATAAACCATAATGGGCATTTCAAGACCACATGCCTGTATAGTGGTATTGGCAAAAAGTGTAGATCCAGATGAGAGCCGTGACGATCCGTCTCAACTGTAGCCGATTTCATCAAAATTGCAAAGTATACTTATCTAGCAAAGTATACTTTGAGGGAGTAATCATATTATAGTTAGTTCTAAATTTCAAACAACTATATGTACAGCCAAACAAAAATAATACGGATCGTACACACGATATATCTGAGAAAAAACAAACAATTACAGAAGTGGCATGTTCAAAATGGTATTAAAGTTATGGACTGAACACAAATGTCAATCTGCGAAAAAAGAAAGGGAGATAACTAATTTATTAGCTAGATGAGAGTTGTCATTCTTGCACGAAACACACCTTTGGGTCGTGCATGGTACATGCCAGTGCAGTGTCGTGAACCTATTCCAAATACAGCGAAACCTCTACACCGGACACCCTGGGAGAACCCCAGGGTGTCCGGTTTAGTGATGTTTCACTGTAAATCAGTCATGTGACAATTCTAAAACGTATGTGTGTGCTTTGCAATCAAGAACATACATTCTCATCCGAGATAAATGACCACGAAACCCATAAAAAATACGATAACATATGTTTACATGGTGTTCGGTTTAGAGAGGTTTCATTGTAGTAATCAAGTTATGGACAGGAAATTGGTCGACAAAAAGGAAGAAAAGTTTGAAATTAGAGAAGATAGAGACGTCATTTTTGCACGTGAAACACAATTAGGTCATAGCTTATGCACATGTGATGTTTAAAGACGCTTAATAATAAAAGTGTGCATGAGCAAGGATTTATGGTTATATATATATATATAGTTATATGAATATGTCTCTGGCTTGAGTCATGCTCTAGAAACGAACTAAGTCAGCACAAAAAACACGCATACACAAATGGAAATAACTTAGAATTAGATTAGAATGCCGGACCGGACACGAACTCTGGTTTGTAAATTGTCACTAAATGGTTTACTGGAAGTTATTAATTAATATCATAATTAAAGTTGAATACAATAGAAGCACCTTTAAATAAACCTCATTAAATGAGGCAGTGCATTTTAACATTTTTTAAATCAAGTTATCGGTCGCCCGAAATCTCGTTTCTGCAACCATTCCACAGCAAATAAATACATTGGAACCTCTCTAAATCGGACACCCAAACAATCCCAATGTGATTGTTTGGATGGGTTTCACTGTTATTTGAGACACGCCATGTGAGTTTGTACCTTCGGACATCTGCGTAATTTACGTTTAGAAAATTTACAAGATTTTCCGTAAATGTCGTCAAAAGTTGACAAAACTTTAAAAGTACATGCGGAGTCACTCTGAAAAGTTTGTCAACTTTTGACTGTATTTATGAAAAATATTGAAAATTTTGTAAAGGTATTTAATAAAATTACGCAGATGTCCGAAGGTAAAAAATCACGTGGTGTGTCTCATTTGTTAATGAGCCTGTATGTTCATGGTATCAATGTACATACTCACGTATTGGAGTGTTCACAGGTCAGTAGCCGATTTCATCAACATTGCAAAGTATACTTATCTAGCAAAGTATACTTTGAGGGAGAAATTTTAAATTTTAGGATAAATTTATTAATTTTTATTATACTGATTTGTTTACATTATCACAGCCAATAACAGCAATTTGTTCTCTTCAAAAGTAAAGTTGGGCATGCCAACTATTTTACACATAATGTTGAGCATTGCCGTTGCTATTAATAACTTGCTTTCAGTTCACTCGCTGACTTTAAATGTCACCTGACTGTTGTTAATTGCGAACGCAAATTGAGCCTATTGAGACGTCCCCCAATGAACAGAGAGCCACTTCCGAAAGTAGACCCGTGCAAACGGCCAGAATCACGATCCCAATAGCGTGGAGACAGTATGTCTCCCGCCAAAAAATCAGTATAATAATTCTGCATACTTTTAATCATCAAATATATGCAGTAGTTAGTTCTATATGACATAATGTATTTGAGGAAAAATAAAGGATTACTCCCTCAAAGTATACTTTGCTAGAAAAGTATACTTTGCAATGTTGGTGAAATGGGCTACTGAATTACAGCGAAACCTCTCTAAACTGGACACCATGGGGGAAACGTTCCACTGTATATACAATTCGTTAGTTTGTATCTCCGTTATTGACGTTTTAAAGGTACATGCCCACTCAGTTGGCACAACATGTTCTTTATAGCAATTAAATAAGTATATAATTGTGTCACTATTCCACCAGTTTTAACATTTACCAGTGCCCGCTATACAGATACATGTATATGTATACTCATTTCATTTAGTAATATTTATTTTACCGACTTTAGTGACTCGCGGTGGTATCAGGTTATTTTCATATGCAAACAAGGCATGGTATTTTTTAATTATATAATATTTTCGACAGATTATAAGTATGATTATTGCGCATCAAACAAAAAATACAGAGAATAAATAGTAATGTCCGTTAAAATTTTAAGGAAACACGGTTATCGCCCCTGATATCAGTGTGGACATTTACGTCTGATATAAAATGTATATAATAATGTCAATCAATACGTGGGATAATTGTGAATGTATGTTTATTTTGCCAGAAAATATCATATCTACAGAATATACAAAACTATCTGTCTCCCTATATTATAACCTGGCATGTGCCTTTAAGAAAACCCCCCTAGCCGCAATTTAATACAAATTCATGTTATACCTATATGGTAACGTAATGCCAATTACTGTTGATAATATAAACTGAGCGACCATTGCGTAGGGAAATTCATTTTCTAATGGGTTTCCTAGAAATCTGTCTTGGTACAGTCAGTATGTAAGGTTTAACCCTTACTACACTGAATTAAATTTTGTCGTCTGCTGGAAATGTTTTATTTTTAATATTTCTCGACAAAAACCTGTTTTGACAGCGCATGAGAATCGTCTCCACTGGAGACGATTATCATGTGCTGTCAAAACAAGAATTAAGGCAAAAATTAAAAACAGCAGACGAAAATTTATGTCTACCGCGTAGTAATGGTTAATGCCGCAAACACTGCACTCTAGACTAATGCGAGACACTGGTATGAGGTAATACATATCCCCTAGCAATGAAACTGAACAGAAATTTATGTTTTCTGCCTGTTTTCATTATTTGCTTACATTACAAACAATTTCCAAGCACCGCGTGAGCCATTTGATATATGCGTTATTGAATGACCCATGTCCGGTATGTGCCTACTCGTATTGTGGTCTGAAATGTACGGAAGCCCATTAGGGCCACTTCACTTTTTTTTTTTTATCTTTTCTTGAATTTTCGAGATCTTTTCTTGGATACCTTCTTGAATTTTCAAGATCTTTTCTTGAATTTTCAAGATGTTTTCTTGAATTTTCAAGTTATTTTCTTGAATATTCAAGATCTTTTCTTGAAATTCAAGAAAAGAACTTGAACATTCAAGATTTCAAGAGGTTTTCTTGAATTTTCAAGTTCTTTTCTTGAAAATTCATCTTTTCTTGAAAATTAATTTTTCTTGAAAATTCAAGAAAAGAAATTGAAAATTCAAGAAAACATCTTGAATAAATGGAAATTAAAAAAAAGTGAAGTGGCCCTAATGGGCTTCCGTAGAAATGACATCGCGTCGGAACATTTGTTTTAAACTTATAGTTTGTGGGACCAAATAAAGGAAGCCACAACATGGGGCCGTTTCACTAAACTTCGTACCACTAAAATGTTCGTAAGTTCAAAAGGAAACACTTATTGGATTTACATTTATTGAGCATAGGCTGCATATGCAGCCTATGCTCAATAAATGTAAATACATCAATTTCAAATTTCCAGACTATCCTAAATTTGCACTTACGAACATTTTAGTCGTACGAAGTTTAGTGAAACTGGCTCCAGAACACTTACATATTGGTAAATTTTAGCGGTTAATGGAATAATGGGGATAACTCTGTAGTGGTGTTGCCCCTTTCTTCCACTGACACCTTCAATGATTAACTTTTATCACCAAGCGTTGATTATTTTTAATTATTGAATGGATGATGTTTCACAATCTGTGTTTTTTTTTCGCTACATGGAATCTGTATCAATAAAACGAAGTATTTTAATTGATCAACTTCCATGGTTTGTTGTTTATATAATATAATATCATCTATTAAAGTGGGAAGACAATTGGTAATATATGTCCGGTAGCACTGTATCCGGAGGCACACTTTGTGAAACATAATGCTGTTTTAGTAGTGAAATGATAGTAAACGCTATGCCACCCGCTGCAATAATACGTGATAGTTGCAGACACAAGTTGAATTGATTTTAAAAATAAATCACTCATAGTGGCACATGGGTTCATGAATACGATACAAATCTACATGTAAATCTGTTTCGACAAAACGGTTTCATTACTCCCTGCGTATATTTGAGACACCAACAAATACATTGCCGGCGATCGTTACAATGACACGTACTTACAACAAATACATTGCTGGCGATCGCTACAATGACGCGTACTTACAACAAATACATTGCCGGCGATCGTTACAATGACACGTAACGATCGTTATAATGACGCGAACTTATAACAAATATATTGTCGGCGATCGTTACAATGACGCGCACTTACAACAAATACATTGCCGGCGATCGTTACAATGACGCGCACTTACAACAAATACATTGCAGGCGATCGTTATAATGACGCGTACTTACAACAAATACATTGCCGGCGATCGTTACAATGACGCGCACTTACAACAAAGACATTGCCGGCGATCGTTATAATGACGCGAACTTACAACAAATATATTGCCGGCGATCGTTACAATGACGCGCACTTACAACAAACACATTGCCGGCGATCGTTACAATGACGCGCACTTACAACAAATACATTGCCGGCGATCGCTACAATGACACGTACTTACAACAGATACATTTCCGGCGATCGTTACAATGACGCGTACTTAAAACAAATACATTCCCGGTGATCGTTACAATGACACATACTTACAACAAATACATTGCCGGCGATCGTTACAATGACACGTACTAACAACAAATGCAACGACGCGCACTTACAACAAATACATTGCCGGCGATCGTTATAATGACGCGTACTTACAACAAATACATTGCCGGCGATCGTTACAATGACGCGCACTTACAACAAATACATTGCCGGCGATCGCTACAATGACACGTACTTACAACAGATATACTTCCAGCGATCGTTACAATGACGCGTGCTTACAACAAATACATTGCCGGTGATCGTTACAATGACACATACTTACAACAACAAATACATTGCCGGCGATCTTACAATGACACACGTACTAACAACAAATGCAACGACGCCCACTTACAACAAATACATTGCCGGCGATCGTTATAATTACGCGTACTTACAACAAATACATTGCCGGCGATCGTTACAATGACGCACACTTACAACAAATACATTGCCGGCGAACGTTACAATGAAACGTGATTACAACAGATACATTTCCGGCGATCGTTACAATGACGCGTACTTACAACAAATACATTGCCGGCGATCGTTACAATGACACGTACTAACAACAAATGCAACGACGCGCACTTACAACAAATACATTGTCGGCGATCGTTATGTTATAATGACGCGTACTTACAACAAATACATTGCCGGCGATCGTTACATTGACGCGCACTTACAACAAATACATTGCCGGCGATCGCTACAATGAAACGTACTTACAATAGATACATTTCCGGCGATCGTTACAATGACGCGTACTTACAACAAATGCATTGCCGGTGATCGTTACAATGACATATACATACAACAAATACATTGCCGGCGATCGTTACAATGACACACGTACTAACAACAAATGCAACGACGCGCACTTACAACAAATACATTGCCGGCGATCGTTACAATGACGCACACTTACAACAAATACATTGCCGGCGACCGCTACAATGACACGTGCTTACAACAGATACATTTCCGGCGATCGTTACAATGACGCGTACTTACAACAAATACATTGCCGGCGATCGTTACAATGACACAGTACTAACAACAAATGCAACGACGCGCACTTACAACAAATACATTGCCGGCGATCGTTATAATGACGCGTACTTACAACAAATACATTGCCGGCGATCGTTACAATGACGCGCACTTACAACAAATACATTGCTGGCGATCGTTATAATGACGCGAACTTACAACAAATACATTTCCGGCGATCGTTATAATGACGCGTACTTACAACAAATATATTGCCGGCGATCGTTACAATGACGCGCACTTACAACAAATACATTGCTGGCGATCGTTATAATGACGCGAACTTACAACAAATACATTGCCGGCGATCGTTACAAGACGCGTACGTACAACAAATACATTGCCGGCGATCGCTACAATGACACGTACTTACAACAGATACATTGCCGGCGATCGTTACAATGACGCGAACTTACAACAAATACATTGTCGGCGATCGTTACAATGACGCGCACTTACAACAAATACATTGCCGGCGATCGCTAGAATGACACGTACTTACAACAGATACATTGCCCTTCGATCGCTACAATGACGCGTGCTTACAACAAATAAATTGCCGGTGATCGTTACCATGACGCGTACTTACAACAAATGCATTTCCGGCGATCACTACAATGACATGTATGTATAACAAATACATTGCCGGTGATCGTTACAATGACACGTACTTACACAAAATACATTGCCGGCGATCGTTAAAATGATAGGTACTTACAACAAATGCATTGCCGGCGATCGTTAAAATTATATGTACTTACAAAATATACATTGCCGGCGATATATATATTTCAGACACCAACAAATACATTGCCGGCGATCGTTACAATGACACGTACTTATAGCAAATACATTGCCGAACAAATACATTGCCGGCGATCGTTACAAGGACGCGTACTTACAACAAATACATTGTTAGTAGGGATGTTATCGAATGCCAAAAACGGTATTCGAATATTCGGTCGAGGTATTCGAATAGTATTCGAATATTCGGAAAACGCTATATTCGGTAGGCAGACGTAGTTACTCCGCTGGTAATCACACTACACTACACGGTGTGTGCTCTAAATAGCCATTGTTTGCTAGACGGGATCTGGTTCAGATAGCCGCGATTGATGCGTCACAGGTTACAGGTTACATTTCTGTACCTGCGTAGTTACCGGTAGTTAGAAAATGAAAAAATAAACGGGAAAAAATCGATCTCGATATGAAGGATATATTAAATATAATCCAGTTAACCTGGCCTTACACGACCTTAGCTGTTGATAGGCCGTTAAGCACCAATATTCAATCAATCATGGTTGGTGTGTGTGTGGGGGGGGGGGGGTGTACATCAGACCACTTTTAATGACTGGAGAAAACGAACAAACAAACGCTAATCATCCAAACAGTTTATCAATATTCAACAGAGCATATATGTATGAAGAAATGACAAAATTAATCTGACCAGCTTACAGCGTATCGGTGTAGATGTAACGCTCCAGTTACGCTGTGTAATTTGATGAGTAAAATTATAATTTCTCCCCAAAATGGCAAGTTATAAGTGCTTTAGAATCGTCTCAATGAATTAGTCTAAATAAAGTGACTCCCTACGTACTTGTAATTTTTCGAAGACATATTAAAAACATCACGCCTAATTGATCAAATTACACACCGTATCTGGAGCGCTGTTAATTATAAATCCCGTGCCAGCTAGGTCACGTGTCGGATTGTTTGGAATTGTCGCCGTAAACGCCTGCGGTGTAAGTTGGCTGGCAGCCAGTGACACGTGAAATTTACACAAAGTTGAAAGATAACTTTATTGAGTTTATTCTTAGAACACAAAACAAAACAGGGGCAATATACGGCGTTGCGTTAAGGGTGGTTTTCTCAGATCCAGTTTCATTACTGAATGTATCACGCACAGTTTATCCAACAAATTGTAACTTAATAACTTAATCACTGTTGTCTAAGTCAGAAATGTGTGAAAAAACCTTGTTCTTATTCAAGAAGATAATTTTGTCCACTATGTCACTGGATAGCCGGTTACGTCGTTTATTCAGTAATAGTCCGGCGGTGGAGAAAATGCGCTCAGAGGGTACAGAAGTGGCGGGTACAGCGAGAACTTGTCTGGCGATCACGGCGACCCTGGGGAACTTGGTCTCGTTGTGCTTCCACCACGACAAGGGGTCAACTTCCGGGTCCGGAGATTCACGTAGGTAGGAACGAAGGCTGTCGCAAACTTTCACACATCTCAAGATATCAAAGTGTTGACTTTAAATAACGATTAATCCCTTCGGTACACAGAAAATTGATAGAAAAAAATTTTTTTTTTTTTTTTTTTACTATTCGAATAGCAAAACGGTATTCGAATATTCGGACAACAACCGAATATTCGAATATTCGAATATTCGATAACAACCCTAATTGTTAGTGATCGTTACAATGACACATACTTACAACAAATACATTGCCGGCGATCGTTACAATGACGCGCACTTACAACAAATACATTGCCGGCGATCGATACAATGACACGTACTTACAACAGATACATTTCCGGCGATCGTTACAATGACGCGTACTTACAACAAATACATTGCCGGCGATTGCTACAATGACATGTACTAACAACAAATGCAATGACGCGCACTTACAACAAATAAATTGCCGGCGATCGTTATAATGACGCGTACTTGCAACAAATACATTGCCGGCGATCGTTACAATGACGCGCACTTACAACAAATACATTGCTGGCGATCGTTATAATGACGCGAACTAACAAAAAATACATTGCCGGCGATCGTTACAATGACGCGTAATTACAACAGATACATTGCCGGCGATTGTTACAATGACGGTACTTACAATAAATAAATTGGCGGTGATCGTTACCATGACGCGTACTTACAACAAATACATTGCGGGTGATCGTTACAATGACACGTACCTACAAAAAATACATTGCCGGCGATCGTTAAAATGATAGGTACTTACAACAAATGCATTGCCGGCGATCGTTAAAATTATATGTACTTACAAAAAATACATTGCCGGCGATATATATATTTGAGACACCAACAAATACATTGCCTGCGATCGTTACAATGACACGTACTTACAGCAAATACACTGCCGAACAAATACATTGCCGGCGATCGTTACAATGACGCGTACTTACAACAAATATATTGCCGAACAAATACATTGCCGACGATCGTTACAATGACGCGTACTTACAACAAGTATATTGCGGAACAAATACATTGCCGGCGATCGTTACAAGGACGCGAACTTACAACAAATACATTCCTAGTGATCCTTACAATGACACGTACTTACAACAAATAAATTGCCGGCGATCGTTACAATGACACGTACTTACAACAAATACATTGCCGGCGATCGTTACAATGACACGTACTTACAAACAAAGCATTGTCGGCGATCGTTAAAATGATATGTACTTACAAAAAATACGTTGCCGGCGATCGTTACAAGGACGCGAACTTACAACAAATACATTCCTAGTGATCCTTACAATGACACGTACTTACAACAAATAAATTGCCGGCGATCGATACAATGACACGTACTTACAACAAATGCATTGCCGGCGATCGTTACAATGACACGTACTTACAACAAATACACTGCCGGTGATCGTTACAATGACACGTAATTACTAACAAAGCATTGTCGGCGATCGTTAAAATGATATGTACTTACAAAAAATACATTGCCGGCGATCGTTACAATGACACGTACTTACAAAAAATACATTGTCGGTGATCGTTACAATGACACGTACTTCCAACAAATACGTTGCCGGCGATCGTTACAATGACGCGTACTTACAACAAATACATTGACGGCGATCGTTACAATGACGTGTACTTACAACAAATACATTGTCGGTGATCGTTACAATGATACGTACTTACAGCAAATACATTGCCGAACAAATACATTGCCGGCGATCGTTACAATGACGCGTACTTACAACAAATACATTGTCGGTGATCATTACAATGACATGTACTTACAACAAATACATTTCCGTCGATTGTTACAATGATACGTACTTACAACAAATACATTGCCGGCGATCGTTACAATGATACGTACTTACAACAAATACATTGCCAGCGATCGTTACAATGACGCGTACTCACAACAAATACGTTGTCGGTGATCGTTACAATGATACGTACTTACAACACATACATTGTCGGTGATCGTTACAATGACGCGTACTCACAACAAATACGTTGTCGGTGATCGTTACAATGACGCGTACTCACAACAAATACGTTGTCGGTGATCTTTACAATGATACGTACTTACAACAAATACACTGCCGGTGATCGTTACAATGACACGTAATTACAAACAAAGCATTGTCGGCGATCGTTAAAATGATATGTACTTACAAAAAATGCATTGCCGGCGATCGTTACAATGACAAGTACTTACAACAAATACACTGCCGGTGATCGTTACAATGACACGTAATTACAAACAAAGCATTGTCGGCGATCGTTAAAATGATATGTACTTACAAAAAATGCATTGCCGGCGATCGTTACAATGACACGTACTTACAACAAATACACTGCCGGTGATCGTTACAATGACACGTAATTACAAACAAAGCATTGTCGGCGATCGTTAAAATGATATGTACTTACAAAAAATACATTGCCGGCGATCGTTACAATGACACGTACTTACAAAAATACATTGTTGGTGATCGTTTACAATGACACGTACTTCCAACAAATACGTTGCCGGCGATCGTTACAATGACGCGTACTTACAACAAATACATTGACGGCGATCGTTAAAATGACGTGTACTTACAAACAAATACATTGTCGGTGATCGTTACAATGATACGTACTTACAGCAAATACATTGCCGAACAAATACATTGCCGGCGATCGTTACAATGACGCGTACTTACAACAAATACATTGTCGGTGATCGTTACAATGACATGTACTTACAACAAATACATTTCCGTCGATTGTTACAATGATACGAACTTACAACAAATACATTGCCGGCGATCGTTACAATGATACGTACTTACAACAAATACATTGCCAGCGATCGTTACAATGACGCGTACTCACAACAAATACGTTGTCGGTGATCGTTACAATGATACGTACTTACAACAAATATATTGCCGGCGATCGTTACAATGATGCGTACTTACAATAATTGCCGGCGATCGTTACAATGACGCGTACTTACAACAAATACATTGCCGGCGATCGATACAATGACACGTACTTACAACAAATGCATTGCCGGCGATCGTTACAATGACACGTACTTACAACAAATACACTGCCGGTGATCGTTACAATGACACGTAATTACAAACAAAGCATTGTCGGCGATCGTTAAAATGATATGTACTTACAAAAAATGCATTGCCGGCGATCGTTACAATGACACATACTTACAACAAATACACTGCCGGTGATGTTACAATGACACGTAATTACAACAAATACGTTGCCGGCGATCGTTACAATGACGCGTACTTACAACAAATACATTGACGGCGATCGTTACAATGACGTGTACTTACAACAAATACATTGTCGGTGATCGTTACAATGATACGTACTTACAGCAAATACATTGCCGAACAAATACATTGCCGGCGATCGTTACAATGACGCGTACTTACAACAAATACATTGTCGGTGATCGTTACAATGACATGTACTTACAACAAATACATTTCCGTCGATTGTTACAATGATACGTACTTACAACAAATACATTGCCGGCGATCGTTACAATGATACGTACTTACAACAAATACATTGCCAGCGATCGTTACAATGACGCGTACTCACAACAAATACGTTGTCGGTGATCGTTACAATGATACGTACTTACAACAAATACGTTGTCGGTGATCGTTACAATGACGCGTACTCACAACAAATACGTTGTCGGTGATCGTTACAATGACGCGTACTCACAACAAATACGTTGTCGGTGATCGTTACAATGATGCGTACTTACAACAATTGCCGGCGATCGTTACAATGACGCGTACTTACAACAAATACATTGCCGGCGATCGATACAATGACACGTACTTACAACAAATGCATTGCCGGCGATCGTTACAATGACACGTCCTTACAACAAATACACTGCCGGTGATCGTTACAATGACACGTAATTACAAACAAAGCATTGTCGGCGATCGTTAAAATGATATGTACTTACAAAAAATACATTGCCGGCGATCGTTACAATGACACGTACTTACAAAAAATACATTGTTGGTGATCGTTACAATGACACGTACTTCCAACAAATACGTTGCTGGCGATCGTTACAATGACGCGTACTTACAACAAATACATTGACGGCGATCGTTACAATGACGTGTACTACAACAAATACATTGTCGGTGATCGTTACAATGATACGTACTACAGCAAAATACATTGCCGAACAAATACATTGCCGGCGATCGTTACAATGACGCGTACTTACAACAAATACATTGTCGGTGATCGTTCAATGACATGTACTTACAACAAATACATTTCCGTCGATTGTTACAATGATACGTACTTACAACAAATACATTGCCGGCGATCGTTACAATGATACGTACTTACAACAAATACATTGCCAGCGATCGTTACAATGACGCGTACTCACAACAAATACGTTGTCGGTGATCGTTACAATGACGCGTACTCACAACAAATACGTTGTCGGTGATCGTTACAATGACGCGTACTCACAACAAATACGTTGTCGGTGATCGTTACATGATGCGTACTTACAACAATTGCCGGCGATCGTTACAATGACGCGTACTTACAACAAATACATTGCCGGCGATCGATACAATGACACGTACTTACAACAAATGCATTGCCGGCGATCGTTACAATGACACGTACTTACAACAAATACACTGCCGGTGATCGTTACAATGACACGTAATTACAAACAAAGCATTGTCGGCGATCGTTAAAATGATATGTACTTACAAAAAATGCATTGCCGGCGATCGTTACAATGACACGTACTTACAACAAATACACTGCGGTGATCGTTACAATGACTCGTAATTACAAACAAAGCATTGTCGGCGATCGTTAAAATGATATGTACTTACAAAAAATACATTGCCGGCGATCGTTACAATGACACGTACTTACAAAAAATACATTGTTGGTGATCGTTACAATGACACGTACTTCCAACAAATACGTTGCCGGCGATCGTTACAATGACGCGTACTTACAACAAATACATTGACGGCGATCGTTAAAATGACGTGTACTTACAACAAATACATTGTCGGTGATCGTTACAATGATACGTACTTACAGCAAATACATTGCCGAACAAATACATTGCCGGCGATCGTTACAATGACGCGTACTTACAACAAATACATTGTCGGTGATCGTTACAATGACATGTACTTACAACAAATACATTTCCGTCGATTGTTACAATGATACGTACTTACAACAAATACATTGCCGGCGATCGTTACAATGATACGTACTTACAACAAATACATTGCCAGCGATCGTTACAATGACGCGTACTCACAACAAATACGTTGTCGGTGATCGTTACAATGATACGTACTTACAACAAATATATTGCCGGCGATCGTTACAATGATGCGTACTTACAACAATTGCCGGCGATCGTTACAATGACGCGTACTTACAACAAATACATTGCCGGTGATCGTTACAATGACACGTACTTACAACAAATATATTGGCCGCGATCGTTACAATGATACGTACTTACAACAAATATATTGCCCGCGATCGTTACAATGATACGTACTTACAACAAATACACTGCCGGTGAGCGTTACAATGACACGTAATTACAAACAATGCATTGTCGGCGATCGTTAAAATGATATGTACTTACAAAAAATACATTGCCGGCGATCGTTACAAGGACGCGAACTTACAACAAATACATTGTTAGTGATCCTTACAATGACACGTACTTACAACAAATAAATTGCCGGCGATCGTTACAATGACACATACTTACAACAAATGCATTGCCAGCGATCGTTACAATGACACGTATTTACAACAAATACACTGCCGGTGATTGTTGCAATGACACGTAATTACAAAGCATTGTCGGCGATCGTTAAAATGATATGTACTTACAAAAAATGCATTGCCGGCGATCGTTACAATGACACGTACTTACAACAAATACACTGCCGGTGATCGTTACAATGACACGTAATTACAAACAAAGCATTGTCGGCGATCGTTAAAATGATATGTACTTACAAAAAATACATTGCCGGCGATCGTTACAATGACACGTACTTACAAAAAATACATTGTTGGTGATCGTTACAATGACACGTACTTCCAACAAATACGTTGCCGGCGATCGTTACAATGACGCGTACTTACAACAAATACATTGACGGCGATCGTTACAATGACGTGTACTTACAACAAATACATTGTCGGTGATCGTTACAATGATACGTACTTACAGCAAATACATTTCCGAACAAATACATTGCCGGCGATCGTTACAATGACGCGTACTTACAACAAATACATTGTCGGTGATCGTTACAATGACATGTACTTACAACAAATACATTTCCGTCGATTGTTACAATGATACGTACTTACAACAAATACATTGCCGGCGATCGTTACAATGATACGTACTTACAACAAATACATTGCCAGCGATCGTTACAATGACGCGTACTCACAACAAATACGTTGTCGGTGATCGTTACAATGATACGTACTTACAACAAATATATTGCCGGCGATCGTTACAATGATGCGTACTTACAACAATTGCCGGCGATCGTTACAATGACGCGTACTTACAACAAATAAATTGCCGGTGATCGTTACAATGACACGTCCTTACAACAAATACATTGTCGGTGATCGTTACAATGATACGTACTTACAACAAATATATTGCCCGCGATCGTTACAATGATACGTACTTACAACAAATACACTGCCGGTGATCGTTACAATGACACGTAATTACAAACAATGCATTGTCGGCGATCGTTAAAATGATATGTACTTACAAAAAATACATTGCCGGCGATCGTTACAAGGACGCGAACTTACAACAAATACATTGTTAGTTATCCTTACAATGACACGTACTTACAACAAATAAATTGCCGGCGATCGTTACAATGACACATACTTACAACAAATGCATTGCCGGCGATCGTTACAATGACACGTATTTACAACAAATACACTGCCGGTGATCGTTGCAATGACACGTAATTACAAAGCATTGTCGGCGATCGTTAAAATGATATGTACTTACAAAAAATGCATTGCCGGCGATCGTTACAATGACACGTACTTACAACAAATACACTGCCGGTGATCGTTACAATGACACGTAATTACAAACAAAGCATTGTCGGCGATCGTTAAAATGATATGTACTTACAAAAAATACATTGCCGGCGATCGTTACAATGACACGTACTTACAAAAAATACATTGTTGGTGATCGTAACAATGACACGTACTTCCAACAAATACGTTGCCGGCGATCGTTACAATGACGCGTACTTACAACAAATACATTGACGGCGATCGTTACAACGACGTGTACTTACAACAAATACATTGTCGGTGATCGTTACAATGATACGTACTTACAGCAAATACATTGCCGAACAAATACATTGCCGGCGATCGTTACAATGACGCGTACTTACAACAAATACATTGTCGGTGATCGTTACAATGACACGTACTTACAACAAATACATTTCCGTCGATTGTTACAATGATACGTACTTACAACAAATACATTGCCGGCGATCGTTACAATGATACGTACTTACAACAAATACATTGCCAGCGATCGTTACAATGACGCGTACTCACAACAAATACGTTGTCGGTGATCGTTACAATGATACGTACTTACAACAAATATATTGCCGGCGATCGTTACAATGATGCGTACTTACAACAATTGCCGGCGATCGTTACAATAACGCGTACTTACAACAAATACATTGCCGGTGATCGTTACAATGACACGTACTTACAACAAATACATTGTCGGTGATCGTTACAATGATACGTACTTACAACAAATATATTGGCCGCGATCGTTACAATGATACGTACTTACAACAAATACACTGCCGGTGATCGTTACAATGACACGTAAGTACAAACAATGCATTGTCGGCGATCGTTAAAATGATATGTACTTACAAAATATACATTGCCGGCGATCGTTACAAGGACGCGAACTTACAACAAATACATTGTTAGTGATCCTTACAATGACACGTACTTACAACAAATAAATTGCCGGCGATCGTTACAATGACACGTACTTACAACCAATACATTGCCGGCGATCGTTACAATGACACGTACTTACAACAAATACACTGCCGGTGATCGTTACAATGACACGTAATTACAACAAATACATTTCCGTCGATTGTTACAATGATACGTACTTACAACAAATACATTGCCGGCGATCGTTACAATGATACGTACTTACAACAAATACATTGCCGGCGATCGTTACAATGACGCGTACTCACAACAAATACGTTGTCGGTGATCGTTACAATGATACGTACTTACAACAAATATATTGCCGGCGATCGTTACAATGACACGTACTTACAACAAATATATTGGCCGCGATCGTTACAATGATACGTACTTACAACAAATACATTGCCGGCGATCGTTACAATGACGCGTACTCACAACAAATACGTTGTCGGTGATCGTTACAATGATACGTACTTACAACAAATATATTGCCGGCGATCGTTACAATGATGCGTACTTACAACAATTGCCGGCGATCGTTACAATGACGCGTACTTACAACAAATACATTGCCGGTGATCGTTACAATGACACGTACTTACAACAAATACGTTGTCGGTGATCGTTACAATGATACGTACTTACAACAAATACATTGCCGGCGATCGTTACAATGATACGTACTTACAACAAATACATTATTGTCGGCGATCGTTACAATGATACATACTTACAACAAATACATTGCCGGCGATTGCTACAATGATACGTACTTACAAAAAAATAGCTTGCCGGCGATAGTTAGAATGATACTTACTTACAACAAATGCATTGCCGGCGATCGCTAAAATGATACGTACTTACAAAAAATACATTGCCGGCGATCGTTACAATGACACGTACTTACAGCAAATACATTGCCGACGATCGTTACAATGACGCGTACTGACATTGCCGGCGGTAGACGGACATGGCGGCTTCAGACGCAATTTGCCCAGCATTTCCTGCCACTTACTGGTCCATGGAAATCTGTCTCGATGATGATTATTGTGTACACAATGTGAATTAACCATAAAGGCACTGGGTGCTGTAATATGTCTCGTCTCAGTAGCCTATTTCACAAACATTGCAAAGTATACTTTTCTAGCAAAGTACACTTTGAGGGAGAAATTTTCAATTTTAGGATAAATTTATTAATTTTTATTATACTAAATTTATTACATTATCACAGCCATTTTGGCTGTGATAATGTAATAAATTCAGTATAATAATTCTGCATACCTTTAATCATCAGATATATGCAGTCGTTAGTAGAAATTGATTAAACAGATTATGAAGAACTACTGTCTGTTCAACGTTTTGCTGCCGACGAACTTTTGGCTATTAAACACATTAAATCTAAAAAAATATTTAAAAGTAAGTAGTTTTTCATCAATAACAAAAAAGTCGCCCTCCTGAAAAAAAATTATTTGATGAAATTCCATCAAATATTGATTTTATTGCGAAAAAACGATTTTCCTATGGGAATTTAACATGGGGGCTAAAAATAGATTTTTTTAAAAGATTTTTTTTATTCGTGTACCGATTTTCAAAATCTAACTTTTGTTTACTTAGTTACATCATTTTCAAGCTATCTCGCCAGGTTTCGGAGTCAATTTCCAATTGTTTTCGTTTGTTGATCATTTAGGATAAACAAACGAAGACATTTGGAAATTGACTCCCCTGCATGTTAAATTCCCATAGGGAAATCGTTTTTTCGCAATAAACTCAATATTTATAATTTTTTTGGGGAGGGTGACTTTTGTTATTGATGAAAAAGAACTTACTTTTAAATATATTTTAGATTTAATATGTTTAATGGCCAAAAGTTCGTCGGCAGCAAAACGTGGAACAGACAGTAGTTTAATTTTAGATTTGTATCGTATTTTTGAGCACGATTGTACCTATAAGTCGATTGGAAAAAATCGTGGATCTGTAAAAACATACATGTATCTATAATACTGAAAACAATATTATAAACATCTTTTTACCAATCAATGGTGACATTTTTATTTCAATTAAATATACTAGCATCTATAATCGACATTTCTTTCTAAGCGTGATATAGTATGATCATTTCACAAAATATCACACTTTTTCCTTTCTAATACATACCAAAGGATGCTAAAGCAAAATAATTCCAGCACAAAAATATTTACACAATTCCCTAACATTTGATTGGCCCGTAGGAAGTCTCTGTCCAAAATTTATATCCCAATAAACTCCCACGCCGAACTACTTTCCGTAACCGTGAGGCGCAGTTAAAATAATTATTAAGAAAACGGAAACTAAACACATTTTCTTGATGAATTTATTTCAAATGCTGGAATTATAAGTAATGAATGGCCTTTTTGTTGAATTTATCGGGGATATAAACTTGGAAAAGTCGCGGGAATACTGGACGAGGCCGTCCGGCCTTCGTCCAGTATTCCCGCGACTTTTCCAAGTTTATACCCCGATAAATTCCACAAAAAGGCCATTCATTCCTATATTATCTCCCCTGTTTATCACAGTTTCTGGTCGTACTTACTTGAATATAACGCATGCTTTTGCAAATTTCATCAAATAAAATTATGTAATTGATTTATATATGCCATTTACTGTGCATGAAGCGAAAAACCACATATTGTGTATCTGAAACACAATCTGAGACCTGAGACACAGTCTGAGACTTCATAGAGACACAGTGCCTTTAAAATGACAAATAAGCGCGGTACATGGTCGAAAATAATCGTCGTAATGAACATAAATTTAAGCTTATTTTTTATAAACCTAAATATATTCTGGGATGAATATGTCTGGACTTGAAATTGTCAAAAGTGCAATACTCGGACCTAATACAAACTTTATAGGGTTACATATACAATTTCCACAGGTGGAAGACTCGGCCCTGTGACCCAGTAAATAGGCCATTTACTGGGTCACTGGTCCGAGTCTTCCACCTGTGGAATTTGTATATGTAACACTATATAATGTGTATTAATTACATACTTTTTTTAATCGAAATTGCACCATTGCATGCCGTGACTTGTTTTAACTGCATGTAACCTATAAGACGTTGGTGTGTGTATCGCTGTGGTGGGCATCTCAAAATACAGTGAATTTTATCGTTCTGTAGCCTATTTCACCAACATTGCAAAGTATACTTTCCTAGCAAAGTATACTTTGAGGGAGAAATTTTCAATTTTAGGATAAATTTATTAATTTTTATTATACTGAATTTGTTACATTATCACAGCCATTTTGGCTGTGATAATGTAATAAATTCAGTATAATAATTCTGTATAGTTTTAATCATCAAATATATGCAATCATTAGTTCTGTAGGAAATAATGAATTTCGGAAAAATCAAAAATTACTCCCTCAAAGTATACTTTGCTAGAAAAGTATGCTTTGCCATGTTGATGAAATAGGCTACTGATCCATAGTTATGTGCTATATGATAACGAACAGGCATTATCATGCGAAATAAATGACCAAGAAAATCATCAAAAATAAGATCACGGGTGTTTTCTTGGTGTCCGGCTTAGAGAGGTTCCATTGTAGATGCTTCAAATTGCAATGGGAGAAACTGTGAACTCGTAAAAGAAGAAAAGTCGTGAGAAACCATCGCACTGAGTAGTCAGGTTCTTGTTCTGGACGAGAGGGAGTGGGATGGGGAGTGGGGGGGGGGGGGGGGGGGGGGGTCGAGTTTTAGGCCATTTTTCCGAGTTTTCAGGATCGAGTTTTCAGGGGTGTGGGAGCATATGGATTTCTACATAAAATTTTCTCGATTATAGTGATTTAATGCCATATTTTCTTCGCATATATTGTTGTTATGTCCCACGAAAAAACATAAGTTAAAGTATCAATACACACCAGACCACACTTTAGGGACTGTACTGATCTCCATTCATTCCATCTGTCTTATGAAACATCTGACAAACTCCTAACAATCGGTATAACTTATTATCAAGCTACAGGAGGGCGATAGTAGATCAAAAGCAAGACCAGTAGCCGATTTCATCAAAATTGCAAAGTATACTTATCTAGCTAAGTATACTTTGAAGGAGTATTCATTTATTTTTCCCGAAATGCATTATTTCATATAGAACTAACGACTACATATACAGTCAAACCTGTGAATAAAGGTCAGCTATGGGAAGTGAAAAATCTAGCCTTTGTTCACAGGTGGTCTTCATTCGCAGGGTCATTTAGTCATATAGTAATTTTGCCATTGGGACATCAAAAATGTGGCCTTTACAGCCAGGTGATTGCTATTCGGAGGTGGTCTTTAGCACAGGTTCGACTGTAGTTGATGAATAAAAGTATGCAGAATTATTATACTGGATTTATTATATTCAGTATAATAAATTTATCATTAAATTGAAAATTTCTCCCTCGAAGTGTACGTATCAAGATAAGAATACTTTGCAATTTTGGTGAAATAGGCTACTGACTCAAATGCCAATTCCAAGTTCTCCAGTCACATCCATAATATACACTATTATTGCATGTTACATAATGTCCCCGGTATATCAGGGGCGCCGGAAGCATCATAAGATTGGCCCGGCGAATCGACTGGGTGCCCCGGCTACCCACCCAATGTGTATGTTGTTACCACTCAGTTGAACCGTCTCGCCGAGACGGTTCAACTGAGTGGTAACAACATACATCTTTGATAAGAAATGAGCAAAATTTCAGACAAAATATTTACATTCCTTTTTTTATATGAATTACAAACATGTCAAAATGATTGATCCGTCAGTGGCCGGACCTGCCGGACCTGTTCCGACGCCCCTGTATATGCATACATGCGTCCATTTCCGGGGGATATATTTCCGTACTGTAGCCTCCGTATGAGACAGAGGATCTTACATTAGAGCTGGTTTCATATGATATTTATTAAACGAGTTTACTGATTTCATAAGAAACGAGGCTATGTCGAGTTTCTTATGAAATCAGTCAACGAGCTTGATAAATACCATACGAAACCATAACACATGTCAGATTATATTTATTTCATAAGCACATCATCATACATTGAAAATGTACTGGTCAGTAAACATGTTTTCTGTAACGAGCTAATTTTCATGTAATATGAGTTTATTACACTGTGTTAATACACTGCAAGTGCCCATTTTATGCATTAAATATAATTACATGTATGACATTATATGTTATTATATGTTACTGTATGGCATTGGCATTCCCCCGATTGTTAACGTATTGCCATTCAGGGCACATAAAACTGTATCGTTATTTCGCGAAGGCAAGCAACTTCGATAAAACTATCAATTAGACCCGAGCCCATTCGTGGTAAAAACTGATAGTTTCTTATTTATCCACGAGCTCTAGCTAGTAATTCCTATATAAAGTTCTAAGTTTCTAGCAAAACGTGACCGTTTCCGACGCGATCTACCAGTTTTATGGTCGTCGGGCGTCATACGGACTAGACATACACCCGTTCGCAATCATACGCTATGGAAACTGGTAATAGTCTGGGCCCGGTTGCTCAAAACCTCTGTTAGCTTAACAGACTGTTAAATCCTTAGCAATGCTAAGGATTTAACAGTCTGTTAAGCTAGCTGAAACTTTGAGCAACCGGGCCCTCACTGGAATCACACAAGCCGGTTCTGAAGCGACTGTGGCCGCAATAGGAGGAATGATTTAGACGACACGTCATCATTGCTTCCGACCCCGGAATGCTCCGCTCTGTTTCCGATTATGGCTTTGTTTGGTTATCAATTTCCAACCAATAGGCCCGTGATTACGGTCTCGCACGGTCGGCAACCATTCATCATATACAGGCGAAACGAATCGTTGTGTGTTGTATTAATAATCTGTCGTTAGCTCTGTAAGTTGTTTATTAACCGTAAGAGCTTTCACTAAACATCGTACGACTAAAATGTTCGTAAGTACAAAATTATGATAGTCTGTAAGTAAGTAAACATTCATTGGATTTATATTTATTGAGCATATACAGCATATGCTCAATAAATGTAAATCCAACAATTAAAATATTCAGACGATCCTAAATTTGCACGAAGTTTAGTGAAACGGCCCTCATACACTTTACTCGTACTTTACTGTGTACACTTTCTTGTTTCTAGACTATTTCGACAGCCAATTACTTAATTTGATAGAATACCCTATCTACACCTAGCACTCAGAGCATTCTAAATTGTGTTGACTTTTGATGGGTTCCACTCTATTGTATGTTCACGATTGCAACCGCACTAACTTGCCTTTGGGTGATTATTAGCTACAATAATTCGCCTCCGATACGGCTACAATTTGACCCATTCAAAAAATGTGAGCAGCTACTATTCTGAGCAAACGTTTTAATCGATATTGTAGCAACAGAGCACATGGTATTACATTATAGGAATGAATGGCCTTTTTGTGGAATTTATCAGGGTATAAACTTGGAAAAGTCGTGGGAATACTGGACGAAAGCCGGAAGGCCTCGTCCAGTATTCTCGCGACTTTTCCAAGTTTATATCCCAGATAAATTCCACAAAAAGGCCATTCATTCCTTATAATTCCAGCATTTTAAATAAATTCATCAAGAAAATGTGTTTATTTTCCGTTTTCTTAAGAATTATTTTAACTGCGCGTCACGGTTACGGAAAGTAGTTCGGCGTGGGAGTTTACTGGGATATAAATTTTGGACAGAGACTTGCTACGGGCCAATCAAATGTTAGGGAATTGTGTAAATATTTTTGTGCTGGAATTATTGTTGTTTAAACATCGTTTAGATGAACTCAGAATCGATAAACGATATAGCTGCATGTATATTAAAAAGTCACAGAACACATTGAGACGACCCCCAAAATCACTGCGGACATACTCGTTTCCTGCGGATATATTCGTACCTTAGACCATCCCGAATATGTCCGCGGATATATTGGTTCGTGCGGACATCTTCGTACCTTTCAAGCCGAAGTGCATACCCAAACCCGTTGCATATACATGTATGTCGAAATTTAGTAAACTGTATGTGTATGCCTTTAAACAAATAATCTTTGACGTACAACTAGTAAATCGCCAAACATAATAGAACAAGGAAATCATTTCCCCATGGAAGCCATCTTTTCTCTAGTTGTTGTTCAACATAACGTTTTCTGCGATATCTCAAAAGCATTTGATAGAGTCTGGCACCGCGGCCTTATAATGAAACTCTCCTCAATCGGAATGACCGGGAACCTTATTTCCTGGTTTAAATCGTACCTAGCAGATAGAAAACAGCGAGTAGTACACTTAAACGCATCCTCCGAATGGTCTAATGTAACCGCCGGAGTTCCCCAAGGGATCCATTTTGGGCCCTTTGCTCTTTCTTATCTACATTAACGATATAGTTCAAACTATCAACTCTAAAATTCGACTATTTGCAGACGATACAAGCTTATACATCATTGTAGACGACCCATCATTATCCGCAACACAACTAAATGCCGATCATTAACACAGTGCACCAATGGTCAAAATGTGTTAGTAACATTTAATCCATCAAAAACCGAGTCCATGATATTTTCGAAAAAACAAAATAAGCTCTATCATCCTGATCTTTATATGAAACAATACTGTAATAAACACTGTAACCGAGCACAAACACTTAGGTTTAACGTTCTCTGACGATGGAAAATGGACAGCACACATTTCAAGTTCTTTAGAGAAAGCTGGCAGAGGATAGGAATTCTAAGATCGCTCAAATTCACATTAACTAGAACAAGCATTGAACGCCTTTATATCATAACCATCGCCCACTACTCGAATATGGAAAACATTGTTTGGGACAACTGTACAAACTATCTAAAAATGACCTCGATGCTATACAAACCGAGGCAGCACGCATTGTAACAGGTGCAACAAAACTTTGCAGCATTGACAACCTTTATATAGATCTTAAATGGGAAACTCTCTCATTACGCCGAAAAAAACACAAGCTCGTACAACTCTACAAAATGAAGAATGGCCTAACACCAACATATTTAACAACACTTATACCTACCGAAACACAACAGCGTTACGCCCTTAGAAATGTAAACAATATACCGTCACTATATGGTCGCACCCAGCAATATACCAATTCCTTCCTCCCATCCACTATCAGAGACTGGAACAGTCTACCAGAATCTACCAGATACGCCCCAACAATATCCAGCTTCAAATACAGACTTAACAAAGATACATCTAAATCATCCCCTCTGTTTAACGTGGGTACCCGAAAAGACCAAATCCTACACGCTCGATTACGAATGTCTTGCAGTTCCCTAAATTACGATCTCTACAGAAAATCAATAATAGACTCACCTCTCTGTACATGTGGCGCCCTAGAGACTGTCAGTCACTTTCTCACATCATGCAGACAATATCAACACCAACGACAAGTGTACCTCACTGATATTCCATGTATTCCGTCAACTGAAAATCTTTTGAACGGAAACGAACACTTGACTTTCGATCAAAATAAAAAAATGTTTATAAGTGTCCAAAACTACATAACAGCAACAAATAGATTTTAGCATCATAATATCATTCCAACATATACAACCAAAATATACCATACGTATCATCCTAACAATAGACGACATCCGGGCACTATCCATTTACGCCGCTCGGGGGCGACTCCCCGTCCACGGAACGTGAGAGGGAGATTGTGAGGGTTGGGAAAGGCATGGGCGATTCCCCATGTAACCCCCCACTCCAGTGTCCCTGTCTCATTTGCTTGGTGACCATCTCTGAAGCACAGCCACACGCATTCTCATGTCATAAATCTAAGGTTTAAACACTGTCAATCTCATTATGTAAGTACACCATTGTAAGACAAAGTTATTCCACTTAGACTATTTCAACATGTATATTCGCCTGTATGTGCACTTAACTATCTTGTACCACATTCGTGTCTTACATCCACCTTGTGGGAGACGAATTCATATAAGCTTCATGCTTGTTTTCATATCCCTGTCATTGTATACCTTGTATTGTACCATATACTGTCGAATAAATATTGTTTAAACTAACATAACGAAATGAAGCTTTCAAATTTACAAGATATACATGTAAATGTCAGATAAACACCTTCACACGGTAAAATAACCAATGTCTGCATGTGTATGTTCTTTATTAATAATTTATTGATACAGTTTTGACAGTTTTATATCGCTAACATATCAAACACGCCAGATAACCGATTACACAAATCACTATTCCATGTGTTACATTAAAGAGATGGGGTTAAATTGCTACCCTCGCGAGAGGTATGGAGCGGGATAGCAATTTTGTTGTATGTGATTATGTGCCTGAATGACAGTGAAATCTCTCTAATATGCCAAAATTACTATGACATGTGTCTGAACTGGACACCCTAGGGACACAAAGGGTGTCTGGTTTAGAGAGAGGTTCCACTGTTCTGCAACTCTGAACATGTCTGATTGAGTTTACACCAATGCTGATCTGATCCGTTCGCACATTCCTGCAACCTGGTGAAGGACCAAACTCATTTCAATTCATATGAAGTCATAGCACGTTACCAGTGAACCGAGTTATAGCAATACTAAATATAGGAATGAATGGCCTTTTTGTGGAATTTATCGGGGTATAAACATGGAATACTGGACGAAGGCCGGAAGTTTATATCCCCGATAAATTCCACAAAAATGCCATTCATTCCTTATAATTCCAGCATTTGAAATAAATTCATCAAGAAAATGTGTTTATTTTCCGTTTTCTTAAGAATTATTTTAACTGCGCCTCACGGTTACGGAAAGTAGTTCAGCGTGGGAGTTTACTGGGATATAAATTTTGGACAGAGACTGGCTACGGGCCAATCAAATTGTGTAAATATTTTTGTGCTGGAATTATTACAAATTAATATGTAGGAGCCGTGACCATTGACAATTATAGATGAATGTATTAATTTCGTTTTATAACGAATAACGACATACTGGGTTAATGTGACTGTGTAGATTGTGAGATGTATACATAGTTGGTGAAGTTTCTGCATGTAGGCCCTATACGGGATTGTGCCGCCAACAGCTATGTAGGTTTTCCTGTTAGCGCAATCGGTATCGAGCGCGCTTTTCACCAATGCCGTCCCGGGTTAAATCCTCAGACGGGGCAGTATGCGAGATGGTACGGTAGTCTCCAGATCAGACAAGTGGGTTTCCACCTGGTACACCGGTTTCCTCCCACATCAAGGACGGCTCTTACGTCTCTATCTGTGCTAACGAAAGTGTTTACATATAAGTGCTGTCGTGCTTGTTTGTAATGGTTGTAAAATAAATAAAGTGTATAACATCCATGGAACGGTGTCATTTACACTCATTACACCTGTGTATTATCACTTTTAAACACACTGTCAAGCCAACTTGTATACAGCTTCTATAGTTACATACAGGTGCCATGGCAGCCACATTCTAAATATGGACTATAATGATTGAAGTCGTACAACGGTTTCACCGCCATCAATTGAAGAGTAACATATACTTCGGAATAATACAGACGTCGTTTATAGGTTTCCTCTTGGCGGTTATGTATGATCGTGACTGGAGAAATCGGGCTTATATGTGGCTGTGACTGGACAAATGGGGCGTATGTTGATTTTTCGACCAGTGTAGATCCAGATCAGCCTGTGCATTGGCACAGTCTGATCAGGATCTGCACTGTTCGCCGTTCCGACAATGAAACACCCGTCATGCTTCTAACAAGTAATATCGATCGCTGTTACATGGACATATATATATATATATGTATATCGACATATTTAAGTTATAAAGTATGATCATTTCACATCAACAAATAAATAGAAAGAATACATATAATAGTTGTTTCCGTTAACATCTTACCCTTAGAACGCGGGAAACGTAAATTCTCGTCTGCTGTTATTAGGTTTGAGGCGGCTTTCAGCTGCGCCGAAAACCTATTGTATTCGTTGGCTTTTTTATTATTATTTTTTTTTTTTTTTTTTTTTTATTCAGCCGTTCAGTCTACAGCCCAAACCGCTGGTCGGATCGACTTCAAATTTTGCATACCGATTCGGATCAAGTGTGAGCAGAGACTCAGAGATTTTCAGATATCTTTTAATGCTACTTTCCACGAAAACGGAAGTGACGTCATACTTCCTATAACTTCCTTATTTTCCAACCGATTTCAAGAATTCTTTTTGCATTGGAAAGCTGACAAAATTCTCTATCTCAAATTCGCTGACAGTTTTCGGCTATCTGCTCAAATAAAAGATCTATATGCATTTGAATTTGAAAAATGTACATACTTTTCAACGATTTTGCCGAATTTCGGCTGATAACGGGTGGTCTTTACAAACGTTTTCCAATTTGTACAGTACTGTCAGCAATATAATTTCTTGCCAGGGTGATAGGGGAGTGTCAGCCGCATGAACGATGATAATTTTCAGAGCTATATCTTGACTACTTACGGCTCTATTCGATGTCAAAGATGAACGTATTTTTTCTGAGGATCGAACCCGGTATCCCTCGCTCCGAGTCCATCGCTCTACCTCTAAGCTAACCGGCCCCACATCGGTGTGATGATGCGAACACAATAATGTTGGACTGTTCATTCTAAAACTTCAGAAATTCTTTTTGCAACCGATAGTTTACACCTTGGGCTAAAGCTTAGTTACACATGAAATCAATGTTTGAGGCTCAAACCGTTGATGCAGCTCAAGCTGCTCTAGTTTGTCTTGTGTGTCAATAAAAACATGATTTAACAGCACTTTGGAATCATTTCCAATGGAAACGATTCTGAAGTGTTGCTAAACCATGTTTTTAACGAGAAACATGGACAATAAAAACATATACTGCAGACGACACATTTAATTCAGCATTATAAGGGTTAAGGAATCAGGGTTGTCGCCCCTGATATGAAAGTGACAATTCAAGATAACAAGCAACTAACTCCACATTACTCATTTAAATACATTACAGTGAACCTTCTCTAGCAGGACACCCTGTGACCTCCCAGTGTGTCCGGTTTAGAGAAGTTCCATTAGATAGATGTTTTATACGCACCGCGTGGAATTGTCATTGCCCGGATGTCTGGGAGCAAGCGTCTGCCCGTGACATCGATGACCTCGCGGTCCACATGAATATATCGTCTGCTGAGGATGAATGGACACCGCAAGATAAGTAATCGGGGAGCATAAATCATCTTTTGGAAATAAACCGGTTTATCGTTGGCCCCGGGTTACGCCTGAACGTTAACCAATAATTAGAACGTTAAGATGCATCTCCACGAGAGCAGACGACACAGAAATCTCTATTGATCTCGTACAGGCGGCAGTATCTGATGTGCCGGCTGCTGCTGGATATAAGACCTCGTGTTCCACGGACGAACCACAAGCCGTGGAACTGCGCGTGTCGTTCGGGGATTATTGGCTGTATACCTGCACCGTTAGCAGAAGGTAGCCGGAGGTGACTCGGCGTCCTAGATAGAAGCAACCGTACTTTATTAAATACCCGAACAATAAATAGATCTCAGCACTTGTGCAACGATTCGGCTGGTGAAATGTGCTCAATGGTGATATATAAATAAATACAGGTTTTCAAGAACGTCATTTTGAAAATAAATATGGACTAATTTTATCCAATGTGAATTCGATTGCCAATGAAATACATATGATAGCAGCATCATCATGAGTGAAATCGGTATTCAGGATCATTTTGATGTGTCGGTCTAATGTTTTATTGTTTACTGGTGTTGAAGTATAGTTCGTAGTTACATGTGTGGATATAGTCAATGATGAAGGACTACACGTGTTTGTTGCCGTTCGTGGTACTCGTCCTACATGCACCTATGACGTCGCCGTTCCAAGGCAGGATCCCAATAGGTAAGTCAAGTACTTTTCCGGAAAGTTGTTTGTCTTTTGTTGATCCCCTCCATTTCTCATTTGTGTGCAACATACTCACGGTTGGCAGCACTTTAGCATCTTTTCCAGCGAGTGTGACCGTACACGGCTAGCTATGAATGACAAAAGCCTCTTTAAACCATACCCACTTTTACTCCGATATTAAATAGCTACAAGGTTCGAAAAGGCCCCATCTTTTCAACCAACGGAAGTGGATTATTTAATTTGGCCCGGCTCGCTAATTCAGTAATTGTAACGTCACGAAGGCCGGGACCCTGCTGGTCCCGGCCTTTGTGCGCTTTACAACTACTGAATTATAGAGCCTGGCCAAAGGTACACTACCACTTCCGTTGGCTGAAAAGATGGCGAATGTCATACCTTGTAGATATTTAATATCGGAGTAAAACTGGCTATAATTTAAAGATGCCTTTGTCGTTCATACTGCAAAGTGCCTGTGAGTTATAGAGTACAAATACCGTTGCACGATTGACTGTTTATGTGGTCTCTTAAGCTATTTGTATCTCCGTTCACCTGGCCTCCAGTATATGTAGACTAGTATTTACTCTCATTAACTAAAACATTATAATGTTGGCACATTATTTTGTTCTACTGTGTATTTTACGTGTATTTCTATTGAGTCTTGGTATATGTGTATGGGGCACCGTTTTTGTACTTTAATAACACTTTTTGATATCGCCTTGCATGATGTCACCAATACAACATGAATGGGTGATCACATCCTTTCAAATATGTGAAATCACCTATTCAAATGGGTGAAGGAGTTATATCACGCATCGAATGGGTTTTATCCCGTCAATACTGTGCGTATGTGCCGTGAAACACGGTGCCGTGAAACATTTTTGATATCCTGTCAATACGACCTAATCACCGCGTAGGAATATATGCGGTGATTGGGGTTACTATTTTTGCATTTTAAATCCATTTGTAGGTGTTGACGGGATAAATAGAATAGTAGGTTAGTGCTTGAATGGGAAAAATATCTGGCGCGGCACGGAAACGGGATGTGCTCGGCAGAGTCTCGCCCATCCCGTTCCCTAAGCCTTGCCAGATATTTTTCCCATTCACGGCACTAACCTACTATTCTCTATATACATGTACATTTATCACCCAATTCAGATTCATATGGGTGAGTCCATCCATTCTAATTTTGTGATATCACCTATTGGAAGGGGTGGTCTCATCATTCATTTGAATTGGTGACATCACGCACTGGAATATATGATAACATCCATTTGAATATATGTTACTAGTATATGTATCACTTTTTCGAATATAGGTGATATCACAAAGCGATATTAAACTCCAAAATGACGCCCCATAATATTTTGCGCACTTGCATTACAATGTAATCTCTCTAAACCGGACACCATGGCGACATGCGAGGGTGTCCGGTTTGGAGAGGTTTCACTGTACGTGTTGTTTGTAGGAGCAATATTCGACAATGTGGATGACGACAAAGCGGCTAAAACTGGATTTCTCTTCGGGATATCGCGATTCAACAACAACGTCTCGGCCCATTTCAAGTTGGCCACCCTCGTTGACGTCGCTGACGTCGGAGACAGCTTCACATTAGCGTCATCAAGTTAGTACGCATGCGCATCGCTTTATTTACTCACCCCTTATATGTGGCTGTGACTGGAGAAATTGGGCTTATGGGTTTTACACCCGGTGAAGATCCAGATCAGACTGTGCATCCGCACAGTCTGATCAATATCTGCACTGTCCGCCATTCCATCAATGAAACATCCGTCATGCTTCTAGCAAGCAATGTATGTCGTTATCATGCTATAGGAACGTAATATTTGATCAGGAGCTACACTGGTCACACATCCCTAAAGCCCATGATTTCTCCAGGTACAGACACACATTTGTCGTGTTATGTATATGACCTAACGGGTTTATTCGATCCCTTTGCCAGAGTTGAGCTCGTATATTCATGAGCACTCGGATACGGATCGGAATATTTCGTTACACGCACCAGGAACGAATCGCTGATTCAGTGAAGCGAACAGTGTAGACCCTGATCAGGAGCGGGGTTCACCAACACGTCTAAGTGCACTAAGCAAGTTACCTCTTACCTCAACAAAGCACGAGTATTTTTCTTATTTCTCTCCGTAAATATGTCGTGGAATTTCATTAGAATTGAGTCCGGAAATATGGAATTTCATTAGAATTGAGTCCGGAAATATGTCGTGGAATTTCATTAGAATTGAGTCCTCCGGACTCAATTCTAATGAAATTCCAAGACATATTCATGATGTTTACAGGTAGAAATAAAGGAAAATATAATGAACTGTCGTCTGCTACTTTTTAACTATTTATAGCCCAAACATCTCCCAGCATGCAAAGAGTTAAGTGCACTTTGAGGGAGTAGTTTTCAATATTTTCATTGTCAATCAAAGGAATGGCTGTGGTAATGTAATGCATGTACATACACTACACGGATGATTAATACTAATATTAATAATGAAAATATAAACAGGCGTTTGATTTATATGAAATATAAAATCATTACACAAATAAATACAATGTAGTCCCTTAAAATCCGCAGTTATATTAGTACACTTGATCTTGATGTAATCCGCTACAGACAGCGACACCGCATGTCCCCGCGCAGTCTGCAGGATTTCCAACATGTCGTTTTTCATCCGCACAACGTCATGACGTAATGAATGAGCATAAACATTGTGAACTCTAAAATGGATGCCACTTAGGGTTTAGTAGAAACTAATTCATTTTGCCGAAACGTCGGAAAAGAGGGTTCCTGGATTTTGCGCAATTGCTTTCCATAGAAACGTCAGTACGCACAGACATTTAGTTGCGGACAGTAACTCTTGAAATCTACTCACGTACCGTCCGTAACAGACTGCTACGGACTGTACGGGAGTAGATTGCAAGTGTTACTGTTCGCAACTAGGACATACATATGGACATCTAATATTCACACTCGGAATTCTTGGTCGTCTAATTGCCACCATTGGAAACAGTTTAGGTGTCTAATTCCCAATATAAGACCCCACCCCATCCCCACCACCTCCCCAAGATGAAGACATTGATAGTTCCATGCGTTGTCAAGCAACACGATATCGAAATTGCGGAAAATTTGCTTCCGACATTTATATGCGCGTTTATGAAAACATTTCTGGCACTAAACTGTAAACAAATAAAAATGACATATTTACTGGCGCCACCTGGGTAAGCATGAGCTCTTTATTACCTGAATAATTCCGCCGCTGATTCACTTTGTCTGAATCATTAGGACACCGTTGTGACGAAACTGGAAGTATCTTTTTATTCGAGCGCTAGCGAAGAACAACCAACATCAAAATTTGAGGTCTTACAGCTGTTATGCAAATGAGCTTAAGTCGGTCGCAGCACATATTTTGCGGGTTGAACCTTTTAAAAACACGGGTCTTACGCCATTAAAAATAGTTCTAACAACTTAGCTTGATCGTCTTTTCATTGTATACCAGGGTAGATCCTGGTCATGTAACAGGCGAATACTCCACGCTGGTTGAATGGTCAACAGTGAGGACCATGGTCAGTCTGCGTGCGTGTGTATATACTTTTCGATTAGACAATAAACCAGGTTTCGTCAGGTCACCATTTCTTCATAGAACGCCATGTGCCTTACGACCTATGCGAACAATGTAGCCCCGGATCAACCTGCGCTGATCTGGGCCTACACTGTTTTGGAATTCAGTCCCTAAATAAGCATCACTGGCCTTAACAAAATAAAAGCAGTATACCCGAATCAAAATATGAGAATGAACAACAGGATATTGCCCAGGTTGAAGTAACGGACCAAGATATGACTTCATTAAATACACCTCAAGGTATCAGTAAGTGAAAATAAAATAAGTTAATGCGTGTTGTTTCGTTTACTTCGTGTTAACTTAAAGGACAATTTTTTCAACAGGGAGCAAAACAAAACATTCAATAACTTATTTATTCACTTTCTGATACTCTTACGTATAGTTAATGCCTTCATAGACCTTGGTCCGTTACTTCAATCTGTTGGCTATCCTGGAAATAATGTCGCTTTTCTTATCTCACGGAATAGCTCACATGCCAGCCGTTGAGACGTTATACAGTTTTACAACATACTCCTGGCATCGTAACTTTGAGCATGTTGAGGAAGATAATTTCCAGGTCGACATGTTCCCTCTAGATGTAATATGGGGCAGCTATTTATAAACACCTACATTTTCGCATCCCACCCACCCCTCATCATCCATCCCCAAAATGATGAAGGGGTAGCATAGTCTATAACATAACACTAATTGGTCGCTGAACAGGGGCGGGTCCAGGATTTATTTCTGGAGGGGGCGTGCATTTAAAATGAGACACATATGATAGTCAATGTTCATAAAATTCAGATCATTTTCTGCATTTTTTCTTATTTCTCATCAAATATATATGTTGTTACCACTCAGTTGAACCGTCTCGACGAGACGGTTCAACTGAGCGGTAAGGACATACACGTTGGATGAGAAATAAGGAAATAACCAGATCTTTCCACGCAAAGAAAATCTAAACTCATCAATTTTAGAGGGGGCCTGCGCCGGACGCATAGAGCCGCACCTGGAGAAAGGATGAATTATTTAACCATTTTAATACTAAATTAAATTTTGTCGTCTGCTGATTTTTTTTTCATTTCTATTTTTTATCAACAAAAACCTGGATTGGCAGCAATTTAGAATCATTTCCATCCCCGATTGTTTTCCATGAGACTTATATGTACAATTGGATTCAGAAATATTATACAAATCTACAGTTAACCCTTACACCGCTATCTTAATTTTTTGTCGTCTGCTGTTTATTTTCTATTTTCCATTTTTATCATCAAAAACATGCTTTGACAACACTTTAGAATAATTTATAACATTATTTGACAGCACTTCGGAATCAGTTCATTGGAAATAAGGCAACAATATAAAAGCAACAACAGACGACAATTGTTGTGTGTAGCGGTCTAAGGGTTAAGATATTTTTTTCCGAACCCGTTTCATGAGTTTCAATGCATATTTGAGACACATTGCCTGTAAATGGACAAATAGACGGTCAGAAATCATAGCATTAAGACCCGAAACAAGCTACTCACGTATACCAGTTTTATTGCAGCCATATTGCATTGCTAAATGTGACTCATGTCTTGATAAATTACATTACTATAACAAATATATGGTTTTGACTGTAGAAGTGGAGCTTATGGGTTTTGCGACCAGTGGTGATCTAGATCAGCCTGTGCATCCGCACAGTCTGATCAGGATCTCAGTGCACTGTTCGCTATTCCATCAATGAAACATCCGTCATGCTTCTAACAAGTAACATAGATAGTTATCATGCTACAGGGGTGTGTGATTTGATCTGTAGCCGATTTCATCAAAATTGCAAAGTATACTTATCTAGCAAAGTATACTTTGAGGGAGTAATCATTTATTTTTCTCGAAATGCATTATATCATATAGAACTAATCACTGCATATATTTGATGATTAAAAGTATGCAGAATTATTATACTGAATTTATTACATTATCACAGCCAAAATGGTTGTGATAATGTAATAAATTCAGTATAATAAAAATTAATATATGTATCCTTAAATTGAAAATTTCTCCTTCAAAGTATACTTTGCTAGATAAGTATACTTTGCAATGTTGGTGAAATAGGCTACAGAAGTTACACTGGTCACAACACAACCTATAAGACCCAGTTCTCTAGTCACACCTACATATGTCAGTGAAATCTGTCTGCAAGTAGCCCACTTATATTCTGTCGCTGTATCTATATATATGGGAGGAGGTGGAATAGATGGGGGAGGAGTCAAAAAACGAGAAAAAATGGAAATTGACTTAGAAGCCTGTAGCCCATTTCATCAACATTGTAAAGTATACTTTACTAGCAAAGTATACTTTGAGGGAGTAATCATTTATTTTTCCTGAACTGCATTATTTCATATAAAACTAACAAATGCATATATTTCATGATTAAAAGTATGCAGAATTATTATACTGAATTTATTACATTATCACAGCCAAATTGGCTGTGATAATGTAATAAATTCAGTACAATAAAAATTTATAAATTTGTCATAAAATTTAAAATTTCTCCCTCAAAGTATACTTTGCTACTAAAGTATACTTTGCAATGTTGATGAAATAGGCTACAGGTTATATAGCTTGGAAATGGTGTAACTATAGTCTGTTTCACGAAAGCTGCCCAAATTTTACGCCCATATAAACAATTCGAAAACAGTATTTTTTTCGATAATATTAAATTAAAGGAAAATTTAAGAATGAGCCTTCTTTTTATTTCGTGAAATTCGGTCAAATATTGATTTTATTACGAACAATTGATTTGTCTATGGGAATTTAACATGGGGGAAAAAGTGGTAAGGAAGTGTGGGAGGAGTCAAAAAACGAAAAATTTTGGAAATTGACTCCGAAACCTGACTAGATAGCTTGGATATGATCTAACTAAGAAAACAAAAGTTAAATTTTCAAAATCGGTCCAGTATTTCTAAAATTCCAAAAAATTTCCCCATGTTTAATCCCCATAGAGTGAAGATGTCTATGGGGATTTAACATGGGGAAATTTTGTTTTCGCAATAAAATAAATATTTGACCAAATTTCACGAAATAAAAAGAAGGCTCATTCTTAAATTTTCCTTTAATTTAATATCATCGAAAAAAATATTGTTTTTGAATTGTTTATATGGCCGTAAAATTTGGGCAGCTTTCGTGAAACAGACAGTAAGAAAATCGGTCCACAAATAAAAAATAAAAATTCCCATAGGAAAATAGTGTTTTTCACAATAAAATCAATATTTGACGGAATTTCATCAAATAAAAAAATGTACGGAGCGTGACGTTTGTTATTGATGAAAAAGTACTTACATGTATATTTACAAGCAGTAGTTTGAAATGTCTACCAAAGTGATATATACACACACTATAATAACGCTTTACCATCTCAGGTTAAAACGAGTGGCGGCTTTCAATGTTGTATACATGTACACATACACTTTCTTGACCAATCACGTTAATCTCAACATATATCTGGAATTATAAAACTTCATTTCCATCACCATTTTCGACCAACTAACGTCAATTAGTGCGTTTAATACAACACGTACATACACATAGTACCAGTATCAGTCAATCAACTGCATGAAACTAACGACTGCCACCACGACATAAATGGTATTATTGTGACTGCGACCATTGTAGCACCTGGTCAGTCTGAGCATCTGGGGTCCCGTTTCACTAAACTTCGTACGACTAAGAAGTTCGTAGATTCAAATTTGATATTAAAAATAACATTTTCTGCGGCAGTCGATGTTAGTAAATCGTACGCGGATGAGCTTGCATTGTAGTGATATGTACATGTTGGTAAACACATGGTAGCATTGCAGAACCACGTAAATGTTAAAAGCAAATTCATGAAAATTCTCCTGCGAACTCGTTCATAGTACGAAGTTTAGTGAAACGGGCCCCAGATCAGGAACTCCACTGGTCGCTAAAGTGAACGTTGCCATGCACTCCTGTAGCCTATTTCATCAACATTGCAAAGTATACTTTAGTAGCAAAGTATACTTTGAGGGAGAAATTTTCAATTTTATGATAAATTTATTAATTTTTATTACACTGAATTTATTACATTATCACAGCCAATTTGGCTGTGATAATGTAATAAATTCAGTATAATAATTCTGCATACTTTTAATCATGAAATACATGCATTTGTTAGTTCTATATGAAATAATGCATTTCAGGAAAAATAAATGATTACTCCCTCAAAGTATACTTTGCTAGTAAAGTATACTTTGCAATGTTGATGAAATAGGCTACTGATGTCACAAACGAATACCGTTGCTGGATGACCTGGAGCTACACTTATCAAAAACAATTTTGTCCAGCCACGACGATGATGTGCTTGATTTAGCCACAAGTGTAGCCACAGATCAGCCTGCGCATCCGCGCAGTCTGATCTGTGTCTCCACTTGCTATGCATGATGCCACTACAGAAAACCGTTTCGCCGTATCGTATTCCACACGTTTACTAAATGATCAGGAGGTACACTTGTCAATAAACTCGACATTTATATTATGGTGCGTTTCTTATATATTTCCAGTATTGGTGTTCTTTTAACTTTTCTTGTAACTAAACATCATTGAGCTCAAATAGTCTCCATAATCATAATACCAACTGTGTGGGTATGGTATTAATACACCAAATGGTGTAGTAAAGTGCAGAAAGTAGTCCGGTAAAATAGTCCCGACGATTCTAGGCCACAGCCACAGTTTGGTTGCAGAACTTGGACATCTGTTGTACACATCAGGGGCCCGTTTCACTAAACTTCGTACGACTAAAATGTTCGTAAGCGCAAAGTTAGAATAGTTTGTAAATTCCAATTGATGGATTTACATTTATTGAGCATAGGCTGCATATGCAGCCTATGCTCAATAAATGTAAATCCAATAATTGCTTACAAGAAAACATTGTTAATGTGAAATTTACAGACTATCCTAATGTTTTCACTTACGAACATTTTAGTCGTACGAAGTTTAGTGAAACGGGCCCCTGATTGGGGAACGAGGCGTGCTTAACCCCAGTTTCATGCACATTTGTGGAATATTTAAAAAATACTCCAAAATGATCACGTGGTGTAAACAGTGTTAGAAGCTGTGATAATTTTACAAAACCACGATGATTAGATGGGGTTTCATTTTCTTATAAGTAAACCTGTGTTTTATTCAGCTTCGATCCAGTGCAGACAGGCTGTAGCTTATATAAAAGATTAGATGGGGTTTCATTTTCTTATAAGTAAACCTGTGTTTTATTCAGCTTCGATCCAGTGCAGACAGGCTGTAGCTTATATAAAAGTAGGTTATGCAACTACCATATATAACTTGAAAGTAGAAGAGAATGGGGTATATATTGGGTACTCGGTTAACTTATATGGTAAATCTATTTAGTGTTTTCTAACCTTATTCAGCCTCCACCAGTACTGGGGATATTTGTTCGACTAATTTATTGCGCGAATAATGGCGAAGTTAATTTCACAAGTTTGCACAGACGAATGCAACGTCTACGTTGAAAAGGTTATAACATTTGCCAAATGAATGTCTGCCCTGGGAGGCAGGGTGTAATAAAGTCAAACATACACGGGGGATTGATGGTTTATTGTGCTGGTTTTAAATGTATTGCATGCGGCGGCCGTGTCTGGGATGTATGAATAGTAAGTGAGTGAGTGAGCGAGTGGGTTGGTGCGCTAGCGAGTGAGAGAGCGTGAGGAAGCGATAGTGGGAGCGAGTGAGTCAACAGCTATAGCAACGTGGGGTAGGCATCTAGTAGAATCAGTGCCTGTTTCGTGAGTGGGGAGGTGGGGAGGTGAGGGGTTGCGTGGCGTGGTGGGAATAACACATTCACCATATGGTAATCTAGAGGCAGGTGTCCTCAAAACCACAGTAACGCATACCCCTTGTCATAATATAAGGTAAGGCCATGCACAAGCAGGATGCGATATCACGAAGACTATCTACAAATGATAGATATATAAATATATAGACTGTGTGAGTAATCGGGTGTTAGGCAGTAGAAGAAAACACGTTATAAGAAGGTCATAGAAACAGAATGCATTGTAACGGAACACTACAGAGAAACATTGGACTTATAGCTGCAGTTGGACGTGATCAAAGCGAGGCCATAATATGGACGAATCAGGTGAGCAAACCATGGCCATCTATTTTAATAAAATCAAGAGACGAGGCAAAGTCAAGAAAGCCGGGTTTTGTTGAAGGCATTGATAATTGAATAACAGATGATTGATATTAATGTTATTATGACAACGATTGAAAGTGACAACTGTTAGTGGCTTAAACCTATATGCAGTTGCAGGCTGGCATATGTATGCATTATTATAAGATACGAGTGAACATATGTGCTGTCTGATGAGTATTGTCCAATTTAACATTATATAAATGGTTAAGTCGATGAAGTGAGAAAATAGATTAAGGGAAAAAAGGTCACATGATGGATAGTGGTATGTGGTGGCACCCGTTGGTTGTGAAGTGGTACAGTAAATGAGAAACGGATTTAAACACGAAAACTTAACTAACGTTGAAAATTGCTAAGTTATTACGTGGAAAAAATAGGTCAAGGTAAAAAAGGTCACATATTGGATAGTGGTATGTGATGGGTACCCGCTGGTTATTATAGGAATGAATGGCCTTTGTGTGGAATTTATCGGGGTATAAACTTGGAAAAGTCGCGGGAATACTGGACGAAGGCATGGGAGTTTACTGGGATATAAATTTTGGACAGAGACTTGCTACTGGCCAATCAAATGTTAGGGAATTGTGTAAATATTTTTGTGCTGGAATTATGATGTTATGAAGTATGGTGGTTCTAGGTGGCATAGTAAGTGATGAACAGATTTAAACTCGAAAACGTAACATTGAAAATGAAAAATTGAAAAAAGTCAATTACGGGAAGAAAATAAGTCCAAGTAAAAAAGGTCACTTATTGGATAGTGGTATGTGGTGGGCACCCGTTGGTTATGAAGTTGTGCATGTATGCTGGTACTAGGTTGTATACGTTGACAATTACTAAATCAATTACGTGGAAAAACAGCAAGTATGGTGGTTCTAGGTACAGGTTCTTGAAGAAGTTTTCGGTGTTTTACGGGTTATTTCGGTATCTCTGGTAGTTTGGGTGTATTGTTGCCAACAGACAATTCACTTCCCGCGAGTTACACGTATAAGTACGAATTTAGGTATTTTGAAAGTAAGAAAGGGGCCCAAAAGTTCGGAACGGTGAATGAGTAGATAATTGACGATTTCTGTCGTGTGTAATGATTGAGCATTAGTAGTTGCAGAAAACTATGTAAATTACCCAAAACCAACAAAATCCACCCAAATCTACCCAAAATCTACACAACTACCCATATGACACCAACATTCTGACCATCTATTCAAACACATGTGTTTCTAGGTGATACAGTAACACAAATGGACATAAACACGAAAACTTAACATAGGGGACGCCGCCCACCTGCGCCGCCCACCGCCTGTGCCGCTCGCCGCCCGCCCGGCTTTCGCCAATCCAATAGCCGGGATTTATTTTTTAAACCTGGCTAAAATCTTAGGCCAATTTTAGCGTATAATGAAAAAGTATAGTGAAATAAGGCGTTGTAACAATTATTATGTCTGCTATTGCCAGAAGCCCCGACGATGCGCTATGTCCAATTGGATTACTGTGACTGTGTTGACCAGTACTGACCCCACGTAATGAAATAACCACAATATATGGCTTAATAATTCCAGATTGATCTCCGAGTGTTCTATTCCGTATAGATGGTGATAGAGGAGAGACCAGTCTAGATCGACATACAACCTGATATTAGGCTGCCACTAGAGAAATGGGGCTTATGTGTTTTGCAACCGGTGTAGATCTGTATCAGCCTGTGCATCCGCACAGACTGATCAGGATCTGCACTGTTCGCCATTCCATCAATGCGACACCCGCCGTGCTTCTAACAAGCAATATATATCGTTATCAGGCTACAAGAGTGTGCTATGTGATCAGGAATTACACTGGCCACAGATCCCATACGTCCCATTTCTCCAGTCACAGTCGTTTCGTTTTCAGAAAATCGTTACATTTTTAACATAATAATATTGGAAACCGCTGAAAACGAAACGAATTTCGCAAGTTATGATTCACAAATGTTCGAATTTTGAAATTAGTTTAGTTTCAATTTTAACGGATTTCCAATACAAAAGTATTACTGGAAACCCGCTGAAAGCGATACGCAATTCGCAAGTTCTGCGATTTCACGTGCGTCCGTCGGTATTGATTGGAGAGACCAGTTGCAGGATGGGTGGACACTGGCTCTCGTCCGATTTCCCCGGAATACAAGACGTTTCCGCCACTGTTCTTGTCATATTTGTTCGTTTATGAAGTTATTGCGCCCCCGGTGATATCCAATCGATCGATGTCCAGTTTTTCAGACCGTGATTAATACAAATATGTTTGAAAAGGCAGCGAATTAGGCGGATCGAGCGTAAATCACACAAGCTTCGCGGGAACTGTCTGGTATATAATTAATGGGCATCGAAATGGCCAGCAATATTGAGTTGGCCGATTAGATGTAGATATATATTAAGAACATCTTTGTGTGATTTAGAATTCATGACTTTTGACGGAGTTTTCCGTGCTCACATGGGAATGTACTCGACATGACAGGCCCGTACGCAGGAATTAATTTAGGGGGGTTGGGGTGCGTTATCGACGGGCTAAACATCCATGGAGACCTCGGCAGATTAACCCTTTCACCCCTAAGTAACTGGAATGTGTTTTGATATGTTAATTTTGCAACCCAATCCAATCATCTGAAAATGATTTTCAGACCAGTCCATTTATGAACATGGTGTGTTTTTGTTCTCAAAATTATGAAAATTACTTGCAAAAAATGCAGATCCTGGTGAGACGGCTCGTCACGAGCCGGCTCATTTGGATCTGCACTGTTTGCCAATACCACTATATAGGCATGTGGTGTTGAAAGGGTTAAGGGGTGCGCATACGCACCCGTCGCACCCCCTCTGCGTACGGGCCTGCGTGATTTGTGGATGTGACTGGAGACATCCGCACAATCTGATCAGGATCTACGCTGTTCGCCATTCCATCAATGAAACACCTGGTATGCTTCTAACAAGCAATATAGCTCGCTAGCAGACTACAAGAGTGTGCTACTTGATCAGGAGCTACATTGGTCGCAGATCCCATAAGCCCCATTTATCTAGTCACATCGACATCTACAGTCATTGGTATGTTCATGTACATGTATGACAGCATGATACTTGCCTTTACGATCAATGAAAGGATATCACGTGGTTACAGCAACAACAACGATTACTAAAACTTCCAGAAGCGACTCTGATTCAATGTACGTATTCTTTTATATTGTCCTTATTATGTAACGGATTTTGTTGAAAGATGGCGCATCAAACGCGCTTGTTAAGCTGCATTTTGGTGGTCTCGGTACTTTGGCCCAAACTTCGGTCGTTTTTGCGAAGATTCGATTTCCATGTCTACTGACACGGAAATCTATTCTTCGCAAAAACGATAGAAGTGTGAGCCGAACTCTCGGGACCACCAAATGTAGCCCATGAAAACGCGTTCGCTGCGCCATATTTCATCAAAATCAGTGGCTTATTAAGGAAACTATCAAATACTACATGTACTTACTTTGGAGTGAGCGCGCTGTCAACACTTTCAGCCATTGTTGTAGTTGTTCTAACCACGTGATCATGCACCTTGATAGTGTCGTTGTCCCGGTGATTCACGGGCGACGACTCGTGAATATATTTTACACGCGATCAAAGAGTGCAGCTCTGTGTATTATAATTATCGCATATTTGCACGCAAGTTCCATCTCTTCACATGATATATATACGAGTTAGTCACTAAAACTTGCTAGAAATAGAAGTAACTGTGCGCAATTTCAGGCAATTTTATATACGTTCCATTAGAAGAGGGTAATAGTTTAATGGAAACAAAATAGATTTCTTTGGAAGTATTGCCGTCTATCCTATTGTGTGTTAAAGCGTCTGTCTGTAACTATGTTGGCGCGCGTACGTATCGACGCGCTGGGTCCATTGACACACGTGTACACACTGAATCCACAACGGCATACGCAAATGTCACATTAATGTCATATGTGTGTCACCAAACAATGGCGGATAAATCATGTTCAAATACGCGGTATACGGATTGACATTGTCAATTGGAACTCGATAGTATCTCTGAGGGAACGAATTGTTATATCATGGGAACGAATTGTTAATTCGAGGGAACGAATTGTTAAATTGAGGCTACGTATTGTTATTTCGTGGGAACGAATTAATAACAAAAATCCATGTCTCCTGCGGGGCTCCGTATAAAAGAGCTCCATGTACATGATGTCATTTACAGTGGGGTCAGCGTGTAAGTGCACACACGAACGAACACAACAGGTTGGTTCCAACCTGTCGTGTTCGTTCGTGTGTGCACTTACACGCTGACCCCACGGTGTTCGTTCGTGTGTGCACTTACACGCTGACCCCACTGTAGCACACACACGTCGTGAGTTACTAACCACGACATTTATATGCCTGAATTACAGTGGAACATCTTTATACCGGACACCCTCTAGGGTGTCCGGTTTAAAGAGGTTCCACTGTATACTTATACAATTGCAGTTTCTTCTCTCCAAGGGGACGGTCGATGTTACAGGCTCTCTGAATGCCACGTAGATTGTGTGCGGTCACCGCGAAAATAGCGGTAAATTGAAAACAGAAAACCAGACTGGCGCAGAATTAATTTAAAAAGGCAATCTATGTCGTTATGGACGCTCATTGTCCAACAGCACGTGTAATTTATTACGGCCAATGATTGTTTCATTTCACGAATATTGCAACTTATTGGTTGTCATAATTGTCCATAATCGGTAATTTATGCGTTGTTCATATCAAAGGTTGTCGTTCATACTTGACACTCATACATATACAGGTGGTGAAATAATAATACAATGTAATAACAACAACATTAATAACAACAATAATAATAATAATAATAGTAATAATACGTATTAGTACATGTATTATTATTATTATTATTATTAATAATGATACATGTTAACCCTTTCAATGCACTAGACCATAAGCCAACATGTGCAACCACTAAAGATTCAGAAGATGAGCCAGTTCCTAATGAACCGTCTAATCAGATCTGCTGTGTTATTCAGTTCTAAAATAAATCCGCATTTTCTCATTAATGTAATCGACCAAAAATAGCATGGAAAAGCCAATGATGGATTTAGCGGTGAAAGGGTAATAATGTTTGTTTATCCAATTTGTTTGGAGGTACTTTATCTAATATGGACCTATTATTTTCTATTTATATGTGTGTATTTGCTCTTTCCAAAATCCCCGCCGACATTGACGGTAAAAGATGGTCATGGCTGAAATCGACGTCTAAGGGGTTGTCTTGGTAATCAATCACCTTGACTACCAGACGTGCGTAATAGTGGGGTCAGTTGGAAAATATCACTTAATTATTTGCATACTGGAAAACGTGTGGGCTTTGAATAATTAAAAATTAACAGACAACTATTAATTATATTTTCTTTTATTTCTCCTGTAAATATCATGAATATGTCTTGGAATTTCCTTAGAAATTGAGTCCGGATTCCAAGACATATTTACAGAGATAAATAAGAAAAATACTCCTAATATGCTATTTTCACCGTTACCGTCTACTAGTTGTCTTGGTAATCCATCACCCTGAATACCAGACGGTTGTAAGAGTGGGGTCAGTTGGAAAACAGCATTTAATACAAAACGCTAGACGAGACGGACACCGTCTCGTCTAGCGTTTTGTATTAAATGCAATGCTATTAATTCACAAGACAATGGAATTGTCTCAGTCAATATCTGTGAACAATTACACCACGTTTGCCATATTACAGAAACATTTATCTCGCAAATGCAAACACAGAGGGCAATGTTTCTCTGACAACGCCATCAAATTGCTTTTCTGTTTTATGAGAGAGTGTCTTGTATGCAGCGTGTTAACGTCATTATTCCGGCCAGTGATCGGAACAGATTGGAAAATAGTTCTGGAGTCGCCATCGAGTGTTCAAACGTTTCAATGTTTCATAATGGACTCGCCAGCAATCGCCGAACTGTTTATGGTAAAACCGAATCATGAGTTTACTTATAAAATCATATATCGTATTGTTGCATTCACTCATGTCATATTGCCATTTGTATATGTTATCTCCCTTGAGATAGCATAATTATTATGTCACGCAAATTTCTATGGGGGCAGCCATATTATCGTGCTACGCCTAAATGAGGAGTACGATCAAGAAAATAGTGCCAACGTATCCTATGGCGTTTTCGTCTGTCTTGCTTTGTATCTAAAACTCTACTCATACTATTCTCTAAAGTTTTCACAGTTTTGGACTAAATTCTGGAAAATACGAATCAAGACATTTCAAGCGTATAATATAGTAGCCGTGACCAGTTAGCCGCCAGTTTCGTGCTAGAAAAGTATACTTTGCAATGTTGGTGAAATAGGCTACAGAAAACATACAGTTCGCAAATGCGGTTGTATTTGACTTGTTCATTTGTGCCACAGACTGTGCCAATATTGTACACATACATACCACTGCACACAAACGCAGTGTGTGTTTGTGAATGACACATATACTAAAAAATAATCTAGAGTGGAAAGTGTTTCTCGAAGAATAAGCGCGGTGATTTCACAGCAACGAAAACAACAACAACAACAACAACATTTTTAGTTAAATAATAGATTTTTGGAAAACCCAAAATGATAATATAGATTTTTATTCTGAGAATGGAAATATTATATTCGTACACCGAACCATGGAGTTACGAATCGTGAATAATCAAGTGTGGCGGTTTTAATAGTCACATCCTTAGACTACTGAAACATTCAATATACATTTGGCACAAAAAAGCAAACAAAACATCACACTGAAAAAGCGAACTACTTTATGGCGTAAGACCCGTACTTTTAAAAAGTTCAACCCGCAAAATATGTGCTGCGACCGACATATGCATAAAAGATGTAAGACCTCAAATTTGGATGTTGGTTGTATAATTCTTTGCTAGAGCTCGAATGAAAATAATACCATTACTGGGGGGGGGGGGGGGGGAGGGGGGGGGGGGGTGGGGGTGCGTTCTAGAACCGGGACACTACATTTCATTGATATTGATTGTATCTATGAACAATGCATCCATATACTATCGGATATATAGTTACATATTGGTCTGTTCAAGCCGTCTTCCCAGTAGCTATATCAAACGCTGGGAGTGTTGCAATCAGCACCATGTCGCATTACATAACGTCACCTGGGGGCCGTTTCACTAAACTTCGTACGACTAAAATGTTCGTAAGTGCAAAATTTCACATTAACAATGTTTTCTTGTAAACAAGTATTGAATTTACATTTATTGAGCATTTATTGGAGACTATTTTTAGAAACTATGATGTTTTGTGCAAGTGATATGGAAAGTTGACGAACTTTTCATAGCAAATGTGGATTTCTATTCGGCATATCCATTTTCATCATTTACGGGAACCCCCATATTTCAAATTCAATGTGTATTTTACTTTTACAAATACATGCATTATTGATTTTCTTATTCACTTATTTCAGCAGCAAAAAGCAAACACTGTAAACACTGTTTGCTGTTTGCAATTCAACTAAGTACATTTTAAATTTTATAACGTATTTTCACATTGCTGTGAGTATTTCGTACTCCCACTTTTGATAATCAATGCGTATTATGCTAAACTAAGTGCGTAAAATACGCCAATATGCACCTTATCTGGAGCTCTAAACTATCACATTGTACAAGTTGTCAGTGCGGGAGGATCTGGGGCCCGTTTCACTAAGCTTCGTACGACTAAGAAGTTCGTAAGTGCAAATTTAGGATCGTCTGGAAATTTAAATTGATGGATTTACATTTATTGAGCATAGGCTGCATATGCAGCCTATGCTCAATAAATGTAAATCCAATAATTGTTTACAAGAAAACATTGCTAATGTGAAATTTACAGACTATCATCATTTTGCACTTACGAACATTTGAGTGGTAAGAAGTTTAGTGAAACGACCCCCTGGAGTGTTCTGTGCACACAGTTAGCACCGGTATAACAGAAAATTCTTCAGCCCAGTAAAGGTTTCAGTCCGCGCATGCGCAGACGGAACAATAACAATCGGGGCCAAGGCTGTGTAAAGTTTAAGTCATCGATTATATTTCAAGATTTAATGAGATTAACGTACGTCTAAGCATAAAAATGGTCCCAAATGTAAAATTTAGGTATTTTCCCGTCCGGGGATGTTATGAATGTGTATTTTCGAGCTCCGTGTCGCACTTTAGTGGCCATACTATTCTGCTTATAAATCGAGATGCTATCGGACACCTGTTTGGCGACTAAAGGGAGACTAATGTATTTGTAGGGAACGATTAATAAAAAATCCACATGTCCCCTGCGGGGCTCCGTAGTCTTGCATGGTGTAGCGAAACATTTGCGTGTCTTGTTTATTGAATTGTCTCCGCTACAAAGGTCTCGTTGATACATTAGCGAAATTGGGGACAATCTGCGGCTTTTGGAAATGAAATTATCTTGTCATGAGCACACGGAATCTCCCATTAACTATATCCATTCATACCACACACTTAATCCTAATCCAAGCGAACCAGGCGACACCAGGGCGTAATGCTTAGATTAGTATGGAGGAGATGGAGGAAATGTGTATCTGTGCAAGAATAGCGCAGTCGGTTGAATGCAACCAGATGTTCCGGATTTGTTGGGGACGCATTATTGATACATGTATGCCCACACCCGATAAACGCAGACTTGGCGGGAATATTTGTCGTATTTCTTATGCAGTGAAACCTCTCTAAACCGGACACCCTGGGAGGTCCCCAGGGTGTCCGGTTTAGAGAGGTTTCACTGCAATACATGTGTTTGTAGTTGTGACTGGAGAACTAGAGCTTATGACATTTGTCCGCCAATCTAGCTCCTGGCCGGCTAGTTACGTACATGTACTCCAGCAGCTTGATATATAGAGAATAGTAGGTTAGTGCAGTGAATGGGAAAAATATCCGACAAGGCTCAAGAATTTCTTTATTTCTCATCAGAAGAATATGTTGTGACCACTTATTTGAACCGTCTCGCCGGGACGGTTCAAATGAGTGGTCACAACATATACTTTGGTTCAGAAATAAGGAGAATAGATAGAGAATAGTAAGTTAGTGCCGTGAAGGGAAAAAATATCTGGCAAGGCTCAGGAAACGGGATGGGCGAGGCTCTGCCGAGCACATCCCGTTTCCGTGCCGCGCCAGATATTTTTTTCCATTCACGGCACTAACCTACTATTCTATTTATCCCGTCAACACCTACAAATGGCTGTAAAATGCAAAAATTGTATTGACTGGATATCAAAAATGTTTCACGGCACCGTGTTTCACGGCACATACGCACTGTGTTGACGGGATAAATACTGATTGTTAGAAGCATGTGGGGCATGTCACTACCTGAACAGTGCAGACCATGAGCATGAGCAAACTGCGTGAATGCACAGACTGGTTTGAATGTACTTTGGTTGGATGTAAGCCGGTCTGTGTGTACGCTATTAGAAGCTGTCGTAATCCAAATTTCTCCAATAACTGTAACGCATGCACGAACACTCGAAGTTGGGTTGCTGTGAAAATGACTGGAGCGTACAAGGTTTCACCGTCATAATCTGGACGTGGACGCCGTCGGACGGCGTCGGACTGGTGACAATAGCTCTCTTAGATTTCTTAAAATATAGTCAAGTTAAAATGTACTACATGTATGTTCATCCGTTTTGTGCCTAGGCCTCAGTTCCAAGAGGACAATGTCAGATTTCGTGCCGCCCCTTTGTCAATATAAACAATGGTATAGTCTTATATTAACCCTTTCAACCCTAAGGAACTGGAATGGACTGTGATATGCTAATGTTCCGACCAATCCAAGGTCACAAAATGATTTTCAGATTCGTCCATTTATGAAAAGGGGGTGTTTTTGTTCTAAGAAATATTAAAATTACTTTCAAAAAGTGCAGATCCTGATGAGACGGCTCGTTACGAGCCGGCTCATCTGGAGCTGCACTTTTTGCAAGGGTTCAAAGGGTTAAGGGTCATGGACCGTTTGAAGTTGGGAAGTGTCCCCCTGGGCTCGCTCTGGGCACAACACTGTTACAACATTATATTGTAATGTTTCCCAGGCGTCGACGTAACTATATTGGATCTGGTTGTATTAAAATAAATATCGGCTAAACACGATGCTGAGATAAATAACATTAATATCGCAGATTCGAGTGTTTTTTTTATGATAATGTTCCAGGTATATCAGAACCTGACCTAGTTATTATGGATACACATATCATACAATCTTATACAAATACAGCAAATTGTGATTGCTTTTACATAAAACATATTTCTGCGCTTCAAGGTCTAACATATTTATAAACGGGCGACCTAGTTTTGCGTCGTATTCGATCACTGTATATGATACAAACATAATTGCTACCCCGCTCCATACCTCTCGCGGTAACATAGCGGAGACGAATTATTGTAGCTATGTAAATGAATACCAGCCTCGTCCTATGCAACACGGTGCCGGAAACACGAATAGTCATATTTCTAGTATCAGATTGCATATTCCCAACTGATGGCCGTTTCACTAAACTTCGTACGACTAAAATGTTCGTAAGTGCAAAATTATAATTAGTCTGTAAATTTCACATTAACAATGTTTTCTTGTAAACAATTATTGGATTGACATTTATTGAGCATAGGCTGCACATGCCGCAAAAAGTGCCCCATTTAACTATTTAAACAACGAAATACTTAAGATTGCTATCGTGTGGATGTACTATCTAGAAGTATCGACCTTTTCATAAGATCTGGCTCATACACTAATAGTACAAGCTGCCGGTTATCGTATGCCAATGCGGTGTATATCGTATATATTAACATATTTCTCATATCGGCAAATTTATTCACAAATCGGGAGTTGACGAAACGTTCAGTGCAAACTTTTATGCGAAAGTGAATTTGATACGGGACATTATAGGAATGAATGGCCTTTTTGTGGAAATTATCGGGGTATAAACTTGGAAAAGTCGCGGGAATACTGGACGAAGCGATAAAAAATTACAATTTTCGAAAAAAAAAAAAAAAAAAAAAAAAAAATGAAGACTTTTCCAAGTTTGTATCCCCGATAAATTCCACAAAAAGGCCATTCATTCCTTATAATTCCAGCATTTGAAATAAATTCATCAGGAAAATGTGTTTACTTTTCCGTTTTCTTAAGAATTATTGTAACTGCGCCTCACGGTTACGGAAAGTAGTTCGGCGTGGGAGTTTACTGGGATATAAATTTTGGACAGAGACTTGCTACGAGCCAATCAAATGTTAGCGAATTGTATAAATATTTTTGTGCTGGAATTATTATCTCGTGACCATCCCGCCAATTTGGATCACCATTCCGGGTTGTAATCTCCGTGAAAGGATTCCCCTGGATCTCCCGCCCTAATGAGCGGCCGCTGCAGCAATTATGGCCACGAAAATGGAATTAATGGAATTAATTGGAGACATTTCGGCGGATGCCCTGGCTGAAGTATTTGTTGGCATATAAAACTATCAATTATAGCGATTGCCCGCCGCCGTTGCCTCAATATATACGTATATGGCACGCCATGAAAAAACAAGATTCATAAACGGTTGTATAATATATATTATGACAAGTGTAACTTCTAGAATAATCTAAAGCTCATCCGTGTGGTACGGGTTATACTGGGTCAAAAATAGACTATTGTATAATTTTGGGTAACTTCTGCCGATATATTTTAGGTTGTATGGTCAGTTATACAGTGAAACCTCTCTAAACCGGACACCAATAAAACACATGTAATCTTATTTTTTATGAGTTGCTTGGTCATTAATGTCAGGTGATAATGTCTGTTCGTGATCGCATAACACACAAATATGGCTCGGAATGACCAAATGCCTGATTTACAGTGAAACCTCTCTAAGCCGGACACCCTGGGGACCTCCCAGGGTGCCCGGTTTAGAGAGGTTTCACTGTACTTCAGTAATTGTTTTTATCCCGTCAACACAGTGCGTATGTGCCGTGAAACACGGTGCCGTGAAACCTTTTTGATATCCTGTCAATACGATTTGGAGATTCGGCTGGGGTTATTTGTTGCATTTTAAAGCTATTTGTAATGTTGACAGGATAAATAGAATAATAAGTTAGTGCCGTGAATGGGAAAAATATCTGGCGCGGCACGGAAACGGGATGTGCTCGGCAGAGCCTCGCCCATCCCGTTTCCTGAGCCTTGCCAGATATTGTTTCCCATTCACGGCACTAACCTACTGTTCTCTATATCATCGGAAATATCAGATTCACCGAGGTGCACTACAGCAATATATAATAGCAGGAGCAAAAGGAGTAATTGTCTTGACAGTAAATATCTGGTAATCCGGATTGTATCGTCATCCAAGCGATCATCTAAATGTCGGTTTCTGAAGCACAGTTTGTTTGCTTTCGTTGTTTCTTGGGCGTCAAACACTGTATACTAGGCCTAAGCAAAAACTGCTTGTGGTGCGGGCAACCCGATCCTACCTATGAATATGCTGCCGACCCTAGACCGTTTTTGTCGTTTTAACAATCAAAGTCCTGAACGTACTGAGATATGTTATCTCCACCAAAACTGATCACTTGCGGAACTAGAGACTGATATTTGCATATTTTCTCTATCATCATCCAGAGGTAAATGTATTGTGATGGTGCAAACCCATTCCCATTCATACGTTTTCTCTAGAATAAATTACTGTTTGAAACTCCCAGAAAAAAATGTACGAAGTTGGCGACTAACTGGTCACTGCTACCTAACTGTGAGAACTAAAGATAATAGCTGTTGTATTCATATGCAGGAAATGTCTTGATTCGTATTTTCCAGAATTTAACTGAAAAACTGAGCCCAAAATGTGAAAACTATAGAGAATAGTATAATTATGTAGAGTTTTCGATACAAAGCAAGACAGACCAAAACGCCATAGGATAAGTTGGCACAGGGCACTATTTTCTTGGTCGTACTAGCACGACACTATTTGCGTGACATAATATGCTGTCTCAAGCGAGATAACATATAAAAATAGTCATTTTCGATTCTTCGTGCGCTTAAGGCGTACATTAGGCGCGTGTCTGCAACAATAACAACAACAGCAAGTACCAAATAGTGAACATATTCCACCATATTGGCACATACAGCTGTCTAGTAAATAGAGAATAGTAGGTTAGTGCCGTGAATGGGAAAACATATCCGGCAAGGCTCAAGAATTTCTTTATTTCTCATCAGAAGTATATGTTGTAACCACTCATTTGAACCGTCTCACCGAGACGGTTCAAATGAGTGGTCACAACATATACTTTGGTTCAGAAATAAGGAGAATAGATAGAGAATAGTAAGTTAGTGCCGTGAAGGGAAAAAATATCTGGCAAGGCTCAGGAAACGGGATGGGCGAGGCTCTGCCGAGCACATCCCGTTTCCTGTCCGCGCCAGATATTTTTTCCCATTCACGGCACTAACCTACTATTCTATTTATCCCGTCAACACCTACAAATGGCTGTAAAATGCAAAACTAGTATTGACTGGATATCAAAAATGTTTCACGGCACCGTGTTTCACGGCACATACGCACTGTGTTGACGGGATAAAATTAAAAAAAAGCCGAGCCTCCCTACCTTGTTTTTCTGGACCGTTGCTCGCACCACAGTTGTTGTGTAGGCCCTAGGAGTGGCCAGTACAGTAAATGGCTATCCCAGCTGTTGACAATAGATGCGTATCTTCTGATAATCTTGTTGAATTAGGCAGGAAATGAACGATAGTAATTGTCTGAATTGTTATTACATATATACAGTCGAATCTGTGCTAAAGACCACCTCCGAATAGCAATCACCTGGCTGTAAAGGCCACAATTGTGTTGTCACAATGGCACAATTACTATATAAATGACCCTGCGAATAAAGACCACCTGTGAACAAAGGCCAGATTTGTCACTTCACATGACTGGCCTTTATTAACAGGTTTGACTGTATCTGTATATGAATAAGTGAAACAGGATATGGGAATATTGGTATGTATATATATATACACATATGCAATGATAATTCAATCTACAATGTATGAAAACAATTCTGCGCATTTACATTGTTCGCGATTGGCCACACCCGGGTATATAGTAAGAATTAATACATAAACAACCTCCAGAACAGTTGATATTTTTCATCGATTCAAATTTCAAATGGGACAAACATAATCTCGCAAAGAAACACTTATATTTGTGCACTTACTATTTGGTCTGAGCCACGTTCTGTTGTGCTCCATATTTCAAAACGTTATACAATGAAACCTCGGTAAACCGGACACCCTGGGAGGTCCCCAGGGTGTCCGGTTTAGCGAGGTATCACTGTAATTGAGGCATTTGATTATACCCAGCCATAGTTGAGTGCTATGCGATCACGAAAAAGCATTATCACCGGAGATAAATAACCAAGAAACCCATAAAAATTATGATCACATTATGTTTCTGGTTGTCCGGTTTAGAGAGGTTGCACTGTATATAGAATGTACTTCAATGTTTGTTGTTTGAATATGAGACAGAACTATGAAAAATACAATTTAAAATAAATTTTATCACTTTGAAATATAATTGGTTTGGATTATTATGGCTAAACGCCATTTTTGGAATATGTTCCGGCCTTCAGCCATCATTGTTAGACACATTGGACTTTTAAAAGTTTATATCCCCAATGAATTCTAAAACAAAATGTGATTTATTACTATAATGAAACTATACGTTTCTCCAGTGTCGCGCAGATTAAACCGTTATATATGGTGATTGTTTTTCACACTGCATGTGTATTTCCTTGTAACGGTCTGCTGTTGGTTACCATGGTAACGTATTCCCTTTAGGAGTTAGGAAATTGGAAATTAGCACATTAACCCAGTTTGATGATGTTCAATTTTTGCTTAAAATGTTTTGATTAATTTGTTTATTTCTCCATAAAAGTATATGTTGTTGCCACTCATCTGAACCGTCTCGATGAGACGGTTCAGATGAGTGGTAACAGCATATAATTTCGGTCCTAGAAATAAAGATAATAGGAAACAATTCCTCAAAACGTTCATAGCCTGTAATTGTGCATCGTCTGTAATGGGTTATAGAAAAAAATCTGTTTACTGAAAAATCATCAAGACACTTCAAGTCATTGATTTGTTAAATTTAATTCTGCGCAATCGCAATTTCTCGGAAGGAGTTGCCGAATTAGTTTTCCCACTTTACGAATATAACTTCCTAGTGGTGTGTAAATGCAAAAAGAAGAAGAAAAGAATTTCGATTACAGATTCGACGCCCGAATCATGCATTCTTCCCCTTTTGAACTTTCTTCTTTCAATTTTACAGTGTCCGTCTTTAAGCCACCATTGGCTGTCTACCCCTCGATAAAAAAATACGAAACATAAAGGAAAATATTTTATAATGTTTATAGATGTATTGTGGGAATTTCTTGCATACTGGAGTTAATGAATTTCCCAATACAGTGGGGTCAGCGTGTAAGTGCACACACGAACGAACACGACAGGTTGGTTCCAATCTGTCGTGTTCGTTCGTGTGTGCACTTACACGCTGACCCCACTGTAAATGACATCATGTACATGGAGCTCTTTTATACGGAGCCCCGCAGGGGACATGGATTTTTGTTATTAATTCGTTCCCACGAAATAACAATACGTAGCCTCAATTTAACAATTCGTTCCCTCGAATTAACAATTCGTTCCCACGATATAACAATTCGTTGTAACTACATGTATAATGTTTTTGTGATCACCACATGAGTTGCACCGTGTCTGGAACCTCTCTTAGACGAAGAACGTAGTATAGTGGGGTTAGCCTACATCTCAGAGTCCCGGTCGGCAGCCGTGCCCTGTAGCAGATTTCACCAACATTGCAAAGTATACTTTTCTAGCAAAGTATACTTTGAGGGAGAAATTTTCAATTTTAGGATAAATTTATTAATTTTTATTATACTGAATTTATTACATTATCACAGCCATTTTGGCTGTGATAATGTAATACATTCAGTATAATAATTCTGCATACTTTTAATCATCAAATATAAGCAGTCGTTAGTTCAATATAACATAATGCATTTCGGGAAAATAAATTATTACTCCCTCAAAGTATACTTTGCTAGATAAGTATACTTTGCAATGTTGGTGAAAATGGCTCAGACTACCAAACGGCGCCAGAAGGCGACCCAGCACGGGTGTGACTTTCCGACGAACCAATCTGAGCGCATAGCACTAGTGTGCACTTATACAATAATAATACAATACATTTTATTCACTCTAAGCCACATACGTGACACACGAGGTATACAATAGATTACATAATACAACGATGGGTAAAAATACAAAATGCATATGTATAAGCTCACTAGTCATTATAACCATAAAGCATTTCTTATAAAAATAGCTAAATTTCTTAATTGCTTTCCAGATTTTTTCTCAAATAGCTGTGCGAATTTTAAAATATTTGGTCTTCTAAAATAAAATGGCTTGATATACCGTTTTCGAACTTCATCATAGAAGCGGCACTCGAAAAGGAAATGAAACTCGTCACCGAGAGCACCAGCGCCACATTTGTTGCAGACCCTGCTTGCTCTCGGCACACCTGTCCATCTATCAGTTTCGACCGCCAGTCTATGATTACAAGTTCGAAATCTGGTCAATGTTTTTCTTAACCTTTCCGTGAGATTAATTAAATATGTTTCTAATCCAAACTCTGTTTTAAAGATTCTATACGTAATTCCACGTGAAGATGAATCGATGCTGGTGAGCCATGACTGAATAAACTGGTTCTGAAGCTGAGTCCTGGCGTAGTGGCTCAGCCAGATAGCATTAACATCGTTCTGGCTAAGCCATACGCCAGGAACTCCAATTTCAGTTAAAATAGATTTAACATTCTGAATCCATCGGAAATGAGTCACATTTGCTTCATGTTGTGTATATAATAACTTATACATAAGAAACAATAATTTACTCTGCTTCCCTGAAACTAATTTTGCCCAAAACGAAATAATTCTACATTTAATGTCAATAATAAGATGAAATTTGCCGAGTTCTCCATAAACCATGAAATTTTGTACACTGACTACCAATCACACGGAAGCCAGTTATTTATAATATGGATTACATTTACCCAGCTTGTCTGGTTTCCGCCAGCCAAAACCAGTATTAATTACCAAACACGTCTGTCATACCGACGTGAACTCTGAGGAACAGGCCATATCGTTACATAAGTAATAGTCCTCATATATTATATTATTTATAGAACGTTTTTGGACATTTCCATGCACTTCTATCATCAAAGGCACTGGGTCTCAGATATTCACAAAAAGTAACGAAATATGCGCAGATAAAAAAATATAGTTTTGCATCGTATTTCTGAACCAAATCGCTTAACAATGGGTTTGGTAAAAGTAATATTAAAATATTGCAAAATAATTGGCGTTGCGAACGCTAGTTTTCGCGCAATTGTATCTAACAAGCAATGCAGATCGCTATCAGGCAAACAGGAGTGTGCTATTTCATCAGAAGCGACACTGGTCACAAATCCCATAAGCCCCATTTCTCCAGTCATAGTGACATATTAGAATAAAACGCAGACTTCTTGGAATTTGACCAAATGAAATGGTGTGCTTTGCTGATGTAAGTCATTTGCAGTCGACGAAGCGTAAACCACATATTGAATATCTGAGAACCCATCTGAGCCTTTAACCTTTCACCCCTAAGTAACTGGAATGGATTTTGCTATGTTAATTTTGCAACCAATCCAATGGTCACAAATAATTGTCAGACTAGTCCATTTATGAAAAGGGGGTGTTTTTGTTCTCAAAGATATGAAAATTACATGTACTTGCAAATAGTGTAGATCCTGATGAGACGGCTCGTCACGAGCCGGCTCATCTGGATCTACACTATTTGCCAATACAACTAAACAGATATTATGTGTAGTGTTGAAAGGGTTAAGACGGGTTATCTCATGTCATGAAGGGCTCATTTGCAATTGTCTTTTAAAAATTGTTCTTGACATTTAAATGGTTTTCGTTAATAGGATGATTTTTACAGCACCACTCGTATATTTCATATTTGTATTTCATTGTCACGCGCCGTTTGAAAATTGTTTCCGGCCTCGGTGCCTGTACATTACGTGGCGACGTTTATTGCTGTTTTATACAAATTTTATAAACGTTCTCGTTAAACACTGCGCAAATAATGCTCATGTGATTAATGTAAACGGAAGAGTTATGTACTCTAAAGAGCCAACATGAACGCACAATATAACTCATTAGAACAATGGTAGGTGTTCAGCGCTGGTTACAGGAATTTTAACGTGGCATAAAGTACCATCCACAGTCAGCATTGTACGGGCCCCAACAGGAAGCAGCACCATACACAGTCACAAAAACCACCACTTTACCCGCTAGACGCAACCTACAAAGTATCACTTTGAAAAGCACCGTCATATAAGCCACCAAAATATATTACAACATAAAAACAACCCAGCAAAAACCTTACAATGAAGCATGATACATGACCCAATATCGATGCTACAGAAAACAGTAGGACACATCTTAAAACTATTTCAGCTACACATGCCATTTTCTTTTTACGTTTCATGAAAGAGCTATCTTTGTCACCAGTCATAACATGTCAAAGTTTTGCATTTGCCAAGCAGCAATGGCGATGTTATGTATGGGATCGGAGTTGTGAAATATTGAACTGTACGTCAGAATCAGGTCATCGATTTCGATAAACCATACCGAACAAATTATCTCCAAAACAAGAGAGAGAACATTGGAGATATGTCAGATGTACTAGCTACAGTGGGGTCAGCGTGTAAGTGCACACACGAACAAACACGACAGGTTGGTTCCAACCTGTCGTGTTCGTTCGTGTGTGCAGTTACACGCTGACCCCACTGTATATACACCAGTATTGTCAGTGTGTACGCATACACTTGAATGGGTCAGTGGAATAAAGGGGCTAACACCCTTATGGCGTTCGACCCCTTCTTCTACTGACCCCTTCAGGTACGTTGTCATTATAAAGACGGCCCACCAAGATACATGTATATACTCCAACCTTATCAGTATGATTGCATATACTTGAAGGAGTCGGTGGAATAAATGATATAACCTTCTTCCAATGACGCCTTCACTTATTTTGCCATTATAAAGACGGACCGTCATGATCTGACGACACTGTAGATGTCTCGGGGCGATGCTCAGGCAACTAGCGAAGATCGTCACAATCTCGGCGAATATTCATGAATATATGATCAGAGCGTGTTCGGCCACATGTATCGTTGTAAACCATGTTTCAATTGCTTTGGTATGTCGCTGTGTGTGTATATGTGCATATTGAATTGTATTCTTTGTTCGACCACTAGATCATGAGTTATCTCCCCCTTTAAGAACATATACCATCCAAGTTGGCCGTTGGTCTGCAAGGACTCTTCGGACTCCACGCACTTTAAACAGACCAAATGTATTGTTCACCCTAGTAAACGCAACATCCCAAGGTTTTATTCGTTAAATATACAATGCTGGACCTAATTACATATTTACAATATGCATTAGTCGCAGATACATTTTCAAAGCATATGTACACACTATTGTATATTTGGCATTTCTAACACAAGGCAAACAATTTAATGCGAGTGGAAAAGACGTGTCATGTGGTACATTAAGAATACTATTTGTCTTTGGAATCAGTCTATTTGTATGAACTACATGTATTAAGTGGTCGGTCTGTTTGGAATAGAATAAGTGCTCGGTTTCTTTGGAATATGATAAAGTAGTCAGTTAAAATAAACCCTTTCAATACTACATACCTGTTTGGCAGAGTTTTCAAACAGTGTAGATCTAGATGATCTCATGACATCAGTATCTGTACTTTTTGCAAGGAATTTTCTCTCTTTTTCAAAAACAAAAGCACCCCATTGTTACATATGGACTAGTCAGACAATCTTTTTGTGACGATTGTGATTGGTCGTTAAATTAACATAGTGCAGTCAATTCCAGTTATTTAGGGTTGAAATGGTTAATGCTGGTTTCTTTGAAACAAAGCTGGACTACATTGTTGTGACTGCAGATGTCAACGATGTTTACCTTATATAGGTTAGCTGAAATATGGCTAAGTGGCTTTTTATAACATCCCACGTGCGTCTTCATCCAATTGTCATTTGGTATCTCCTTCAGACCCAGGCATTTACGCGTGGTCTAAATAAAACCCCGATCTTCAAAGGCCTTTCATAACGTGATCTTAAAACTTCCAAACAAAACCAATCCTATCGATTCTCTTGTCACCAAATTAAAAGCATTTCCGAGTTGTCAAAGAATAATGCGTTTCTCATAAGAACTGTCGGACTTACAAGTGAAATATTCCAGACGTGTGTTCTAGCAGAAAACGGCCCAAGATACATCCAGAGAGCACTGATTGAGACGGTATAACAGTATAGTCGTATAGTACGACCATTGACATTATGCAGTGCATGTATACACGTCATGTGATTTTGTACCTAAGAACACGTGCAATTTTTCATGAAAACTATTTACAATATTTAAGATATTTTCCGTAAATGACGTTGAAAGTTGACGAAATTTCCATAGCAAATGCGGAATATATCCGCATTTGCTATGAAAATTGCGTCATCTTTTGACGTCATATATAGAAAGTATCACAGTTTCTGTGAATCCGTTTCATGAAAAATCGCAGATGTTGATAGGTACAAAATCACATGGCGTGTCTCAATTATATTATTACCCCTCAATGGCTGTAATCTGCTCTAAAGTCGCCGCACATATTCACAGACACGAACTAGCTCGATGGATTAGCTGTGTTTAGCCGAATAAAAGGAAGCGACTTCTAAATGCACGGACCGTTGTTAGATATGACGGAGAATGCGTGTTTCGCCGTATTTCACTCCTAGTCCTCATATTTCTGCGATTGACATGACAAACAGCCCGTTTTATTTCCCGGAAAACTTTCCCGGCAATACGATATTGGTAGTTTGATTTTATGTTCTTGGCGATAAATGAGTATCGATGTCATTGGTGTGCATTGTCTTATGTACCTCTTAATGTCATCCCATCATAAACTTGGAAAAGTCGCGGGAATACTGGACGAAGGCCGGAAGGCCTCGTCCAGTATTCCCGCGACTTTTCCAAGTTTATCCCTGGGGCCAGCTGGTGATGGTGGGGTGGGTGTGTGTGGAGGGGGTGGGGGACGGTGGGAAAAACCACCAGCATTTGTTTTCACATTAAAAACACTATCTAATGCCAATGGTCGTACGATACCACGTGTTGAATGAAGTTTCCATGAAATATACTATTAAGCATAAACTAGTTTTAACATAAATAATATAAATAAATTAAATTATCATCGAGTGCAGTAAAAAACGAATTGCAATATGCCAATTTTCAGAAATACGTTTTTTAAATTTACGTTTGGCGTCGCTTGACTGAGTTTTGTAAGCAGGGCATTTGAAGAAAAAAAAATAATTACTAAAATGTATTGTCTATGTTTTCTCGCCTCTCGGGATGACATTTCACTTTATTTCCTTGAACGTGGGAGTAGTGTTTTCCTATTCCGCAGAAATATAGGACTGGCTGACTTGCAATATCACCACTGAAATCATAAGAACCCGTGTCACCCCTGATCATCATTCGATTCAAACATAATTGGTTCCTAAATGTGATAGGATATACGTATAAAATGAAGATACGCATTGGTACAGACATGAATTTACTATAGGAATGAATGGCATTTTTGTGGAATTTATCGGGGTATAAACTTGGAAAAGTCACGGGAATACTGGACGAAGCGATAAAAAATTACAATTTTCGAAAAAAAAAATCAAAAAAATATAAATTTTGGACAGAGACTTGCTACGGGCCAATCAAATGTTAGGGAATTGTGTAAATATTTTTGTACTGGAATTATAAAGGTATGATTGTGTATGATTATCATCAAATCTTATTTATGACGCCAATTTTTATTTTTTTATTTTATAAATAAAGATAATCAGCTTTGGCGTCATAAATAAGATTTGATGATAATCATACAAAATCATACCTTTGTAAATTCATGTCTGTACCAATGCGTTTCTTCATTTTTGGTATTTACGGATAATAAGTGTTCTACATCCGGCGTGTATATTCTCGAGTCAGTAATAATATACCTTAATGGACCCATGGAGAAAATTGTTGTCATTTCTTGCCGCCATTATCCGGCTGTTGTATCCGCCAATTTGGTCATAATTTCCTTTTATGGCCGTCTGAGATTGCACGTTATTGGATAGTGGGCCGACAATATAGTCATTTGTCTGTATCGCTACCTAACGGCCATAGGGGGCGACACTGGGACTTTAACGTCCCCGTGCTATGTGTACAGGATTTGATAGAATCACAATGCCATCCAGACAGTTACTAGATTCATGTAATATATGTTTTACTTGCAGTGCATACAACAGTTTTGTTCCACGTTAGTGGAAAGTAAGACTATTTGTATTCATCATATGCGCTGGTGTTGGACTAAGAGTATTCCATATATACTCCGGTGTGTGACAAGGACATTCCACCCGAGTGGTCAGAATATGTTGTCAGAAACGAGGCTTTGCCGAGTTTCTGACGACATATTCTGACCACGAGGGTGGAATATCCTTAGTCACACACCGGAGTATATCTGGAATACTTTTTCTCGCATACCTACTAAGTCCAGAATCATGTTTAGCCATAGTACGCCATCAACGAACCACCATGATAGTATAATACTAACTTTTTTTCTTTATATGCTATCTCCAATACAACCACTCAATCGCATTACCCGTATCAACAAATGGGTGTAAACAAATGAATCGAAACATTTAACACATAACGGCCCAATAAAAATACGGTCTGAAGACGCCCATGATATGATGTGTAAACCCATTTACTACATACACAAAATAAATAGGACGCAGTACGAGACGAACTCATATGCATATTGAAAATAGACCATATATCCTCGATTCAAATTTGTACAATAATGTTTACAGAATCATTTTATGTTTTTATTTTGAGTATTTATTGCAATTCCGAGACGCTGTCTTCAATTACGCAAATATCAGTCCGCCGAAAGTTTCACTCCGACGGACATTTGTCATTTCAACACGTTGCCGTTTTCAAGAAATTCTTGCTCACTGTATTATTAAACAAATATTCCAATCACTATTAACTGTCACTATACACATGTTTGGGGAAGAATCAACAACATACGAGGTAAATATTTTGCTGTCAATTACATGTGTTTTTTTTAATAATAATCATGTATTCAGTATTCGGCCAACTGATTTACAGACGCCCCTTACTCAACTCGTCCCACAAATTTGCGCAAATTTGATCAAACTGGATAAAACATGAAATAAATAATAACAAATCCAGAGCGACGTTGTTGACAGTGTTGTCTACTGACAGTACTGTGTAGAGAGCGTGTGTTTGTAAACAATGCAGACGACGTTTGGAAGCCAATCTCACACGGCTGACCTGTCACACACTGCCGGAACTACTTTTTGTGTATTGGCTTCCAAACGTCGTCTGCATTGTTTACAAACACACGCTCTCTACACAGTACTGTCAGTAGACAACAATGTCAACAACGTCGCTCTGGATTTGTTATGTAGGCTATTATTTATTTCATGTTTTATCCAGTTTTATCAAATTTGCGTAAATTTGTGGGACGAGTTGTGTATGGGGCGTGTGTAAATCAGTTGGCCGAATACTGAATACATGATTATTATTAAAAAAATACTCTTAATCTGACATGGGCGTGACTATACCGTATACGCTATCCTTGTCTCAGGGCACCTGGGGCCCGTTTCACTAAACTTCGTAGGACTAAAATGTTCGTAAGTGCAAATTTAGGATCGTCTGGATATTTCAATGAATGTATTTACATTTATTGAGCATATGCTCAATCAATGTAAATCCAATAATTGTTTTCAAGAAAACATTGTTAATGTGATATTTACAAACTATCATAAGTTTGCGGTTACGAATATTTTAGTCGTACGAAGTTTAGTGAAACGGGTTCCTGGTGGGTGAGAAATAGCGGTCACAGTTCCAGCGTCGTTATCGTCGTCGTAGACGTTAGCAGTTTTGGACGTACATGTACATTAAAATGTTGAATATCTCCTGATCCGCTGTCGGATCATTACCAAACTTCAGCAATGGCTTCCTCACATCGATAATCCACTTCCTATCCGCACCGTTGAGTCATGCGGGATTTAGTTCGGTAGTGGTCGGAAATTGTCGAATGTGGCCATGGCTACGTACAGTCTGAACCATTTTACGTAATTAAATGGTATGTACTGTGATGATGTAGATATTTAATACAAATGTTTATGGTTCTTTGGAACGCCTGTACCAAAATGAGCATTAGCTCGATGAATTGAAGTCAACATCCTATTTCGTGCACTTAACATGTCTAGCGAGAGTAACATTTGCAACATAAAACTCCACTAAATCTGGGAGACAATAGATCTCCATAAAGACGACTCTATCTATTTAATAAATTTGTTCCCTGGCTGAGAAAAAGTTGTCCTTACGGTGTTTGCGACCAGCATAGACCAGTCTGATCAGGACATACAGTGGGGTCAGCGTGTAAGTGCACACACGAACGAACACGACATGTTGGTTCCAACCTGTCGTGTTCGTTCGTGTGTGCACTTACACGCTGACCCCACTGTATGCTGTTCGCCATTTATCAATCGACGCGGCCATACTGTCACCAGTATGATCATTTTCAAATCTGACCATGTGAATATACAAGAGAAAAATTCTATATATATTTTGTTTTATCAGAAATTTGATATTGTATCTTACCCATGCATTCTTACACAGTCAAACTTGCATTAACCCTTAGCCTGCTGATCGCGAAAACTGTCGTCTGCTGTTGCTTTATATTTTGCCCTGTTTCTCAATAAAAAATGGTTTGACAGCACTTTAGAATCATTTTCATTGGAAATGATTCTAAAATGCTGTCAAACCATGTTTTTGAAGAGAAAAATCGAAAATAAAACATAAACAACAGACGACAACATTTCATTCAGCAGGCTAAGGGTTAAGCGACCACCCAAGGGAGACACCAAAAATGGTCGCTTAGAACAATTGTCTCTTAACAAGACATTTCGTGCGTACAGCAACTATTATCTTTAGGTCTCACGGGACAGTACAGAGCTAGCAGTAAAAGGGGGTGGGCGATTTTCTATATATTTCAGTAATGACCCTGCAAGTTACACCAGTGTGTTTTACTAAGTTAACTTACATTACGCAAACACGTCTTATTTGGAATTAATAAATCACTGAACTACTTTCGGCAAGGAAGATAATCAATATACACCACTACCACGTATGGGAACTATTTTAATTAGTTTATATAGTTTTAATCTATCTCCTGTGACATATAATGATACATTACTGTGTTATGTTATGGGTACTAATACATGTTGTGTCAATAGCGTATCGCTGTAAAGGTATCGTTGTCGACGGAGTTGCAGTTAATTTAATAATTATTATGTTAAAATGTTTGCGTAATACTGATAGTACTTCTGTACAAATGTAACCATCGTAAATGGTACAATAGTCGTGAGGTTAAGGTCGCCGAATTTTATGATTGAATTACCGATTCCCGAAAGGGTCGGGGTTCAGACCTCGAGTTGGTATAAAAGAAAAATCCCATTAATTTTGTGATTTTAATAATTTTTTACTTTCCCAAAATATGTTTATTTGGCTGTCACAATTAATATTGTATTACATTTTGGCTCTTTTAGAATAAACTAACTTTTCGAACAGCAAACATTTTTTTTTATGAATTTGAAATAATTAATGTCCTCCATCTGATCATAACACTGTTCGAACTGCGCCTGTGGCTATCACGACCAGAATTCACTGGCCGCAAACACAGTAGCATTCGGCGTCTATTTATTAAATCAGTATTTTTTATTTGATTTGAATTCCGCGTGAGCGCTGAATTTTGTGTCAACACATTTACGGAAAATATTGGTGATTTTCTAAACTTATATCGGCAAAACTAAATACGGTGATAGAATTTGTGTCAACTTTTCAACACCATTTTACGTAAAATATTACTGATTTTCTAAAAACAATATCGGCGTGTATTGAACAACTTAAAATATGTCACACGCTTTTAACATTCCGGCCTCCGAAAATCGATTTTTTTTTAAATAACCAGCCGTCTAATAGATCTGCGTATAATCGAGAGTGTATTGTCTCTGACACCGAGGTGTGGACACACATCAAAACCACGCGTCAATTTCAAAACATTGCCTAAGGGTAAAAATTTACAGCTGTGTGATGTCATCAGATTAACAACTCGTCACACTGCTACGAGTTTTCCACACAAAGCCACACGTGTATTTATAATTAGATGTTGGGGTACATATTATCATGATTAGCACACCGTCTCACGAAGCAGGTGTTCAGGGAATGTGATCACGTGGTCTATTGTTTAAACTGGTTTAATGGCGGCCCCCATGAGGTCTCGGGAAAATCTTATTGTTCGTTCATCAATACGACTGTGGTTTCTTGCTTTTAATGATGACCGTGTTCCGACCGTTAACACTTATTTAGCAGCATTACCTATGTAGTTAGTCTGAACATTCTGCAGGGAAATTTGAATCGGACGGACTCGAACGTTGTTTAAACTTGGTCCGATTCATATGCACAAGTCAAAATATGAACTGAAAATCGCGCTTTGTGTGACAGAAATCCGTACGCGGAAGAATAAAAAAAATGGTTTGTTATAAATATCACATATAGCGAAACAGCGATAGCATCTATTGTTTTAATAATATGCATACATAGTGTAATTAATGTTTAATAGCGACATACTTATGAATAATATACTATAATAGTGTTTATACTCCAACACTATGTTTTAAGGCTGTGTGGTTTGACTCAAAATAAGCTGGATCAGTTAATACTTGTATTCATACGCTTCATGAGAACATCAACACATTTAAAATATACAAATATTACTTAAAGGAGTACCGATATGATACATTTTAATAATAAAAATATTGAAAATATACATTACAATCGCTTACAACATACTTTATTGATCGAAAATAGTCACTGCATCGTGGCCTATTTGACCGCATTACCTATTGCGCGGGTACCTCACTAGGCCCCCTGTTTATGTAGGTAACTGGGGTGTAGTGGGGTATGCTCGCTAATACAATGTTTGCGTAATGTACCCCACACACCGATCAGTTTTTGGGGAGATAACACATTTCAGAACTTTCAGTACTTTGATTTCTGTTTGGTGTGTTTTTGGCGTCTTGTGGAAGCGTGATTTCCATGCTGATTCTAATGGGTTACATTGTGCGTTTGTGTTGGCTCTTTAGAGTATATACCACTTCAGTTTCCATTAATCACGTGAGCAGTATTTGCGCAGTGTGTAACAAGAACGTTTATAAAACTTGTATAAAACAGCAATAAACGTCGCCACGGAATGTACAGGCACCGAGGCCGGAAACAATTTCCAAACGGCGCGTGACAATAAAATACAAACTTTAAATACGAGTGGTGCTGTACAAATCATCCCATTAACGAAAACCATTTAAATTTCAAGAACAATTTTTAAAAGACAATTGCAAACGAGCTCATGACATGAGATAACCCGTCTTAACACTTTCAACACTACACATAATACCTGTTTAGTTGTATTGGCAAATAGTGTAGATCCAGATGAGCCGGCTCGTGACGAGCCGTCTCATTAGGATCTGCACTTTTTGCAAGTAATTTGCATATCTTTGAGAACAAAAACACCCCATTTTCATAAATGGACTAGTCTGACAATCATTTTGTGAACATTGGATTGGTTGCAAAATTAACATATCAAAATCCATTCCAGTTACTTAGGGGTGAAAGGGTTAAAGGTCAGATGATGTCTCAGATATCCAATATGTGGTTTGCGCTTCATTTGATTAAATTCCAAGAATTCTGCGTTTTCTTCTAATATGTGACTGGAGAAATGGGGCTTATGGAATTTGTGACCAGTGTCGCTTCTGATGAAATACCACACTTCTGTCTGCCTGATAGCGATCTGTATTGCTTGTTAGAGACATGGCGGGTGTTTCATTGATGGAATGGCGACCAGTGCATATCCTGATCAGACTGCGTATACACAGGCTGATCTGGATCTACAATGGTCGCAAAGCTAACAATCCCAATTTCTCCAGTTACAGCCACATATATGCTATCATAGACTGTGCTAAACAAGGGGGATAATCTGGTAAGGCAATTCCGCTGTTCAAAAAACGCACAATTTGCGAAGAATTTAGTTGTGAAATGATAATAATATTGGTTTCCATGATATTCACTAACTGAATTACTTTATACAAATGTAAATTAGTAATCATCAATTGCGCGAAAACTAGCGTTCGCAACGCCAATTATTTTGCAATATTTTAATACCATGTACATGTTTGCATTATGTTCTAAGATTTAATGTAATGTTTATGTACGGTAAACACCTTTGTATTATTGGTATTCGTGAATAAATATTCTACTGATCACAAATGTCATAAGGTCTATAAGGTCCCTTTTATCAGCCGTCGGTTCCAATTTATCCCGTCAACACAGTGCGTATGTGCCGTGAAACACGGTGCCGTGAAACATTTTTGATATCCTGTCAATACGACCTAATCACTGCGTATGAATATGTGAGGTGGCTGGTGTTATTTGTTTGCATTTACAAGCCATTAGTAGGTGTTGACGGGATACATACATTAGAATAGTAGGTTAGTGCCGTGAATGGGAAAAATATCTGGCGCGGGTCGGAAACGGGATGTGCTTGGCAGAGCCTCGCCCATCCCGTTTCCTTAGCCTTGCCAGATATTTTTTCCCATTCACGGCACTTACCTACTATTCTCTATATACACCGCAATATACAACGCATGCAACTGGTAGCAGATTCATCCCAAGGAATACATGAGCATGCTGTTATTGCAGTTGTGTGGCTTCCGAAAGTCTCGTACGAAATTTGAATCGATACTTTAAATTAAATAGTACATGATGTAACTGAATAATGAGAGGCACGACTAGGCCAACCATAAAAGTGTTATTATTTTGGTTGTCCCTTCCTGTGACCTATGTATAGATGTGTATGGTCGGTAGGTAGGCGAGTTATTGCATGCATTTATTATTTTGTGGCATTTGAAAATAGTTCAGTTCAATAACTATGCTGCCAAAATGCTTGAGTGTGAGGTTTCAATTAACACCATAAATCGTTTTCAGAATAATTTCGAAACAAATAAAAATACGTTGTATAACTTTTACTAAAACATAAATTAAAATACAATCCTTTTGTACTGAAACTTATTTCAGCCGTGGAGAATTTGCCGGGTCCGTCATGGGAGGGGAAGTATTTCATTAGTGTACGCCCAATGGAACCCAAGGTCGACTCTCGCACAGACCGCGTACATGTTATGGAAGCAACTCCCGCCGTGTCACAGGTACACGTAGTGTATACTTGGTGGAACTATTGTCTACTTAGCACACCTTCGTACAATGAAACGTTACGATGATTCCTACATCACAGAACTACATTCGAACTGCTGGGAATTCGGATAGGCCAATTACAATGAAACGTTACCATGATTCCTATATCACAGTACTACATTCGAACAGCTAGGAATTCGGATAGGCCAATTACAATGAAACGTTACCATGATTCCTATATCACAGTACTACATTCGAACTGCTAGGAATTCGGATAGGCCAATTACAATGAAGCGTAACCATGATTCCTATATCACAGTACTGCATTCCAACAGCTAGGAATTCGGATAGGCCAATTACAATGAAACGTTACCATGATTCCTACATCACAGTACTACATTCGAACAGCTAGGAATTCGGATAGGCCAATTACAATGAAACGTTACCATGATTCCTACATCACAGTACTACATTCGAACTGCTAGGAATTCGGATAGGCCAATTACAATGAAACGTTACCATGATTCCTACATCACAGTACTACATTCAAACTGCTAGGAAAGATTCCGGATTAGGCTAATTACACTGGAATCGTTACCATGATTCCTATATCACAAGTACGTGACCATTCCCAATTGCTAAAATAAAACGGATAGGTCAATTACAATGAAACAGTTACCATATTCCTACATCACAGTACTTCAACTCACTGCCTTAGAAATTACGATAGGGCTAATTACACTGAAGCGTTACCATGATTCCTATATCACAGTACTACATTCCAATTGCTAGGAAATCGGATAGGTCAATTACAATGAAACGTTACCATGATTCCTACATCACAGTACTACATTCGAACTGTTAGGAATTCGGATAGGCCAATTACAATGAAACGTTACCATGATTCCTATATCACGGTACTACATTCCAACAGCTAGGAATTCGGATAGGCCAATTACAATGAAACGTTACCATGATTCCTATTTCACACTGTGACAGTACTACATTCGAACAGCTAGGAATTCGTATAGGCCAATTACAATGAAACGTTACCATGAGTCCTACATCACAGTACTACATTCGAACAGCTAGGCATCTTAGATGAAATGAAACTGGTCTATCAGAATGCCTAGCTCTGCACTCTTGATTACTAATATCACGTGTCGGCTTTCTCGCCATTGGTGGAATTACAGCTTATGTGTACGTGCTTTGGCAACCGATCTACAAATGTTCTAGACCACTTGACATATTGCTTATTGCAAACTCGATGGCTAGAGAGGCGTATATATTGTATTCCAGTGGTTTTCAATAGAAGAACCGACTTTGAGTGACAATATACTTATTGTGCACATACTGCATGAGTTGTCCGTGATTGGTTGTCCGTGCCTTATTTGAATAAGCATATATAGCAGCCTTGCTGTCACCATGAAATGCAACCGTATACAAGGTGCATGATCACGTGGTTACAACAACAACAACGTCGCCCACTCCAAAGTAAGTATTATTTGATATTTTCCTTAATATGCAACAGATTTTTTTATGACATATGGTACAGCAAACGCGTCTTCATGAGCTGCATTTGGTGGTCCAGGGAGTTCGGCACAGACTTATGTCATTTTTGCGAAGAATCGATTTCCGTGTCTAAGATTCTTCACAAAAACAACAGAAGTTTGAGCGAAAATGCAGAGACCACCAAATGCAGCTCATGAAGACGCGTTTGATGCGTCATATTTAATCAAAATCCGTTACGTAATAAGGACACTATAAAAGAATACGTACTTTGAATCAGATGGATTCTGGAAGTTTCAGTACTTGTTGTTGTTGTTAGTACCACTTGATCATACACCTTGGTATACTAGAAACAAGAATTAGTCTTAGAGCTAGTCTTATAGACGCCACACCCACGATCCGTTTCAGCAAATAATATACATTCAATTCCGCTAATTATTTTCAGAAACGAGCAAAAATCACAGAAATGATAATCAAATATATTCGTATAACAAAACCTCAACATATTGGCATTTCGTGACGGTTTCTGGCTTTCGAAGTGTTTTTGTTTGATGGTTTCTGAAGCTAATTATAAATTTGTGTACACGTAATATTTTACCATTCCTGCTATATGTGTCGTTTCTCTGTGACGCCACCTAGCATCTTACTATGATGCATCGATGTCGAAAACTCATAGCAAGTGCAGTTTCATGATACTTGTTCTTTTCAATATTTCTAGTAGTCATTCTGATCCATCATCAATTACCGCTTTCATATGTCTACTTGCGACACTGCACTAATGTTGCTAAATAAAACCCCGAATTACGAATTTGTGTCTTGATAAATTATCTGGATAGCACTAATTCAGTTTGAGCATCTAATACCGAGGACAAGTAATTTAATATTACAGCTTGTTATAGGAAAATAAAATCTGCAATATGCGCAGGATTTCTGTCTTCTCTCGGGGGAGTTCGCCTCCACTTCGCTATTCATGCTGTGGTCTGTCAGAATGTCATTAAAATCTTCAAATTGAATGCTGAATCGTTCTGGTAATCAAGATGTGCGTCACTCGGCTAAACTGCAGCTGATGTTGGGACCGCTGGGTAACTGAATGGACATGTTGGCATCTTTCACCGGTCTAGGAGGTCTGATCGGTGGTGACTCGTTGGCATCATTGTATCATTAAGTACTAACTTCCTTGCAATGGTAATTGTGAACTTACTGAATGTCGACCAGCGAAACCCCTGATCAGACTGCGGGGATGCGCAGGCTGATCAGGGGTTACGCTTGTCGCAAATGTGACAAAGTCTTTTTCGTTATCTTGGGTATTTGCAGTATTGAAAAAGCCGTAGACGACAGGAAAAGTGAGCATGAATGGAGGAACTGATGCGCATGTCAATTCCATGTTAATTTAACAAATGCATATATTGCTTTCAACAGACGTTCATTGCTTACTAGATTTGCTGCAGACAAGGCGTATAGAAAACCAGGAGACATGCATGTGAATGCAAAAAAACATGTATAATATGTACGCATGCAAGTGGAATTGTGGGTAAATCACAAGACTTAGGTTTCAATGGATTTTGCCTAAGCCGGTGATAAGATGTGTTTTTGTGTCATGGACTGTGATACTACGTATGGTCATTGACACACATAGCCACACGTGCAATAAAACCGCACTTGCAATTCAATGTACATACATGTATATACTTTGTTCTGATTGTTGTGTTCGACAATTATCATGGATATCTTAACATTGTCTTGGAGTTAGATACATAACTCATCAATCCTAAAAAAAAAACCTTTGATAATGCAAATGGTGTGGTACTTGTGTAATTGGTATAACCGTTGTTTGGACTAGTGTGTGCTAGCTGGCTTCCTCCTGGGTCCCAACAATATCCAGTTCCCTTGTACAATGTCATTATGACGAGTGTCACCGACTGTCTGCGAGCATTTCCTATAACGCTAACCCACTGTTCTTCCTAAATGAACAGACACATTAGTTTTTGGAGTTGTGACAAATGTAGCTCCTGATCAAATATCACACTCCTGTAGCCTGATAACGATATATAGTGCTTGTTAGAAGAAGCATGACAGGTGTTTCATTAATGGAATAGCGAACTGTGCAGATCCTGATCAGACTGTGCGGATGCGGATGCACAGTCTGATCTGGATCTACACTGGTGTTAAAAACCGTAAGCCCCATTTCTCCAGTCACAGTCACAATTCGGTCATTCGCACGGCATTAACATGGCATTGATGCACTGTGCTGCCAAAAATGTATGTCGTGGTGTATATAATCCCTAGCCATACATATAAACAAATCCTACATCTGACATCGATGTTTGTTTAACACTGTAGCACTTCCCCGATGTGTTGTAAAAGTTGTTATTCACGAGTGCGGACACTCTGCGGGGGGATAAATCTGGCATTGTAGTAAATCCTCCGACAGTTGTCTGTGTGTCACACCATGTAACAATCTGGCGGTATATTGTTGGTGTAACCAGTGTAGACACACAGCATACATGATAATAATACTTATTGAGCCATGTGATATTGTACCTTAGACGATATCCTGTGAAATATATATACAAAATGTACTACATTGTCAAAAAATGACGTCGAAAGTTGGCGAAATATTCACAGCAAATGTGGAATATAATTCCGTATTTGCTTTGAAAAGTTGGTCAACCTTCGACGTGTGTTATCCTACCCCAATGTTATGGAACGCCAAATCTAAATAAACTCAAATAATGAATGCTAGCTCTAAATAATTAGAGCTAGCATTACATTTTTAGAGCTAGCTCCAAATCATTTGAAGAGCTCTCTAAATCGTTTGGAGCTAGTTCTAAATATGTAATGCTAGCTCTAATTATTTAGAGCTAGCATTAATTATTTGAGTTGACGTTCCATACAATATATGGTCGTAACGTAAGTGACATATGCCATTTTGATTCACTCATCTCTTATAAACACTGGTGCTAATGCGCAATTAATCAATCAATCAATCAATCAATCAAACAATAATTAATTCATACAATCAATCAATCAATCAATCAATAACTATATGTACCAATCGATCGGTGGGTGGCAGGTGGGAGCATGCGATGGGTAATTCAACGATCGGGGTTCATCCTTACTCGAATCCCAACTGGAGACCTGGTTTGGCCCTCACATACGTCTTTGGGATTTTCTATGTGACATTTGAATCTGGTTATACCCATTATTAGAGTAATCCTACCGGTATTACTTTTAAATAGGGGAAGGGGCCAAGTGACTTTGGCGCGGTATAGACCTGGCACCAGGTCAGGTTATTCTAATTTCAGGGCTGAATATATTTGTACTCGATGTAAATATTCCGTTCTGATTTTGGGATTTTCCCCCCAATGCAGCAGGTTAAAATGGGATCGAACCTGTTTGCCCGGCCTTACATGACCTTAGCTGTTGATAGGCCGTTAAACACCAATACACAAACAAACAAACCAATCGATCGACCGATACAGCAATGGAACCGTAACAATGCTCAAAGGTAACACTTATTATACACTTCAAGGTGCATGATCACGTGGTGCATGATTATGATCACAACAACAACGTCGCCCACTTCAAAGTAAGTATTATTTGATATTTTCCTTAATATGCAACGGATTTTGATGAAATATGGCGCAGCAAACGCGTCTTCATGGGCTGCAGTTGGTGGTCCAGGGAGTTCGGCACAGACTTGTGTCGTTTTTGTCGGTAGACACGGAAATAGATTCTTCGCAAAGACGACAGAAGTTTGGGCGAAAATACAAAGACCATCAAATGCAGCTCAACAAGGCGCGTTTGATGTGCCATATTTCATCAAAATCCGTTACGTAACAAGGACACTATAAAATAATACGTACTTTGAAACCGATGGATTTTGGAAGTTTCATTACTTGTTGTTGTTGTTAGTACCACGTGATCATACACCTTGCGTCTGGTACGGGAGGATATGGAAGTGTTACGCTTCCTAAACTACCAATCTGTGTACTGGTTGTATGATAGAAAGTCTAAATATGGATTACACTGCACGCATTGTGCTAACTAGCGCTTATCCGATTAGTTGTAAGACAACTCGGACCAAATATCTGTATGTCAGACCGTCGATCTGCTAATCTTGTCACAATTGAATTGTCTAGTGCACTGACGCTGGAGATCATTCAGTTTGTATCGGCCATGGGGTCAGCAAACACATGGTATACACCAGTGTGCGGTACCACGGTGCCAACCAGCTGTGTGAAGCGGTTTCCGCCAATGACATCGAAACACGTCGAGAGTAGAGTAGATTTTTAAACAAATGTGCACTGTCGTTTCCGAAGATATTTGAAAAAAGTCTGCAGTATTTGATTTAATTCTGGGTTGGCGACGTCACTGTTTAAAAAGAATGTCCTTTCTGCGTCCTTACTACGCCCTGTTCAGACGGCGTTCGTGCTACGGGGATTTTGAACATGTCCAAAGTCCACGTAGCGGAAAATCGGTCTCCGGAGACCATGGAGACCATACCACGTCAATAAAAGTTTCCACTCCGCTCTCATTACGTTGTAGGAGTTCACACTGCGTCCTGGCCTTTTTTCTTGGACGCAGCGAGAACTTCATGGATGTAGCGGCGGTGTGATGGGGGCATTACGGAGCACCGCTCCCTCAATCTAACAATTCGTTCCCTCGAATTAGCAATTCGTTCCCACGATAACAATTCGTTCCCTCGAATAAACAATTCGTTCCCTCAATTTAACAATTCGTTCCCTCGAATTAACAATTCGTTCCCTGCACGATATATAACAATTCTTTCCCATGAATTAACAATTCGTTCCCGTGGGAACGAATTGTTATTTCGTGGGAACGAATTGTTACATTGAGGGAATGAATTGTTAATTCGTGGGAACGAATTGTTAATTCGTGGGAACGAATTGTTAAATTGAAGGAACGAATTGTTATTTCGTGGGAACTAATTAATAAATAAATAAAGAATTCTACGTCCCCTGCGGGACTCCGTAACTGTTGGATATGGACACTGACTGTACTTTATTGTGTAGCGCAAAGTCTGATGTTATATCAGGTTTTTCGTTCATAAACTTCAGCCTGTGATACAGGGGCCCGTTTCACTAAACTTCGTAAGACTAAAATGTTCGTAAGTGCAAACTTATGATAGTCTGTACATTCCACATTAACAATGTTTTATTGTAAACAATTATTTGATTTACATATGCAGCCTATGCTCAATAAATGTAAATCCATAAATTGAAATTTCCAGACGATCATAAATTTGCACTTACGAACATTTTAGTCTTACGAAGTTTAATGAACCGGCCCCCAGGTGTCTGAAGAACATTTCGACAAGCGTAAGTCTTGATCAATTCCATTTGAAAGTTTTATTATTATGTTTGTAAACGGCTTTAGCGCTATCCACCTCAATATAATTCCAGCACAAAAATATTTACACAATTCCCTAACATTTGATTGGCTCGTAGCAAGCCTCTGTTCAAAGTTTATATTCCAGTAAACTCCCACGCCGAACTACTTTCCGTAACCGTGAGGCGCAGTTGAAATAATTCTTAAGAAAACGAAAATAAACACATTTTCTTGATGAATTTATTTGAAATGCTGGAATTATATGGAATGAATGGCCTTTTTGCGGAATTTATCGGGGATATAAACTTATAAAAGTCGCGGGAATACTGGACGTGGCCTTAAAAATTGTTGTTTTTTTGTTGTTTTTTTTTCGAAAATTGTAATTTTTTATCGCTTCGTCCAGTATTCCCGCTACTTTTCCAAGTTTATACCCCGATAAATTCCACAAAAAGGCCATTCATTCCTATAGTGAACGCTGATCGCAAGTGGCCGTCTTCTTATGTACAAACTCACATGTCTTGTCACATATGGCGTATTTCCAGATGCACATGCTCAACTGGCGCTACACTGATCATAAACGGAAATTGTATCATTTGCCCGAAAGCGTGATACATAGAGAATAGTAGGTTAGTGCCGTGAATGGGAAAACATATCTGGCAAGGCTCAGGAAACGGGATGGGCGAGGCTCTGCCGAGCACATCCCGTTTCCGTGCCGCGCCAGATATTGTTTTCAATTCACGGCACTAACCTACTATTCTATTTATCCCGTCAACACCTACAAATGGCTGTAAAATGCAAAAATAGTATTGACTGGATTTCAAAAATGTTTTACGGCACCGTGTTTCACGGCACATACGCACTGTGTTGACGGGATAAATACATGTATAAGTTAAGGTATTGGTTTTGAATCTAGTGGGCGTCATGTGCATCGTTCAAGTTGAATTTAGTCGCATCTATCTCATGGGCGTCACATATATCCGTCTCTGCATTTTGTCGCATTTTATGGTTTCTTATACGGAGCCCCGCAGGGGACATGGATTTGTTTAATTAATTCGTTCCCTCAATTAACAATTAGTTCCCAAGACATAACAATTCGTTACCACGAATTAACAATTCGTTCCCGTGGGAACGAATTGTTATTTCGTGGGAACGATTTGTTATTTCGTGGGATTCGTTCACTCGAATTAATAAAATATCATTCAATGTTTTAGTCATATCTAGTGTACATTTTCTCCATTTACTCAAATCTGTCTGCAGTCTGGACAAGCACAGAATTACGCCACATGACAAATACGCACTAAAAGCACGTCAGTGTACGTCAGCATCAATGTCAGTTACGTGGGGACAAGAATGTGCAGTTTATGCATATGCGCGTTTGCGTTGTAAACGAATACCCGTGAGATTTGACGGACGACATGTGCTAACCCAATTGTTTAGTCTGGCACGCAAGTCAACTCCCTAAGTAGACTTGCGTGACAGTCAAAAACGCATTGTGTGCAGCTACTGAATTGCCCATGTTTCCATTGCTAGTATCAGCATATGACTTAGAGCTGCATGTGTCTACATATGGCCTCCCATGCGAGTGAAATATCCAATAAACTGCTTATAAATGTACTTTGTAGCGATCGGGATTTAGTGACAAGTGCATTTCTAAAAAAAAAACGTATCGCCCTCAAAGTCGTCTCGTCTGGCACTGACTTGATTTCATTTCAATGCATGTATCTTAATCAGCATCAGCAACAACAACAACAACAACAACAACATCAACAACGAAGCAAATTGACACACTGTACAAAATGCAGTCCTTACACCACAAAGAGGCAAAGCCAGGGTTACATCACGGTTCGTCCGTATGTACGATGAGATAATCCGCGAGCTTTATCGAGTGGATTATCGATCGTACATGCGGACGAACGTGATCTAACTGTGTTATCACATCCTCATGTCCATACATTGCCCATGCGCAGTGTAAATGTAGAAACAAAACTCGAAAATGTATCAAAGATGTGATAAACGTAAGATTGCGTTGACCTGGCATAAAACATGACACTCGTACAGTAGAGTCCGGGCATTTCACTGTCTGCATGACATCCAGGTCAGACTGCGCGGATGCGCATGCTGATCTGTGTATACACTGGTCACAAAGCCCACAAGCCCCGTTTCACCTGTCACAGTCAGAAACGTCATGTACAGGAAGCATTGGAAGTGATGTCGCACAAAAAGAACCGTTCAGCGATTGGGTGATCATTGGTGCTCCGCTTTCTTTCAATGTGCCTGGCGCTGGAATTTCCTGTCGTGTCCTATCGACGTATTTCGTCGATGTCAATTTCAAAAATTAGTCAAGTTTTCTGTAAATTGTGTTGACATTTGATAAAATGTAGCAGAGCTCATGTGGAATTTAATTCCACATGAGCTCTGATATTTTTTTACAACAAATTTCGACGGCATTTCTGGAAATATTACATTTGTGTCGAAATCAATATCGGCAATATTGTTTCTGATACGTCTCAAAGCACTTCGTCCTGAAATAGATTTCCCCCAGACATTCCAATGGAACTATTAGCTGCACGTGCCAACTATAATGTGTTTAGACAGGATTAAATCCGATTTTCAAGCTGCACTTTCAAGTGTTTGTTGTCCGTCTGGTCACATTACGGACACATTAACCTCATTCTGAGCCAGTTGGACGAATTTACTCGCCATTTATTTGTCACTGTACACTACTTAGCACACATTATTATTTTATAGTATGGGGTCGCCGGGAGTGGCTCACCCACTACAAATGGATCAAGGTTACCCGAATGACACAGGGCGGTTAGCCGCCAATGTGAGGGACGTGGTCGTGAAGTTTGGTAAAGATCCGACCAACATGTCGGGAGACATGCAACATTTTGATGTACATACAAAAGTGTTGACGCCTACGACGACGATGACAATGACGACGACGACGACGACGACGACGCCTATGCAGGAATTGTGACCGCTATGTCTCACTTTCCCCTAACGTGGGTGAGACAACATACATCTTCATAACGGTCACCTGTTGCACATTGCCTTAACTACCTGTAGTGGAATCATCCGCAAGAGAAAATGTAATAGTGACATTTGAAATAATTATACAATCATATAGTAACATGTACATGATAAGAAAACATGCATACATGTGTGTACAGTTTTGGCAATGCCCTAACCCGAATTTTGTGTCTGTAACGCAGGGCGAACAAGTCGCCCTGCGTTACAGACAGACATTTCGGGTTAGCAACGCTCATGATCACCGAATCATCCCCGAGCACGTGTGAAGGAATGTGTTATGGTCAGCCACGATACAATAATGAATCATTCATCGTTGGAACGTTACAGAACGTGGAGTTCTGAACCACGTGACAAGTCTATAATTGGATCCGCGGCGAAACTGTTTACGTGATCTGGGACAGTAGCGTGATTACCCGGTGTGAGCGGCTAATTAAGATGTATGTGACGCCGTAATTGGCAGTGGGCGTTAATTGCAGGGCCATGTATTCACACCTTTCACATCTCTACCGCCGACAGCATAACTATGAGACACGCCATGCGAGTTTGTACCTTCATACATCTGCGTGATTTCATGAAATACGTTTACAAAATTTACAATATTTTTCATAAATAAAGTCAAAAGTTGACAAATTTTGAAAACTTTTGATGCCATTTATGGAAAATTTTGTAAACGTATTTCATGAAATTACGCAAATGTCCGAAGATACACAATCACATGGTCATATGTACAGGGCGGAGGAAGGGGGGGGGGGGGTGGGGGGGGGGGTGCGAGGGGGGGGGGGCCTTTCCCCCTCCCCCCTTCCAATTAATTAATTTTTTGTTGGGGATGCCTGTAGCCTATTTCACCAACATTGCAAAGTATACTTTTCTAGCAAAGTATACTTTCAGGGAGTAATCATTTATTTTTCCCACAATGCATTATTTCATATAGAACTAACAACTGCATATATTTGATGATTAAAAGTATGCAGAAGTATTATACTGAATTTATTACATTATCACAGCCAAAATGGCTGTGATAATGTAATAAATTCAGTATAATACAAAATAATAAATTTGTCCTAAAATTGAAATTTTCTCCCTCAAAGTATACTTTTCTAGATAAGTATACTTTGTAATTTTGATTAAATCGGCTACTGGTCCCCTAAATAATTACTGTAACGTAATTCTGTAATTGTAAAGCACATATTCTCATCCTCAAACTTGCTGAGAATGCAGGAAATGGCGTTTCGCGCCTCTTAGATTTCAAAACCTTCAGGGGGAGCCCCTAACAACATCGGGCCATTTGGGCCCTCAAGACTGCCCCCCCCCATAATTTTTCCGTTACGCCGCCTATGATGTAGTCAGAAGTAAGACGTCAATAGAAAAATAGATTCTATATTTGACGCACGTTTTTGGAGCCTGAATAAATGCAACATTTATCAAAATTCTGAAATATAAACCAGACCGATAACCATCGGCCTGCTTCTTTACTGGGCTATATATCACGGGTATGGAAGGTGTTCGAGCCAATTCCCACCCTTAAATATAAGCCGAATAGAATAGAAAAAACCGTCAATAGTGTACAGTAGAACATCTCAAAAGGCGGACAGCGGAACACGTTAATGGGGATGTGACTGTATAAATGGCTTACGGGTTTGTGCCCAGTGTAGCTCTTGATCAAATAGCACACTCCTGTTGTCTGATAACGATATACATGTACATGTATATTGGTTATAAGAAGCAAGACGGGTGTTACATGGATCATTCAGACATAATTGTAATCAGCTTGAAATTACCATATTGCAAAAACAAATTGTGGCCAGTCTCAACCCTTTCAACCCGACAGCCTTCTATAGCGGTTTATGCAAACAGTGCAGATCCAGATAAGCACTTTTTGAAAGTATGTTCATATGTTTGAGAAAAACAAATCCCCTTTTCGTAAATGGACTAGTCTGAAAATTATTTTGTGACGGTTGTATTGGTTGCGAAATGAACATATCAAAATCCATTCCAGTTACTTACTTAGTGGTGAAAATGTTAAAGCGATTGATATCTGAGCCTGGTGCCAAAAGACACACAGGCCTATACTCTGTTTCACGAAACCTGCCCAAATTTTACGGCCATATAAACAATGCAAAAACAATTTTTTTTTTCGATAATATTAAATTGAAGGAAAATTTAAGAATGAACCTTCTTTTTATTTCGTGAAATTTAGTCTAATATTGATTTTATTTCGAAAAAACAATTTCCTCATGTTAAATCCCCATAGACATCTTCACAGAGTGAAGATGTCTATGGGGATTTAACATGGGGACATTTTTTAGAATTTCAGAAATACTGCACCGATTTTTAAAATTTAACTTCGTATTTTGACTCCTCCCACAACTCCTCTACCTCTTTTTCCCCCATGTTAAATTCCCATAGAGAAATCAATTTGTCGTAATAAAACCAATATTTGACAAAATAAAAAGAAGGCTCATTCTTAAATTTTCCTTTAATTTAATATTATCGAAAAAAATATTGTTTTTGAATTGTTTATATGGCCGCAAAATTTGGGCAGCTTTCGCGAAACAGAGTATAGTATTCTCCGTAGCCCACGTTCAATTTACATCTCTGGTAGACGGATGTACTGGTACCTCACACAGGCGATGGATGAGGCCAATACTTACGTAATGCCTATATTTAGCGTCTCTGATTGATCGGGTCCCCAGTTTAGTCCCGCCGTGTCTGCCTCTCCATGGCGGCACCGTCGGCGGGTAACCTAGTGTGACAGAGACAAATGTGCGGACCACCGGGCCCAAATGAGAATGTATCGCCCTGGAACCCGTATACCGACGGAAATACGCAGCTATACTAATGAGACGCTAATTGCCAAATACCAACCAAGTCGTCAGACTCAGTGAACTATTGTGTCAACGACAATGTAGACACCATAGTCTAGTGGACTTTACACATACATTTGCCAAATATCAATAGCTAACATATCTTGCGGTTGTTCACAGGTTCATAACGAGTAACAGGGATGGTAAAATTATTTCGAAACTACCAGAAATTCAGAGAAGTAAAAATTGCCATGAAAACCAAAAACCCTCCTGAAGTTTTATATGCATCACGAATGAATGTTCTCCAGCTCACCAGCGTATCACGACGAAGGGCTAGTGGTGGTGTGGTGAGATGAGATTGGGTGGGGGCGTGTAATCAACCATATTGCGAAACGAAATCGTTTGTATCGATTCAGATGTATTACGCGATAGCTATATACATATAGCATACTTCCGTATCAATGTTCCCAACACAAAGACCACGTAATATAACACATATAGTGTGTCGGACTTGTCTGGGTTCTGGTTTCAGGCCGGCGTGTTGGGAGTATGGTAATGTAGACAGATGAGTGTGAGTGGTAACTCGTGGAAAGTGCCGTTTCTAACGTGTTGTAATTCTAACGCGTTACTTTTCAAAAGTAACGCGTTATAATTCCAGCATGTTAGAAACAACACTTATGACACGAATCGCCACGCATACGGCAAGACTGCGCCATGACGCAAGTCAGTGAAGCAAGCCATGAACTAAGATTTTTAACATAGATTCTGCAGCTGTCTTCGTATCGGGATAATTGGGCAGTATGTGATCGATTGGGCAAGTTTATTTCTTGTACACATGCTACCGACATCGGTAATCAAACTCGACCCGTTCCATGACATATGCCGATTAGATCAGCTGGCACATACATCTCGGTCTGAAACTAGGCTTGTCGATAGTTCCCCTATAAGTTATAACTAGGCAGGCGCTAGGATTTTGAAATTAGTAGCCAATATTAACTCTTAACGCGAAAAATTACAATATTATTTTACATTTGCTCCCATATTTGTAGAAACAGTACTTTTTCAACTAATTTCTAAAATATTTAGTAGTCAAAATGTCCATTTCTGAAATAGTAGTAGCCAAACGGTTACTACGGCTATCATTAGCTCAAACCTAGCTATGGGATACATGCTATATTATTATTGTCGCGCCCGCTTGTGGACAGTGCGATATAGTCGGCACATTGGCGTACGTATATACGTCCGAGTTTTTTGTTAAAGTTTTGGCTAAAGGTACTCAGAAGGCAGAACATGTTCTTTATGTCAGAGATATCATCTGAGACATTTTCCGGCAAATTAAACATTCATTCATCATTAACCCACGTATTGATTGGCATTATTATACATTTTATATCAGACGTAAATTTTCACACTGGTATCAGGGGCTAAACCCTGTTTCATTAAAATGTTAACAGACATTACTATGTATTCTCTGTATATATTGTTTTATGTGCAATAATCATAGTTTATAATCTGTCAACAATATTTATTTTTTCAGGTCACGCATTTAAATAGTATAAATAATTAAAAAATAGCATGCCTCATTTGCATATGAAAATAGCCTGATACCACCGCGAGTCACAATCAGTAAAATAAATATTACTAAATGATTATATCTGTATAGCGGGCACTCGTAAATTTTAGAACTGGTGGAATAGTGACCAAATAATACACGTATTTAATTCCTATAAAGAACATTGTGTGCCTACTGAGCGGGTATGTACCTTAAAGTTTTTCGGTATGCTATCAAAGCCTCGGCGGGCGCGACATGCGGGCCGCGATAGTACGTCGAAAGATAGCCAGCATTCCGTTGTTATTTCCACGTTAGTTACACGTACAGCCGTGATAACATTTAGAACAGATGTGTAGCTGTGATTTGATCAATGGGGCTTATTGAATTTGCGAACAGTGTAGACCCAGACCAGCATCCGCGCAGTCTGGTCAGGGTCTACACTGTTCGTCGTTCAATCAGTGAACAACATGTCAAACTTCTAACACACAGCGTGTACAAGTATCAGGCTGCAGCAGCGATATAGCAGACATGGGGCTAGACTTGCCACAAATGCCATACGCCATATTTCTACAGGGACAGCCGCATTTACAATGGCGGCCACATGCGATGGAGTAATTCACGGAGCCGATCACAGCTGTCGATAACGGGCGGTGTTTTGTAAGAGGTCCAATTGCCTCACGAGTCAATAGCGTTCCTGTAACATGTTCTATAGTTTGTAAACTTGCACAGACAGGGTACACGGTGGTACAATCATGACTAAGGCCTGCAATAAATGTGTTGTCCGTTGAATTATTATACATGTATTCTCTATTCGGATCTTCTCCAAGTAGATCTATGCCGCCGTCAAATCCGGAATATGTTCATAAACCAATTCCAAAACGTACTGCTGATAGGTATGATGTGTTCAACACTTGATAAATTTGATAAATTAATGACATCTGAAAATAGAAAAGAAAAACATTAATGGATGGTACGTCTAAATAGTTTTGTTCGCAACCATCAAATACTAGGATCAAACTTCAGTTTGGTCTGGTATATGTTGTTTGAAGGACACAACTCTATATAGTAGTTTAGTTGTATTTGATAATAATAATAATAATACTTTATTACAATCTCCCTTGAAAGCTTCTCTACTTCATTTTGCGATATCTTGCCTTTTCTTGTGCACTACACAGTTAGAGTATTGGCTAGAAACTGTGTATTGCATTATGCTAAAATAAATCATATTTTATTGTATTAGTCATACTGAAGAACTGTAAACGTTGAAAGGAAAAGTCATGCAGAACATGATGTTATTAGCCGATCAAATCAGGGTTCAATATATGTCCACATTTGAGTAGTTACGGAATCTCAGAGAAAAGTGAGCGAAGTGTTGATTTCCTCCCCAATCAAATTCTCCCAGTTATATTTAGTAAATTATTATGGATTTGCCATTTACTTGGCGGCCATTTTGAGTTTTCTGACAATGGAGTATATTAACTGCAATATTATTCCAGTTGAAAGAATTAACCTTTGAATATATGTGAAGGCGCTTAGCATTACACAAATATGTAGCAAGTCAACCGAAATCTCATAAATACCCTATTTTTGGCGGCCATCTTGAAAATATGATAATAATATACTGAATATTAGTGTAGTTTACGTAAATTCTTTATAATATATCCATCTGAAATGTTTTTGAACAACTTACACCAATTTCCAAGTTAAGGACCACCTATTGGCTCAAATATTGGCAATTTTCGACTTCCGTCAAGCATAAACTTGAAGTTCAATGACCTTGAAATGACCTTGAACTTGATTTAAAAAAATGGCACCCGGATTTTTTGGAAATCTTGTACATTCAAGTTTATAAAAACACCGGGTGCTATAAATTAACACGAGGTGCCGGAATCTTATATACCTATTGCCCAGACTGTAGAAAGATGCCAGAATTTAAGAAAAACAAGCGTGTAAAAAGGTGATTAATTTGGTGTGCGAGTACTGTATGTGAACTTCAATGTATATATTGCCAATGCAGATATACTGTCTATATAATCGAGACGCACCATGTGATTTTGTACCCACAAACAGGTGCGCAATTTCATGAAATATGCTGAAAGTTGATGAAATTCTCAAAGCAAATGCGGAATAGAATTCTGCATTTGCCTTCGGTGTCATTCCAGGAAAATATCGTAAATTTTGTAATTATTTTATGAAATTACGCCCATTTTTGTAGGTACAAAATCACATGGCGCATTTAATTATCATTATTACACTGGTGCTGCACTCCGCGCCGGTGGAAAATGTAAGACAATCCACATGAAAAATTAAATATGCGCCATTATAAAATGTTTCTAGATGAGTTAAAAAATCAATAAAATTACTACTCGTCTTGAAATTCTTTTTTTACAATTAATGGCACCTATTGTATCTTTCAAGTGGATTGTCTTGAAATATTTCCATCGGCACGGAGTGCAGCACCAGTGAAGTAAGTGGACTGTTTCTCTAACGGTGCATCACAAATATGGAAAAGTATATGTGACCGTGGCTTGAGAAAAAGGCCTTATGGGGTTTGATCAATCTGGATATTAATCTGCTAGCACACTCCTGTATGTGAATGTGCAGGCTGATCTGTGCCTACACTGGTCATGTTACCATTGAAAGGAAGTAATATCATGCTTACTATGAGTGTTTATACTTTATTATTACATGCTTTATGTGATAATCATGATAATGGAATAAATGATAAAGTATACATGTTTAGCTTCTATTAAAAATGGTTTTGAATTGGGATAATTCCACACCCCTGGCCCATGAATACCAATTCAGCGATTTGGCTGCCGGCATGGTACAGATAAACAGGTCGGCTGTCGGTCGGTATAGTCAACTATACCGACCGACAGACAACCTGTTTACCGGTACCATGCTGACAGCCGACCGATATCGCAGAATCGCTATGTCCTTGCAATCAATAGAAAAGTAAATGTTTGATGGCGAAATAAGTGAATCAGAAAAAGAAGATTTCAGTATTTATAAAAGGACACGAAAGAGTGCAAGGACCAGTGTAGATCAATTTGGTTCAGTTAAAATCAACAATTGAGTCACACAAATTTACTAGTCCACACGAAACGGTAACAATTTGTCAGTGACCGTTTTACCAAACTTATCCTTGTTCATAAGACAATTAATGGGAAGACAACCGTTCAATATAGTATATTTCTGTTGAACTGAACCAATAACCCGTTCCACATGTATTCTTGAGTGGGCAAGTTTACGCGTTGATTCCACGTCCAGAGGGGATAGCTGATCACGACCTTTGGTAAATGCTGGAATCTTCACTTCTGCAGTTACCGAGCCAACACTGTCCTTGACATCAAATCCTCTCAGTGTCCGCCAACACTAAATCCCCAGGTAATGACTTGGACAGGAAGTCACTGTTCTCTGTCACAAACTTTTCACTCACACGACCACCCCATGCTTTCGATATGAAGAACACACTGCCATGAGGAGTAATTCTAATTAGAAATTTCACAGTGTGGTGGTGTTTGTATGAATACCAGGTTTCTGCTCTGGCTTTCAAACCACTTGGTTTCTCAATAAATACCTCAAAACAATCAATTAACATTGCACACCTGTGGCCGAAGTACTTCCTAAATTCCATTGGCATGGTTGTTCTCAATATCTCGCGCTCTGGCCATCTTATGAGTTTCTTTAGCCGCTTGTACATACAGTCAATTCAAAGTCTAGATATTGTTGATTGAGTAGTGTCAAATTCATACGCAAGAAAGAGATTTGACACATTTAGTCGCAATTTCACTAATGTCAATAGCATTACCTTGAATTTGGGCATGACCAGACTGGATGGCAGGTGAGGCTCCAGAAAATTAAACAATATAGATAGAACTGTGAATGATGGTAATCCTGTTAAATGTTTCACCTTCTCGTCACTACCCTTAAAATAACTTGCAGTGAATTTAGTTTCCAAATGTGCCATTTTTCCTTCAGCTCCCCATTCTCTGTACGCAGTTCCTGCAGCTCAAGCGACATAGCCTCCATGAGTGGCCCATCAACATCAGTCTGTGACTGAACGCCGTCTTCATCAATGCTGTCACCCATATCCATACCCGTCTCAGTGTGATCAGGTCCAACAATAGTTGTGGATTCAGCTGGCTTCCTTCTCTTCTTTTCCTGTTGCCGATCATATCTTGATGTAGATGATGCTCGCTTTTGTCCGCCCAGATTAACTGATGGTGTCCAGTTTGGGTTAAGATGGTCATACAACTCTGCCTTCTTTCCTAAAACATATGCATGATATATATTAAAAACAAATACATACATGTGTACCTGTCGGATATTGTAACTTTGCACATTTAGTTACAATATAATACATTATTTTTTATTATTTCTTCTCGGAAGTATATGTTGCATACACCATCTGAACATTCTTGCTGAGACGGTTCAGATGAGTGGTCACAACATTTACATGCATATTTGAGGAGAAATAAAAAAGAAAAGGTGTACTCTTATGAAATATCACTGAAATATTGACAATTTATGACAAATTGTATACATATGACATGCGCCATGTGATTTTGCATGTACAAACATATGCGCACTTTGATGAAAAATATTTACAAAATTTACAATATCTTTCATAAATAACATCGAATGGTGACAACATGGTGACATTCTGCATTTGCTCTGATAATTTCATCAACTTTTGGCATGATTTACAGAAAATGTCGCAAATCTGTAAACATTTTTCATGAAATTCCACACAAACTGCAATTTTTTATTGTCTGAGGTCCATCAAAATACACCATCTCGCACGTCTTAAGCATGTTAAATACAATGAAAGCACGGGTGTCCAACATTATAATTCAGTGGGTGGCCAGATAAGGAATTAGTAATTGAGTATTGTTACTCCATCGGTTCTGAAGCAATTGGGTATTTCAAAATTTTAATTGGATAAAATTAAATCACACTACTGTTTACACATCAACAGACAGCAATTATTGAATAGTTTGTTTCGAAATGAAAACATATCTTGGCATTTCATTAGAATTGTCCCCTTGGATGTGTTTTCATGGAAAAATAAGAAAAAATATGCTATATTGTGGTCTGTTTATTGTTTTCTGCAGCATGATAAAGGTACCACAATTGTTCTCATTGCTTTTTGACACTCACTATTTCAATTGGGTTTTTGGCAATTTTAATTGGGTATTTACGCAAATACGCAGTTTATCTGGAGCTCTGGGTGGGGTTCACACACAATATAATGATTACACCAGCTTACCTTGTCTCACCAGCTGACAAGTAGAACTATCGGACTATTTATAATATCAAGGACTTACCATTGACAACATGCGCCGAATACACCCGAACATTTTGGATATTCATGTGCCCAAATTATTGTCCAATTCTAGCAGCCATTCACGTCTCCGATCCGAACTCAGTTTCTTGCATTCCACACCTTGATTTGTGATTACTGCAGGCAATCTATACTATTCCAGTGTCCTTTCACGATCTTTACGATGACTACATCCGTATATAGAACACTTCACAACCATTATGCGTTTAACTAACTGAATTTAGGTCAAACTTCGACGTGTTTTGTGTTGTGTATCGAGATATTGGAACTATATAACACGCGGCCTCCAACATGGCGGAGCTTCCGGTTTGTGACGTCAAAACGTTTATTTATAGCCAAATTGCAAACCGCCGAACTCTTGTAGTTAAAACGTTTATTTATAGCCAAATTGCAAACCGCCGAACTCTTGTAGTTAAAATGTTTATTTATAGCCAAATTGTGTTATTTCGCTATATTTAAAGTTTTAAACAGAGATAATGGCCAAAAATGAAAAAATATCCGGTTGATGTAATTTGGAAGTGATACAACAAATTTCGCGTTTGTAGATTACCGAATATAGGAAAAAAGGGTGGTTACAAACTTGTTCACAAACCAATGGATAACCAATATATAGCCGATCTATAAATAGATCGGCTAATAATAATTTAGGCGAATCGTACATGGAAAGTTGTACATTGTTCTGATTTGTCATTTGATGCTACATATAACGAGGTGTGTGATCACGTGGTTGCAACAACAACACGTACTGAAACTTCCAAAAGCACTCCGATTCAAAGTACGTATTCTTTTATTTTGTCCTTATTATGCCTTCAACGGATTTTGATGAAATATAGCGCGCAAACAAAAACGACAGAACTATTTGTCGAACTCCATGGACCACCGAATGCAGCTCATGAAGAAGCGTTTGCTGCGCCATATTTCATCAAAATCCGTTGCCTATTAAGGAAAATATCAAATAATATTTACTTTGGAGTGGGCACGCTTTCAACACGTCCAGCCATTGTTGTTGTTGTTGTGTTGTTGTTGTAACCACGTGAGCATGCACCTTGTATAATATATTGTGTGCTATAATATTGTTTTTGTATACTGATTGGTTAATGTATACGGATTGGTTTATGCACGTGCTATTCTTAAGTGTATTGCAACACTCCAAAGAATTGTGCTAGCATCATAACCATACCATAACACATTTATTGAGAACATGAAAACCCTCTTTATGTGTGTATGTGAGATAGGAATTGTTTTACTTAGTGACCATGTCCATGGCAACCGCGAATTAGCGAGGAAGACGCGACTGACAAAACCCGAAATCCGCCAATATTGGGTGGAAAGTTTCTTATTTTTGGTCAGTAGCCGCCAAGCCTTGGGGTGTTTGCAAGGACAAAACATTTACACGTTGAGGCTGACATATAGTTCCAACGAAAACACAGATAATCCGTGACTATCGCGTTAGCACCATATTAGGCACCACTTGTATATTATGCAGAATAGAACATAATCTTTATTTAAACAAACTTTAAGACCAGCTAATGGTATATGAGCAAGCTTTGATATGCATGCACTATTGTATAATATATAACATGGCAAACTGTAACACTGCACATACATGGCATAAATAGTAATGGAGCGAATATGTGGTATTTTGTAATACAATGGTGCCTTTTATGATTCAATATTTTGGGAAGGATACCAGTGATAAATCCAGATCACACCGCGAAAAGCGACACCAGAAAAATCATATCCATGTTTCTAGTATCGTTTTAGCACGATACTAGAATCTCGGATATAATTTTTTCTGGCGAAGCTTACTTCCCCAAGTATAACATACAACAACCAATATGATAGGTGAAAACCAATTAAGAATAATAGGGCAATAGCAAATAACGTGATTTATCTTCCAAATAACATGTAATTAAGTCACTTGTCCATATTTCAAATTCCGAAATGGGGAGATAATCCATTGGAAGTGCTGTCCATCCATTGGAAATCATTCTTAAGTACTGTCAAATAATGTTTTCAGGAGAAAATAGTATATAAAAGTAAACATCGGACGATACTATTTAGTTCAGACAACTTATGTGGTTGGACTCATCGTTTATGTTTAGTTTTGATTGTGGAGACCACAATCAACACTAAACATAAACGATGAGTCCAATCACATTAGTTTGCTGAAAACCAAACGTGGGCCCGTTGCATTAAAATGCTTACGATAAGAATGTTCGTATGAATATTTTTATTATTTGGTTCTTAAATTAACGTGGTAAACTCACGTTACCATTTTGCACCTATGTGCACATATAATTACATGTGCACGTATCCATTAATGGTCTTCCAACATCGGCAGTCAGTGTAAATGTTAGTCCAAATTCTATTTTTTCACTTACGAATTTCTTGGTCATACGAAACGAAACGGGCCCATGTCACGGTAACACCAATTTATACACTACGCATCAAGATGTAGTTCGTTTAGCTAACGTTGAAGACGACTGCATATCGAGGTGCGTCATTGCAGCTGCAGCATGCGCAATCAATTGTAATGCAATAACCGAGGGGATTCACGTGTCCGTGAATGTTCCGTGATTTCCAATCTCGATCTGAATTGAGTTAAGGCCATCAAATTATTCCACCTTTCCCACTAGATTGCACACTGACGTCAGTGTGAAATGTGTAATAAAATATCGAAGGTACACACAAAAGGCAAGCCATGTGATTTTGTACTTAAGAACATGTGCGATTTTTCATTCAATATATTTTCGAAAGTTGACGAACTTAGAACCTTAGAACATATGCGATATTTCATGAAATATCGCACATGTTCTAAGGTTCAGAATCACATGGCGTGTCTCATTAATGCGAAATGGTCTTTACAAGGCAGACATTGCAGGGAATCTTTCCAATGACGTGCGCATGTATACATTTATTACGTCACGAAATAATGATGCTTTAAAGGCAAATTTCAACAATTGATATCAAATTCAGCGTTTGAATATACGTACAATATAACTTTGCATGTTGAAAATACATATGAAATTAATATAACGTGTTATGCCCCGGTCTCGGTATATTGTTTGGACAGTGTGTACGACCGTGTGTGCGTCCGTTGGTCCGGTTAGGAAGTGTGTCGAAGTTTCCCCAGTCTGTCGCAGGGGCATTTGTGTTTCCACACGTCACGTGTTTTTGTTTAAATAGAAAGTATCCGCATTTACCCGTTCACGTAATCCACAACTTGTGTCTCGTGATCCACGTTTGATAATAATGATTAGTTATGTTTATTGTCGAGCCCATTTACGGAAAGCGAGACATAGTGATCACAATGACGTCCGGGTGTCCGTGTGTCCGTGCGTCCGTCCGTCCGAAATCTGCGTTAAAGTTTTTAAATACCTTATATTTCTGCAGTACTAAGTCACATTGACTTGAAATTTAATATGCTTATTAGTCATCATCCATATATTCATGCTGTGTCCCACTCATGCGGCCCCTGTGCCCAATGTCACTGTAAAATGACTTAGAAGTTTGCGTTAAGGTTTCTGTCGACATTTGCGTTAAAGTTTTCACATACCTACTATTACATATTGTAACAATACACTTTTAAATGGAGCTTTGAGCGGACAATGATTCTGCTACTCGACCTGATACAAGCAAGTAAGCCGTAGTCATAGACCTAAAACATATTTCAGATCATATAAACTTAACTCGACGAAAGAAACCCTGCTCCACATGTAAAACATAAAGCGCCACACAATCGCTGGTAAATAGAAAATAGTGCTGTATTTTACAGCACTATTTTCTATTTAATAGCGATTGGTAGGCGGACAGTTCGTATATGTGGTCGATCTATCGGATATCAATCCGCCGTAAGCAGCGGTTAGGTCACCACTGCGGAAATGTTTATTGCTTCGGTCTAGACTCCAAGATCTAATCGCTCTCCAGTACCTTCTCAAGTTGTTCTATGTGATTGTATTGTGGCCATGCCGTCGAAGTGTGCGATGTCAATGTGTTATATGTGGTTGTGTCCATGCAATCGAAGTGTACGATGTCAAGTTGTTATATGTGGTTGTGTCCATATCATCGAAGTGTGCGATGTCACGTTGTTATATGTTGTTGTGTCCATACCATCTAAGTGTACGATGTCAAGTTGTTATATGTGGTTGTGTCAACGCCATCAAAGTGTTCGATGTCAAGTTGTAATATGTGGTTGTGTCCATGCCATCAAAGTGTACGATGTCAAGTTGTTATATGTGGTTGTGTCCATATCATCGAAGTGTGCGATGTCACGTTTTTATATGTGGTTGTGTCCATACCATCGAAGTATGCAATGTAAAGTTGTTATATGCGGTTGTGTCCATGACATCGAAGTGTGCGATGTCATGTTGTTATATGTGGTTGTGTCCATGTCACCGAAGTGTACGATGTCAAGTTGTTATATGTGGTTGTGCTCATACCATCGAAGTGTACATGTTCAAGTTGTTATATGTGGTTGTGTCCATGTCATCGAAATGTACGATGTCAAGTTTGTATATGTGGCTATGTCCATACAATCGACGTGTACGACGTCCAAGTTGTTATATGTGGTTGTGTCGATATCATCGAAGTGTACTATGTCAAGTTCTTATATGTGGTTGTGTCCACGCCATCGACATGTAAGATGTCAAGTTATTAAATGTGGTTGTGTTCATACCATCGAAGTGTAGTGTGCGTTTTGTCACGTTGTTATATGTGGATGTGTCCATGCCATCGAAGTGTACGGCGTCAAGTTCTTATATGTGGCTGTGTCTATACCATCGAAGAGTACGATATCAAGTTGTTATATGTGGCTGTGGCCATACCATCGAAATGTACGATGTCAATGTGTTGTATGTGGCTGTGGCCATACCATCGAAGTGTACGATTTCAAGTTGGTGTATGTGGTTATGCCCATACCATCGAAGTGTACGATGTCAAGTGGGTATATGTGGTTGTGTCCATACCATCGAAGTGTACCATGTCAAGTTGTTATATGTGGCTGTGCCCATACCATCGAAGTATACGATGTCAATGTGTTGTATGTGGCTGTGTCCATACCATCGAAGTGTACGATTTCAAGTTGTTATATGTGGTTGTGCCCATACCATCGAAGTGTACGAGTTCAAGTTGTTGTATGTGGTTGTGTCCATACCATCGAAGTGTACGATGTCAAGATGTTATATGTGGTTGTGTCCATACCATCGAAGTGTACGTGTTCAAGTTGTTGTATGCGGTTGTGTCCATATCATCGAAGTGTACGATGTCAAGTTGTTGTATGTGGCTGTGCCCATACCATCGAAGTGTACGATGTCACATTGTTGTATGTGGCTGTGTCCATACCATCGAAGTGTACGATGTCAAGTTGTTGTATGTGGCTGTGTCCATACCATCGAAGTGTGCGATGTCAATGTGTTGTATGTGGCTGTGGCTGTGGCCATACCATCGAATTGTACGGTTGTGTCCGTGCAATCGAAGTGTACTATGTCAAGTTGTTATATGTGGTGGTTGTGTCCGTGCCAACGAAGTGTACTATGTAAAGTTGTTATATGTGATTGTGTCCACGCCATCGAAGTGTACTATGGTAAGTTGTTATATGTGGTTGTGTCCGTGCCATCGAAGTGTACTATGTCAAGTTGTTATATGTGGTTGTGTTCACGCCATCGACGTGTACAAGGTCAAGTTGTTATATGTGGTTGTGTCCACGCTATCGAAGTGTACTATGTCAAGTTGTTATATGTGGCTGTTTCCGTGCCATCGAAGTGTCTATGTTCTATGTCTATTGTGGTTGTGTCCGTGCCAACGAAGTGTTACCTGGTCAAGTTGTTATATTGTGGTGGGTCCGTGCCAACGAGGGTGTTACTATGTCAAGTTTTGTTATATGTGGTTGTGTCGTGCCAATCGAAAGTGTACTATGTCAAGTTGTATATGTGGTTGTGTCCGTGCCAACGAAGTGTACTATGTCAAGTTGTTATATGTGGTTGTCAGTGCCAACGAAGTGTACTATGTCAAGTTGGGTTATATTGTGGTTGTTGTCACACCATCGAAGTGTACTTTGTTCAAGTTGTTATATGAGGTTGTGTCACGCCAATGAAAGTTCCTTGTACTTATGTCAAGTTGTTTTATATTGTGGTTCGTGGGGTCCATGTCAAGTTGTTTATGTGGTTTGTGTCCACACCATCGATGTGTACTATGTCAAGTTGTTATAGGTTGTGTCCACGCCATCGAAGTACGTCAAGTTGTTATATGTGGTTGTCCACACCATCGAAGTGTACTATGTCAAGTTGTTATATGTGTGTGTCGAGTGCTATCGAGTGGTTACTATGTCAAGTTGTTATATGTGTCGTGATCCGTCCACGCACGAGTGTACTATGTCAAGTTGTTATATGTGGTTGTGTCCACACCATCGAAGTGTACTATGTCAAGTTGTTATATGTGGCTGTGTCCGTGCCAACGAAGTGTACTATGTCAAGTTGTTATATGTGGTTGTGTCCACGCCATCGAAGTGTACGATCGAAAGTTGTTATATGTGGTTGTGTCCACGCCGTCGAAGTGTACTATGTCAAGTTATTATATGTGGTTGTGTCCACGATATCGAAGTGTACTATGTCAAGTTGCTATGTGTGGTTGTGTCCGTGCCAACGAGGTGTACGATGTCCAAGTTTTTATATGTGATTGTGTCCATACCATCGAAGTGTACTATGTCAAGTTATTATATGTGGTTGTGTCCACGCCATCGAAGTGTACTATGTCAAGTTGTTATATGTGGTTGTGTCCACGCCATCGACGTGCACGATGTCAAGTTATTATATGTGGTCGTGTCCACGCCATCGACGTGTACGATGTCAAGTTGTTATATCTGGTTGTGTCCACGCCATCGACGTGTACGATGTCAAGTTGTTATATGTGGTTGTGTCCATACCATCGAAGTGTACTATGTCAGATTGTTATATGTGGTTGTGTCCGTGCCAACGAAGTGTACTATGTCAAGTTGTTATATGTGGTTGTGTCCACGCCATCGACGTGTACGATGTCAAGTTGTTATATGTGTTTGTGTCCATATCATCGAAGTGTAGTGTGCGATGTCACGTTGTTATATGTGGCTATGTCCATGCCATCGAAGTGTACGGTGTCAAGTTATTATATGTGGTTGTGTCCACGCCATCGACGTGTACGATGTCAAGTTGTTATATCTGGTTGTGTCCATACCATCGAAGTGTACTATGTCAAGTTGTTATATGTGGTTGTGTCCGTGCCAAGAAAGTGTACTATGTCAAGTTGTTATATATGTGGTTGTGTCCACGCCATCGACGTGTACGATGTCAATTTGTTATATGTGGTTGTGTCCACGCCATCGACGTGTACGATGTCAAGTTGTTATATGTGGTTGTGTCCACGCCATCGACGTGTACGATGACAAGTTGCTATATGTGGTTGTGTCCATACCATCGAAGTGTACTATGTCAAGTTGTTATATGTGGTTGTGTCCGTGCCAACGAAGTTTACTATGTCAAGTTGTTATATGTGGTTGTGTCCGTGCCAACGAAGTGTACTATGTCAAGTTGTTATATGTGGTTGTGTCCGTGCCAACGAAGTGTACTATGTCAAGTTGTTATATGTGGTTGTGTCCACGCCATCGACGTGTACGATGTCAAGTTGTTATATGTGGTTGTGTCCACGCCATCGACGTGTACGATTTCAAGTTGTTATATGTGGTTGTGTCCATACCATCGAAGTGTACTATGTCAGATTGTTATATGTGGTTGTGTCCGTGCCAACGAAGTGTACTATGTCAAGTTGTTATATGTGGTTGTGTCCACGTCATCGACGTGTACGATGTCAAGCTGGTATATGTGGTTGTGTCCACGCCATCGACGTGTACGATGTCAAGTTGTTATATGTGGTTGTGTCCATACCATCGAAGTTTACTATGTCAAGTTGTTATAGGTGGTTGTGTCCACGCCATGGATGTGTACTATGTCAAGTTGTAATATGTGGTTGTGTCCACGCCATCGACGTGTACTATGTCAAGTTGCTATATGTGGTTGTGTCCACGCCATCGATGTGTACGATGTCAAGTTGTTATATGTGGTTGTGTCCACGCCATCGACGTGTACGATGTCAAGTTGTTATATGTGTTTGTGTCCATATCATCGAAGTGTAGTGTGCGATGTCACGTTGTTATATGTGGCTATGTCCATGCCATCGAAGTGTACGGTGTCAAGTTGTTATATGTGGCTGTGTCTATACCTTCGAAGTGTACGATGTCAAATTGTTGTATGTGGTTGTGTCCATACCATCGAAGTGTACGATTTCAAGTTGTTGTATGTGGCTGTGCCCATACCATCGATGTGTACGATTTCAAGTTGTTATATGTGGTTGTGTCCATACCATCGAAGTTTACGATTTCAAGTTGTTGTATTTGGCTGTGCCCATACCATCGAAGTGTACGGTGTCAAGTTGTTATATGTGGCTGTGTCTATACCATCGAAGTGTACTATGTCAAATTGTTGTATGTGGTTGTGTCCATACCATCGAAGTGTACGATTTCAAGTTGTTGTATGTGGCTGTGCCCATACCATCGAAGTGTACGATGTCAAGTTGTTGTATGTGGCTGTGCCCATACCATCGAAGTGTACGGTGTCAAGTTGTTATATGTGGCTGTGTCTATACCATCGAAGTGTACTATGTCAAATTGTTGTATGTGGTTGTGTCCATACCATCGAAATATACGATTTCAAGTTGTTGTATGTGGCTGTGCCCATACCATCGAAGTGTACGATGTCAAGTTCTTATATGTGGCTGTGCTCATACCATCGAAGTGTACGATGTCAAGTTGTTATATGTGGCTGTGCTCATACCATCGAAGTGTACGATGTCAAGTTGTTATATGTGGTTGTGTCCATGTCATCGAAGTGTACGATGTCAAGTTTTTATATATGGCTGTGTTATATGCCATCGACATATGTGGTTATGTCAATACCATCGACGTGTGCAATGCGATGTTTTGTGATATGTGATATGTGATTCTGCGTAATTTCATGAAATATGTTTACAAAAGTTACAATATTTTCCGTACATGGCGTCAAAAGTTGACCAAAGTCTATATTCCGCATGTACTTTGAATATTTGGTCAACTTTTTAATTTATTTATGAAAATATTGTAAATTTTCGAAACGTATTTCATGAAATTACGCAGATGTCCGAATGTTGTGTCCCATGGTGTGTCTCATTTTCGGCTACATGGGTGTGCTAAGAGACCAGCAGTTCATTTCACCAACATACTTTGAGGGGGGAATTTTCAATTTTAGGATAAATTTACTAATTTGTATTATACTGATTTATTACATTATCACAGCCATTTTTGGCTGTGATAATGTAATAAATTCAGTATAATAATTCTGCATAGTTTTAATCATCAAATATATGCAATCATTAGTTCTGTATGAAATAATGCATTTCGGAAAAATAAATGATTACTCCCTCAAAGACTACTTTGCTAGATAAGTATACTTTGCAATTTTGATGAAATCGGCTACAGCAACTAGACTGGCCACACAGACCATAGTCTCCGTTTCTCCATTCACAGCCATATGTACACGCTTTGGGGCGAACTTACCGAGGACGTCTGTGTCGGCGCCTAATGAGGAGTTATTGCCATGGAAATGTTTGCCATTGACTGTCACAGGCACGCTGGGTTTACAGTGCTAATTAGTTCGCATGGAATTAACACTGTGGAATTATCTCATTTTCCCATATCCGTTTTGCATTGAAATTTCGTTTTTAAATTATTATTTTTTCGAAAATCACGTTAAAATACTAACCATTTCTCGTGCAGGGCCGTAGCCACATTGAGTCGCACCGAGGTAAGGCGCGTGCCTTGATATTTGTCTTTTCCTGGGCCATATAATATGCACATAGCAAAATGCGTGTATAAAGGGGCATATTAGGAGTTTTTGAGAAAAACACATACTATAAAAATAAAAACACGTTTTCATCATGGCCCTGTGTAAAGTGATTTAATTGAAGATATATGACGACACTAGTATCAGATTTGTTTATCTTGTTGAACGCAACAGGATTGGAAATCCGATATTTATGTACCTATATGGGCAATTTAAAAAAATCTGTATATGCCCCTTTACACTAAATATTTTATGTGACAGATTTATGCGGTTTGGCCTCGGTATTTCTCTGTTCGCTAGGTTTGCCGAGTGCTTTATTTTCTCTAGCTACAGGACTGCAATGTTATGTTTCCTTTGCCAACATTCCCCATGTCATTTAGTAAATGGATAGCAATTGTATTTCTAACCGCTGCTTTCTATCACGCTGGAACCAACACGTACGACATGCGTCGTTACTCCTATCCATAGTGAGCGACAAGGCTCGGAAACTACAGGGGCCCGTTTCACTAAACTTCGTACGAATAAAATGTTCGTAAGTGCAGATTTAGTCTGTAAATTTCAATTGATGGATTTACATTTATTGAGCATAGGCTGCATACATTTACAACAATGGTACGTCTTGGTTCTCTTTTACTAAACATTATGATTAGAATCGAATCGTTTTCCTGATATGCTTCTAATGAAAGGCGAACCGCGTATGCCCTGATCAGACTGCGCATCCGCGCAGGCTGATCTGGGAATACGCTGGTCGCAAATACCATAAGGTACTTTTTGTCAGCTGGCGGCTCATATATTAGCGAGTGTCAGGTTTCATACGTGTCACGTGCTCTGCCTCTGGGAACACGTGTCGGTTTCCAAGACAAGTAACTTTGTTAATTTTCCAGATGACCCGACGCCAAAAGCTTATTATATAATTATATCAACTTTAGTTATTACATGAAACACGTCACATTATTTACTTTTGTCTGGCTATAATTTAATTGTAATGTCTGCTAAAATCGACCATACATGTCATAGCAGACGTTGTCTCGTTTTTAGCTCGCCTGCACGAAGTGCAGAAGAGCTTATGGCATACCCCCGGCGTCGTCGGCGTCCACAAACTTAACGTTGGGGTAAATGTTTTATAACTTCTGTTTCCTTTCATGGATCACATTGTTATTTCATATATGCATTCCTCAGATGACCCTCTATCATGCTGTAGCAAATCCATGACCGATCACACAACCCTTATCCCAAGGTCAAGGTCACAAACTTAGCACATTCATAAAATTAACGTTGGGGTAAATGTCTTATAACATCTGTTTCCTTTCATGGAACGCCTTAATATTTGTTACATGCATTCATCTGATGATACTCTATCGTGCTATAGCAAATCCATGACCCACCGCCCACCCCTTACCCCGGGTCAAGGTCACAAACTTAGCACATTCATAAACTTAACGTTGGGGTAAATGTCTTATACCATCTGTTTCCTTTCATGGAACGCCTTGATAGTTCATGCATGCATTCCTCAGATGACCCTCTATCATGCTGTAGCAAATCCACAACCCACCACCCAACCCTTACCCAAAGGTCAAGATCACAAACTTAGCATGTTCATATATGCATTCCTCATGTGAATAGCTATCATACTGTGTAGAAAATCACCAACTTAGTGCGTTCATAAACTTAACGTTGAGTTAAATTTTGTTTTACTTCTGTATTCAGGGAGCGCATTGATATTTCATACATTCATCTTAATATGCTATATTATGCTATAGCAAACCCACGACACACCTTGCACCACTGATCCCAATGTCAAGGTCCACCGCACGCCCCTTAACCCAAGGTTAAGTTATATAATATTCATGTTTTTTTATGCAACTGTGCCAAGTTTCAGTGAAGGCTGCCAACAGGCGAGCTTCGTTGTCTTCTGAAAACTCTTGTTAATGTTCCAATTGTCTGGCAAAAAGAGCAAATTTTGCCACATTGTATTGCTTTCAGAGATAGTTGCTCTAACATGTGTAGACGTTTTCCGAATAGGTTTATGTCCCATGTCTGGAAACATTTTGACACATGTCAGACACAGGACGTTTTTGAAAACACAATCAATGTCAAGGTCATTACCAAGGTCAGGAATGATCGAGACAAATAGTCTCCCCTATTATCATATGAACCAAGTATACTTCAATTGTTATGACGTTATGGCCAATATAGCTGGATCTGACGAACGGAAAGTGGTAACAATGCAGTTGAAGTGTAAGGGATAGGCTAGAGTAGATAAGTACACGTAGTCACTTAATCACTTATAATGTACACTATATTACATGGGGAACACACAGGAATACATGATACATTGATATGCGAACATCACTGTACTGTGCATGATACTATTCAATTACTACAAGGTTGTAAGCCAATCGACTGTTATACTTTAACGCAACTTAAAAGCTATAGACGAATAAACTCAGTATGTGGTATCTCAATGGTCCCGTAGTGGACAATAGTATGAATGCACAAGTACTTTGATGATCGCTAATCAAAGTGAAATAACATACAAGTATGACATGGTAGAACGAACATTGGACAAGTGACAATCATCTGAGCTACCCCAGTGCTGGCGTATCTCAATAGATAGTAGTAACCTCTGAGTATCCAAGGTCCCCAATGGTCTGCATCACCCGCAGTATGAGGTCTAGTCACCAATATGGCTATTATCCAACTTCAAGTGGATTAATCCATAAACAATATATGTAGTCTTACTACAATCCCTTAGCCATGATATGCCATGATAGGAGTATTACCATACACTATCAAAGTATACATATGTATTGCCTATGCAATGTATTTCCAAAGTCTGAATGTCATAAGTCAAAACCGGATGTGGTTACATCACATGATAGTCAATAACGATAATGTTCCGGAAGCTGATACCGGAAGTAAAGTTCCACAGGTAGTATTATTTCCGGAAATGGTGGACCAGATGTAAAATTCCTATGGCATCACTCGACTGTAGCAACCCGGATGTGGTGGACCGGATGTAAAGTATCCATGGTGAATCAATGGGTTGTAATACCGGAAGTGATAGACCGGATGTAAAGTTCCGATATAATACAAATGGCGATTATCACGTTAGCTAAGACGCCTGGAAAAGTTTCACTTAGGTGACATTCAACTCGGTGGTAGTATAATGATATGATATGTGTGTATGGCGTTTCACTTCACTAATCTATGGCTGTGACTGTCTGCTGAACGCGATGTAGCTATCACACACTGCTCTATACAGGCCTGTACCCGGAGCTGCTACACACACTGCGCCAGACAGACGTACGGACACTCGGACGACCCGGTACTCTGCACTGACTGGGGTCTGCCCTCAACGAGTGGACCAAAACGTCCAATGTGGCTCGCTGGAGCGATCTCAAGAGGCTACAAAAATGAAATGAGTCTCCAATTACTGGACGAATACGCACAGACAGACAGACAGGATGCACAACGGACTAAAACGGGAATCGAACAACGGCAAATCACAGATGAAATAAAATGTTATAGATACATACCAAAATCCTCCGTGTCACTGGTGAATACAGTACTATTCTTCTGTTACCAGAAAATATGTGTCCCACCAACACGTAGCGAGACATCGCTTATATACGCACCAGTGAAACCATGCACGGAATAATGAATATGCCTTCCCCTCGTTCGACATCTCACATAAATACTACAAAACCATTGCCATTTCACCCGTGGGTTATATTTGGCATAAATATATGTTCCCACGCCATAAATTCAACCAAACTAGTGTACAGCCCTCGCGGAATAAATACCATCCAACATGGTTTATCCCACACTACCCTAAATCTGCACACTATAGACCCAGATCTCATAATCCGAAATCTACTCGACTGGTCTCGACAATGCGAAGGTCGCTTGTTTTGGCCCCGCCAAACCCCTCCATATCGGTCCTACAGCTATACACACAAATGAGAGTGTAGCACATACTAAACTCAAATATCGTGGTCATTTACGGAAATATCACGACACAAAGCATCACCAGTATGGGATTTGATATATCCGTGTTGGCCAGTACCAGGCTATGCTGAAACACCAACCCGTAGCATACATAACAGGGCAGACCATGGTATGGTCTGCGCTATATACTGGCTTCACCTACAGAAGGTCCCTTATCTGGTAAACAACTGACACGCGGACAAACTCGGCTGGCACGGATAGTGGACATCCGTAATAATAAAAGGGGTATTTTCTCTATCGAAACCAGCACACGCAGTCAACGAGTTCTCTACCACACACATGCATAGTCTGTGGCAAATATGGCGTGACATCAGTAAAACATTGCTCATAAAATAGACGTATATTTAAATCCGCAAAAAGGACACACATAAACGTATTTCCACCAATACAACATAAGCCCCGTTATTACACGCACATTGTACATGGCAAATGTACATGCTAAATCACAGGTAAGTAAAAATCACAGGTGTGTGAACTCACAGGTATGTGGAATCACAGGTATGTGAAATCAATAGTACGCACAACAATACAAAACAGTACCACACATCACAAATATACAATTATACGGAAATCCGGAATGTACAAGAATGCACGTGTCACGCGACAATCAATTGGGTCAAGTTTTCCTGATTGGTTATTGTGTATAACGCTTATGTCACATGGTTTAAATACCGTCATCACATGTTATCGCGGTGTACGGGTTTGGAAGGTCCTCGAGCCAATTCCTACCCTTAAATATAAGATAAGATAAGATTATCGGGATGTCAATCATTCCAGTGTACTTTCGGTAAAGTTGCCAGATGTGCAAATGCCAAATATTAAAACATCCAGCAGTGATACCATAGGCCCAAACGTGCAGTGTGATATCACACATAGGCCAGATTATTATACTGAATTTATTACATTATCACAGCCAAAATGGATGTGATAATGTAATAAATTCAGTATAATAAAAATTAATAAATTTATCCTTAAATTCAAAATTTCTCACCAAAGCGAGTCCCAGCATTTTCCATGTCTGCGTATGAATAAGCTGACGGTGGTCATAATATAATAACACTACATTTACCTACAAATGTTGCATATGTGTCACTGGTTTTGCCAGGGAACGATCAGCAATTGCCAACTAAACTATTGCCAGAAGACGCCCGTAGTTCACATCCCCAGACAGTTTGTGTACTTCTGTTATTTGTTCGCGCAGACCTGTACCGGAAGTTACCGTGATAGCGCTATAAACCGGACACCGTGGGTCCCAAAGGTAACAGCTACCGAGGAGTTCCGGTGCAACTGTAATACAGCTCAGGCTCAGACTAGCAAATTGCTTGATTTTCAGTTAGCTTTGCCAATAGATGTTCGGAAAAGTTTATAATATTGGCAAGATTAACGCAGACTGTAGTGTACTATGTATTCGGCTAGCTTCGGCTTTCTTTAGTATTGCCATATAAACAATAGTATAAATTATAGTTTATATGGCAATACCAAAGAAAGCCGAAGCTATAATACCAAATAAAGCCGAATCTAGCCAAATATAGTTTACTTGGCAATACCAAAGAAAGTCGAGGCTAGCCGAATATAGTTTATATGGCAATACCAAATAAAGCCGAAGCTAGCCGAATATAGTTTATATGCCAATACCAAAGAAAGCCGGAGCTAGCCGAATATAGTTTATATGGCATTACCAAAGAAAGTCGAAGCTAGCCGAATCCCTTTGCGTAAGACTTAGACAGCGTTTTGCTGTGCATCTTCACAGGAGTGGCGTATTGTTTTTACTTCGAAGAAAGCCTAATAAGCACATAGTCCGGAAACCGTAGAGAAATAAGCGCTTGACAAATCCCCAAATCCCAATTAGATTGATGTAATACGCTATCCTCGTACCATTAGTTCTCCAATCCGGAAACGCTGAGAACGAGCGAAGACACACATACGGAACATTTATTTATTGGTACGGAGAAGTGTTTAGATTCATAATGCGTCATACTGCCAACTCCAAATGAAAGTCTAAGCATGGTCATTGGCCGGGTGTAGCCACACATACAGTATTGCGAATAAATAAAATAATTTTGTTACGCCCCCTATGCGATAGCAAGGGGGCATATTGGGTTGCTCTTGATGTCCGTATGTTCGTCTGTTCGTCCGTACATTTACGTCGAAAAGTGTGTAAGAATTTCTCCAACATAAAATATATATTCAAAAGTATGCGAAGAATTGCTTCAATACTTGGACACTTGAATCACCTGAACATTTGTCACACACTCGTGCCACCATTAACTTTACTATTTTTTACTGTCACAAGGTCGCTGAAACACTTAGAAATTTTGACAGTCAAGTTTGTCAATGCGGCATATCCATATTTTACAAACATAATGTCTAGTTTACTTTCCATTTGTTTTGCGACGTTCTGATGTCTATCGTATTGTTGTTTGTCGTTATACGTCGCTGATTTTGACGAGAAACGTCGTAAATCAATGCACGTGTGTGTGTACACTGTTGCTAGATTCCGAAATACTTAAGAAAACTATGGTTTAAAATAATTTTAATAACTCGAACTATAATTGTGCTGGAAGTACATATATAATGAAGAAACGAAAATGTATGGTGAATAGACACAGTTTAAAGTCCACCAATACTGACTGAATAATAATTCCAGCACAAAAATATTTACACAATTCCCTAACATTTGATTGGCCCGTAGCAAGTCTCTGCCCAAAATTTATATCCCAGTAAACTCCCACGCCGAACTACTTTCCGTAACCGTGAGGCGCAGCTAAAATAATTCTTAAGAAAACGGAAAATAAACACATTTTCTTGATGAATTTATTTCAAATGCTGGAATTATAAGGAATGAATGGCCTTTTTGTGGAATTTATCGGGGATATAAACTTGGAAAAGTCGCGGGAATACTTGATTTTTTAATTTTTTTTCGAAAATTGTAATTTTTTATCGCTTCGTCCAGTATTCCCGCGACCTTTCCAAGTTTATACCCCGATAAATTCCACAAAAAGGCCATTCATTCCTATAATAAGTTCTGAAAAAAGCGTTTATTCCTTTTGTAAGCTGTACACTATCATAAAGTGGAGGGATTTGAACTTCTGGCACTTTTCGAGATCAATACATACGACATGGTACATGTACATGTAGGTTTAGAGAGAGTAGAGTCTGTCCGGTTTCATTATTGCCACTGACACTAATTGAGGAAGCCAATTAAGTTAGGGAAAGTAGAACACGATTAATTACCCGAGACTATCCCGTGTGTGGCTAACTTGGCACATTTCATACTGTAGTGTCCACAAGTGATCCAATTTCAGCCAGTTTGAATCACCGTCAGCTCTGACAGGCGCTCGGGCCGGAAAGATAACCCCGCGAATCTTCTGTCTGTAACACAGGGCGTCTTAAGGACCAACTCTATACCTGTAGCCGATTTCATCAACATTTCAAAGCATACTTTTCTAGCAAAGTATACTTTGAGGGAGAAATTTTCAATTTTAGGATAAATTTATTAATTTTTATTATACTGAATTTATTACATTATCACAGCCATTTTGGCTGTGATAATGTAATAAATTCAGTATAATAATTCTGCATACTTTTAATCATCAAATATATGCAGTTGTTAGTTCTATATGAAATAATGCATTTCAGGTAAAATAAATGATTACTCCCTCAAAGTATACTTTGCTAGAAAAGTATACTTTGCAATGTTGGTGAAATCGGCTACTGATCATCGTTTGATTAAAAGATAATTGCTTCGTAAATGTGATGGAATATATGTATAACATATATGTGAACACTGCCTCTTTACTGTATTTTATACGGCACATGGAGTGGCCAAGTCGGCCATCTGTGTGTGTTCCAGCCATCAGCCAGTTTCACCTGTTCTGCCGTTTGACAATGAACACAAAATGTAAAGTAGAACATATGATATAATGTAGCTAATCACATGTAGCAAAGCAATGAGAACGGACTCTTATAAATTATATTACACCAAACTACATGTATGTCTGTTTTCTGGAAAGGTTTGTGTCTGTGCTTTTAACAACATGAACCACCATTATACACATACCATATGTACTCTGTTATTATCTATCAAATCCAGTGACATGTAAGCAGTTACCTGAGTGTATTGTCCCTGGTGTCTACTCACTTAATATGCGAGTAAATATGGCTTGACATATGGGTAACGATTACAGTAACATATGCTGTGCATCAGATTGGAAAGTTTACACGTTGACATTTATGTTGAGATTGATGCGAGAAATGCTGAGATATCTCGTCTTTTTTATAGTTTGCTGGCATAATATTTATAGCTTGTCGTTGTCATATATGTCTATTATGTATTGCACCAAATTGTATTTGGTTTACTGTCATAGAATAATAGTTTATTGCATCGAGGCAACTGCCTCATGAGCATACATACATGACTATGGTACAATATACGTACAATGCAAGATGGCGTACATGGGTAAACTACTAAATATAATAAATTTAGAAACACCACAATCGTGGCAAATAGGCAAATAGATTTCAGACCATGCCGCGACCACTAATACATATATCTGTACTTGTATCATACACTCATGTACATCACACAGTCTCCGCTTACTGATCATAGTGTGTACTAAGTGTTATATAGCTCGTATTAATTGTAACAATAAATGAGAAATAGACATACATATACATAGAAATACACATGTACACACACATGCATACATGCACATACATGTACACACCCATATACATGTATATCTTCTTTCTAAATATAACGTCATATTATTTGCTGTATGTGTCAAACGCACGAAGTGGTGAAACTGTACGATGGCTTGTACATACGACAATCGTGGAGATAGCAACGCAATGCTCCATATAGTATACAGCAACAAGACAATATTCTCGTATGTTATATTCATATATCACATCACTCTTACGAAGCAATTATCATTGAAGTCAAGTGTATCTATCTATGATCTAACAAACCTTAACAAACTGAATATTCGGGTTACTGGAAAGGCTGTGTCTGGTGGACTGAACGAATAGATATTTCACTTGTTGGCGAATTTCATGCCAAATCAAAACAGGCATACTGATATGCGGATGTGTTTAGGGAAATGGGGCTAATGTGGTTTGAATTCCTGATCAAGTAACACACTCCTGTATCCGTATAATGACATCTATTGTTGGAAGCATGACGAGTACTTAATTTGCGATCTGTGTAGATCCTGTTCAGCTTGTGTGGGAGGAAGCACAGTATGTTCTGAATCCACATTGGTTGCAGAACTGATATGCTCATAAGCTCGTATGTCTGTCTGCTTCTACCGATTTGCGTCGAATGTAGCAATGAAATGCAGTGTAGCGAACACACCAGCCGCCGCTCAGGAACACAGTACAACTGCACCGAACTATTTTACCCTTGTACTACAGTGAAACCTCTCTAAACCGGACACCCTGGGAGGTCCCCAGTACAGTGGGAGGTCCCCAGTACAGTGTGAGGTCCCCAGTACAGTGGGAGGTCCCCAGGATGTCCAGTTTAGAGATACTCCACTGATATTAAGCACTCCATGAACAGTTTTTGTCATTTTCAATCATGAACATACACGATAATGACATTAACCCTTTGAACCCAAAAGCCCGCTATATCGGTTTATGCAAACAGTGCAGATCCAGATGAGCCGGCTCGTAACGAGCCGTCTCACCAGGATCTGCACTGTTTGAAAGTAATTTTCATATTTTTGAGAACAACAAATACCCCCTTTTCATAAATGGACGAATCTGAAAATCATTTTGTGACCATTGGATTGGTCGGAACATTAGCATATCACAGTCCATTCCAGTTCCTTAGGGTTGAAAGGGTTAATGACAGTGAAAGCCATCTAGATTAAACACAATTGGTCACCAGTGTTGCCGGTTTAGAGAGGTTCCACTGTAGTATTTCACTATTTCATATATTTTATGTGCATGCATATTGTGAAATAACTTTTAGTAGACATGGTTGATGAATGAACGTGTATGTGTTGAATGATCATTGTATATTGTATATGAATTTCAATAATTATACACATATGCTATATGTGGAAAGACGACATCCTCTACAAAAATATAATATTCATTCAATAATTCCAGCACAAAAATATTTACACAATTCCCTAACATGTGATTGGCCCGTAGCAAGTTTCTGTCCTTCCGGCCTTCGTCCAGTATTCCCGTGACTTTTCCAAGTTTATACCCCGATAAATTCCACAAAAAGGCCATTCATTCCTATAATAATTCCAACACAAAAATATTTACACAATTCCCTAACATTTGATTGGCCCGTAGCAAGTCTCTGTCCAAAATTTATATCCCAGTAAACTCCCACGCCGAACTACTTTCCGTAACCGTGAGGCGCAGTTAAAATAATTCTTAAGAAAACTAAAAATAAACACATTTTCTTGATGAATTTATTTCAAATGCTGGAATTATAAGAGATGAATGGCCTTTTTGTTGAATTTATCGGGGATATAAACTTGGAAAAGTCGCGGGAATACTGGACGAGGCCTTCCGGCCTTCGTCCAGTATTCCCGAGACTTTTCCAAGTTTATACACAGATAAAAAAAAAATATTTATTTATCGAAGCTCTAATTGATACATTATGTAGCAGACACTGGTACGAGAATTGCACGTGACCTAGATTATCGCGGTGTCACGGATCACCCAAATATATTCTATCTCATGCCTAGAACACAAGTTGAATTGAAACATACTGTCCCAAAACAAGGAAGTTCACAATGTATACGTGTCCAACCACGTTAAACGTTAAACGGACTCGATATACTGGAAATAGAACCTGACTTGTTTCGCCCATTGACGTGATCAATTAGTCACAGAAAGTGACGTTAACCGTGATTGGTCGGCCATAACGAATCCTCCAGTCTGGTTTGTGTCAGAACCAATCGTATCCCGCGGCACAGGCGGTGAAACTCCGTACGATAGTGTCGTCCTCTGCTGCACAAACGCCGGCGTTCATTTTGCTCATATTCTCAACGTTTCAGAACATCTATTGTCAATGGCAACTAGCAATCAAGCAATGCAATTGTCTGAGCTTGAACTGTAGCATAGCTCAGGCTCTGCCAATCAAGCCGCTTGATTTCAAGCAGAATTTTCAAGTAATTTTGAAATAATGAAATTGACAACTATTTGCACGATTAGCGCAGGCGAGAGTGTATAGAGAATACCAGTTTAACGTATTTTCATAATGATCAAGTTTATCAGACAAGTCCAGGAATCGAACTTGATAAACTTAATATTAAAATAAAGTAACAAATTATGATAATTCCAGCACAAAACTATTTAAACAATTCCCTAACATTTGATTGGCCCGTAGCAAGTCTCTGTCCAAAGTTTATATCCCAGTAAACTCCCATATGCCGAACTACTTTCCGTAACACGTGAGGCGCAGCTAAAATAATTCTTAAGAAAACGGAAAATAAACACATTTTCTTGATGAATTTATTTCAAATGCTGGAATTATATGGAATTAATGGCCTTTTTGTGGAATTTATCCGGGATATAAACTTGGAAAAGTCGCGGGAATACTGGACGAGGTCTTCCGGCCTTCGTCCAGTATTCCCGCGACTTTTCCAAGTTTATACCCCGATACAATCATGTGACGTCGTTTGACCAATGACCCAGTGAGCAATTATAGTATTGAGTTCCTTGTGACCAGGATGTGCGTATACAGTCAATTGCAGAAGCCAATTCGCTAGCAGTCAGTATTAGTATTAAACCAATACAAAGCTTATTACCTGATACATGTCAGAAGCAATCATATCTCTGCGTGTAGTATGTCGAGATACACGGCACCTGGGTCTGCTGATGGTGTCGTCCCGAGCTAATGGAATAATCTGACGTGTGACGTTAACCCTGGCGCTGATTTCCCGCCAACTCCTGCCGGACTTGACTAACTACTTCACACAGCTGTCGTCTGCCGGCGTCGCTGATAGCGTGCTTCACGTCCAAATCACGCGGCTGGCCGATGTCGTCGAGAGGATGTGGAGATATTATGGTGGCATGGCGTGTTACAAAACTGGCGTACTTACACTTGAGCAGTGTAGCTATAAACAGCTAGAATAAACTGGTCAAATAAAATATAATAAGCCCGTGTAAATAAGCACTTATAATTTTGTACACGAAAGTGTCGCCTGCTGTTGCTTTATATGTTGTCGTATTTCTAAATAAAAACATGGTTTGACAACACATTGAAAATTATAATGACAATGCTGAAATGGGGTTACAGTGTTTGAAAGTAATACGGTTTCCATTCTGAAAATGCTGAAATGTGGCTACACTGTTTGAAAAGAAAGAGGTTTCCATTCTGAAAATGCTGAAATGGGACTACACTGTTCACAAAGAAAGATACTTTACTTTGTGAACAGTGTAACACCATTTTAACATGTTCAGTCTATTTGTCTGTCCATGGCGAGTCACGCTTGTTCGACACACGTGTTACCAGCGAGTTGCTGCAGTCGTGCCATGTCTTGTGGGATTCAGCGAATCGTTATAGAGTTTCTCGCCGATAACGAATTCATATTTGGTGATATACGATCTTGCATACACTTGCATATATCTTACACGACATTACATTGTAACCATGTTCGGAAATTGCTGTCACATGACAAGCGAATTGTCTCGATGCATGCGTCACTGCTTACTGTATATTGAACATTATGTCTTTGATTCGTTGTTCGTAGTCGTAGCGGTAACGTCCATTAATTGGTGGCGAGTTCGATCTATACGCTAATATGAATGCTTTCAAAAGACGGCACATTGTGTCTTCCAGACGTTAGTATGTACAACGTCCGTAGACTACTAGTACCAGGTGCAAAGTCTGCAATAAAATAGTTTTCGCTTTGTTTCGTGTACTAATGGTTACATCGCAGCTTTTGTGTGTGTATGTCTGATTTATTGGGTGACTCTTTTGCGCTAGTTTTCTCTTTATTGTGGTCGATTCGCTTTCCGCGAGTTTGTTACTGTTTTTGCAATGCTCGTGTCTTAGTTTTTATTATGCATTGTGCATTGTGAAGCATTCGCTGCAATCATTTGTTGTACGTTAGCTATGTATTGTATGTTTATATTATTGCGGGGACCACACACCGCTAGTCTTCCGTGTGCACCTCGCTGCCTGTAGAATACTCTGTGATTACCGTTCTACGTTCTTCTCTGTTTCTGTGGTATTAACACTGTCCATACTGAAGATATACACTTTTTCCGACTGAAAACTCTGCAAGAAAAGTATATGTTGTGACCACTCATTGGAATCGTCTCTTTCATGGAGAGATGAAGTAAATAGAAAGAAATTTAGACACATGTGGATGGGTATCCCGCATGAAATTGGTTAATTGAATGTAGTTAGTCACATTATGGCTTACCTGGACTCTTCATTCTCCTATAAAGTGTAAACTTTATTTAGTTTACAACGCTTACAAACAAGTGCGAAAGCACGTATTTAAATATGCTTGCTTGCGTCGGGACATATCTGGGTCATAAGATCCTTATTGTGGGAGGAAACGGAGTACCCGGAGGAAACCAACTTGTCCGGTATGGCGACCACCATACCACCTCATTTACTGCCACGGTGAGGGATCGAACCAAGGCCGTACTGGTGAGAAGCACGCTCGTCCATCAATTGCGCTAATCGGGCAAACTGGTCTCCTAATAACTACTGTCTGTTTCACGAAAGCTGCCCAAATTTTACGCCCATATAAACAATCCGAAAACAATATTTTTGTCGATAATATTAAATGTTATAAAAATTTAAGAATGAGCCTTCTTTTTATTTCGTGAAATTTGGTCAAATATTTATTTTATTGCGAAAGTTTTTTTCCCCATGTTAAATCTCCATAGACATCTTCACGGAGTGAAGATGTCTATGGGGATTTAACATGGGGGTTAGACACCACCAAATAGTTTTACTATATAATTTAACCGAATGCCATCCAATAAGGCCAGTCTCTCCTACTTTCACTATTCGTATGGATGCTGTGGGACCCACTTGTACATGACCTGCAGCCAGTCTGTACTGGTTCTGCATGAACTAAACAATAGGTTCACTTACTCCTAAGAAAGAAAAATCCAACCTTGTCATATCCTCCAATATTGTGTACATTTTTTGGCCACGGAAACTCCGTTTACATCAAGTGACCAACAGGGTCAGTGTTTTCTTTTAAATGCTACAAATATGCTGAAAACTGGTGTTGAAGGCACCCCAAAATGTTCCTCAAGTGAAACTGGGTAGTAATGGATCAAGATTTGCAAGCAAACGGTGTCTGTGACCTCAAAACACCCCGCACTATTTTTTTATACCGGACTACTTTTGCATACACCCTGGGCGGTTTCGCACCATTTGGTGTCTTCTAACCTGGGGAAATTTTTTTGAATTTCAGAAATACTGGACCGATTTTTTAAATTTAACTTTTGTTTTCTTAGTTAGATCATATGAAAGCTATCTAGTCAGGTTTCGGAGTCAATTTCCAAAATGTTTCGTTTTTTGACTCCTCCCACACTTCCTTACCTCTTTTTCCCCCATGTTAAATTCCCATAGAGAAATCAATTTTTCGTAATAAAATCAATATTTGACCAAATTTCACGAAATAAAAAGAAGGCTCATTCTTAAATTTTCCTTTAATTTAATACTATCGAAAATAATATTGTTTTTGAATTGTTTATATGGCTGTAAAATTTGGGCAGCTTTCGTGAAACAGACAGTAATACTAATAACTCTATTTTACTTAATATGTATGTCTTGTTTTGCGAAACATAATTTACATATATAATCTGGTATTAGTTACATGTTTATAACGATTATATGTTATTTAAATATAAGTGCTCAGTAGATATTTGTTAATCTCAGTTATAGATAAGTGAAGCTATTGGCAGTGAAAATATTCGATCGTGCGTTATTTGATTGATGTTTCTGCAATCAATGTCAACACAAGTGTTAAAGTAAGGGAACATTTTGAAATTGATTTCGGGACGATGCACCAAATTGACAAGATACACGGGTTAACCTAGACACCTAGTGATAGACTGGGGTTTTAATTTATCACGTGTAACCGCCCTGTCAGACCATCAGCATAAGCTAATTACCAATACGGCCAAATGGTGATTAATTTGCACGTACGATGTTCCAAATTGCATTATCTCTTTCTGGGAATTTAATTATTCGGAACGCAACTCTGGGGAGAGCGGTTGGTGGAGCCGATTTGTATTGTACATATACATGTACTGCATGTAGGTCATGACTGCACCGACTATGTATGTAAATATATATATAACAAAACAACAAAAATCGGCAGACAGCTTAAACATTTGGGAAAGTGGGTATATCGCGATGGTGCGCCATCGACTTCCGTCTAGCTATAGTTTGATTGATACTTTCTCAAAGCGTGGAGCCACGTATACTGGGACCATCCATATGTGGACGACTCAGACCTGTGACACAAAAAAAATGCCCATTACAAAAAAATCCATTACCCCACACACTTGATCTCATACAGTACTATGTTATATACAGTACTGTATGAGACTAAGTGGGTGGGGTAATGGATTTTTTGTAATGGGCATTTGTTTGTGTCACATGTCCGAGTCTTCCACCTGTGGGACCATCAGTCCCGTCAGTATTATGAAAACAGTGCGATTAAGCTACTCTAAGCATTAAAATGTCCAGCCATAACACAATTATCTAGAAAATGCTTCCAAGTTCCAAAATTAGTACGAGTAAACGTAGTATATACGGACCGCCGGATCGTAAGGGGAACCTTACGACGTTTGCAACAAATTTATCATCATGAATATTCACACAGTCGGATTATGGACATATTGTTTTGATAATGGAAATACATGTAGTAGTAATTCAGTACTAGAATTGCAGCTAGCGCAAACCCTGATCAGACTGCGGATGCTGAGGCTGAGCTGGGCGTATGCTGGTCGCAAACGTCGTAAGGTACATTCACTCAGCCGGGGGTCAATAAGACATATGAGACACGCCATGTGATTATTTACCTTCGGACATCTGCGTAATTTAATGAAATACGTTTACAAAATTTACAATATTTTCCCTAACTGACGTCAAAAGTTGACAAAATGTGCAGAGTGCATGCGGAATATGTAGTGAGTGCATGTACTCTGAAATTTTTGTCAACTTCTGACTTTATTTATGAAAAATATTGTAATTTTTGTAAACGTATTTCATGAAATGACGCAGATACAAAATCACATGCCGTGTCTTATACATGTATATGCTATGCTAGCTCATGCAGGAGCCTTTTGACTGTACGCTGTTATGAGAATCACCATTGCACAACATCAATCCACTCAGGCTCTAAGTTAATAACGAGCTGTTGTCTGATTAAACGGTGAGATGTGTCAAACTATGATGTATTCCACTCTGTACATATGACATGTTAGATCGTATCTCGTCTTAATTTCCATAAAAGAACTTCCATGATTCTAACCGCGATATTCTGTAGGAAATATTGACTACCGTTATCGCAGTCAGCCAAGCTAACTCTCTCTCTCTCTCTCTGTTCCTGTTGTAGCCATGCACAATATATGTTGTTTGTTGGTCAGAATAGTACTGTAGACAAAACGAGCCTGAAACACACATACAAATTACGAGGCTTGCCGAGCACTGAATTGTACATGCGTTCTCAAATAATAGTTATGTTATTGAATTACGCTGGTTCCGGGCCGACATTAAAACGATATTTAGAACGTTATCACGTCCTATTTAATTAATCATTTGAAGAGCTCTCTAAATCATTTGGAGCTAGCTCTAAATATTTAATGCTAGCTCTAATGATTTAGTGCTAGCAATACTTAGTTCAGTTTATGTACATTCGGCGTTCCAGGAATGCCAAATCTACATAAACTGAAATAATTAATGGTAGCTCTAAATATTTAATGCTAGCTCTAATTATTTGGCGTTCCAGAATATTTATAGCTAGCTCCAAATCATTTGAAGAGCTCTCTAAATGATTTGGAGCTAGATCTAAATATTTAATGCTAGCTCTAATTATTTAGAGCTAGCAATAATTATTTGAGATTATGTAGATTTGCCGTTCCATATATCACGTCCTACTTAATTGATCATACATATTATATATATACACTCTGGAATATAATGATGCCGCGAATGCAACGATATGAAATGCAAACCATGCCTTACAGGAATACATCACCATTAGACCAGTCACCCTATATCAATTTGTAGCCCAACCTTAACAAAATTGCAACATAAACTATTTTACTTGCATATGTGTCTGTGAAGTGTTTATGATAACATACTAAAAGTCTAGAAAAATCGAAGCAGGGGAAACAAGCTTAATTTGCATAAATCCAAGATGGCCGTCGTATACAGATATATCACGCTACTTTTGTCATATTATCATTTGTAAATATTTTTTGGCACAATGTACAGTGCTCAAATACATAGTTAAAGGTAAACACCTCTGATAATGATACTATATATGAATTGAATTGCTCTGTCATTGACATTACAATTCAAAATGGCCGCCAAAATAGCATGTGCACGAAAAACTCGCTCATTCACAACAAATTGCAAACATAACATCTCAGGTGGAGACTCGTTATCTCAATGTGTAATATCACATATTTCCTGCGTAAACTATGCTACAAGTAGTTTGAAATAGAGATAATTAGCTCTTCAAATCAATTCACTCACCTCAGTTTGATTGACCATTTGTATTAATATGTCAGTTGGGTTATAAGTCTACTCAATAGGTCGGACAAACTGAGGTTTGTAAAGTTAGTGAATGCCACACCTCTGCATTTGCCGCATCCTGTGGAACATCCAAGTCCATGTTTTATGGATGTACAACGTTTTGTATCGCACTTTAGTTTACAGCTACACCTGATAGTCTTCAGGAGACTTTCGGAAGCAGGTGGAAAATATGTATTTCTAGGAAGTATCTTGTTTTACAACAAACCATCCCCATTCCTGTGGTGCCAGTTCATCTCTGAATCAATCCAGTTAGATACTCCCTCATACTGTGGTATTTCGCTGCTTCTGATGTAGGTGGCAGTGCATGCACCTGTACACACGTTGTACTGGCGAGACTTTGATAGTAAATTTTCTGGAGCGAAGTGTATCTAGTCCTCCTGATATAACCCCACCGTAAAATCCCACTAAGTACACTCTCACCAGCTCGCACTACACCATCCTTTGCGGTGTCAGTGCATGTCTCTTACATATACCGAAGAGCCGTGATGCAGTGTCACACCCTGTAATCAACATATGTCTGTCAGATGCCAGGATATCTAGAACCCTGTTGCCATGGAATACGGTGTAATAGAGATCCACAATCAATCACATGATTTTTTACGTTCTCGTTTTCCATCTCAATGTTGCAACAGTTTCCCATGGCCCATATTGCATCTGCTAACGCTGTTGTTTTTGTGCTTGAAATAGAAAACCCGATGAATCAAATAGAGATGACGGGATACTGAACAGTTCGTATTTAAATACGTGTGACATGTCACATCCGATCCACTGAAAACTACTGTAGGTCGTTGGAAAAGCAACTGTGGATATACATTAATTGCTTCACTGTCTACTTTTACTGAAGGTTTTGTGTTACGTGTCACTGCTTTGTGTGATCGTTTGAACGAATAATCCATTACATTATTGCTAAACATTTTGTTTAGTACATTCGACACAGTTTCTTTTGCCCTGTCGATATTTGTTGAGGAATCAGCTGACACGCTTGTTTCTATATTTCGCAACAAATGATCTTCGTTGAACGGATTTCTTTCAAAAAGAAATAATTAGAATGTTTCAATGCGTGTCTTTGTAGTCTCTCGCTTTGGTTTGCTTGACCACATTCAATGTGTTGGCCACTTGTGTGATACTGATTTTAACAGAACTCATGTATGCCACTGTTTATTTCTACGCATGAAAATAATAATACTAACCATTATGCTTGCTGTGATTTTGTCATGCCTTTGCCTCTAGTCATATCTCAACTTGCATTTACACTTCTTATTAAGACGGATTCAATGACGATCAATGTGATCTGACAGTTTGATGTAGTTTGTTGTTGGTAGTCTCGGTCTTGCATCATTTGCAAATAACACATACGCTGATTTCAGATTTGGATTGTGGCCTGTGGCAGCGAAGAAGGGAAGCATTATAAGCGATAGTGTGTAAAATTAAGTTCCCTATCACATGATCGCTCTGCTTTTATAAATGTTCTTAAATATGTATATCATTTCCATATACTGAAGTCAAAGTGCTGCTATTGGATATTCTTTTAATGACTATTTTCCTTCAGAGAAACGTGAATAAGATCACTTTTAACAAAAGACTGAACAGTAAGATTAACGGACAGAAGAACGTCGTATATTTTGCTAACTTCAGTAATGTCGCCATGGGCTTCAGCACTATAATTATCTAGCGTGATATGTTCAATCACTTTTCACTTCGAGCAGGTCCTTCATTTACGACGGGTTCAATTATCAAACCATTTCTGTCATATGTCCTGGCTCCGTGAGACGAGGATTGAATTCAAAGCGTTGTCTACTAGCAAATGACACATGACCGCTCGTGCTACTGCTTTTCCGTTCAACATTTGGCAGCAGTTCCGTGGGACCAGATCCTGCATCAGCTGAACAATACATCCGAGGAAGCTCATGAATGTGTGAAATCAGCCTAATCATAATACGATATCACGCAAACAGCTGCTGGCCGTTTCATTTATAACCACGATGAGAGCCTTCCAGCACAGCGGTTAATCAGAGGTAATTACCGGATTAACACCATATTTCAATGCATGACCACATACAAATTTCAAAATTATGTATATACACACGACATGTCACTCAAGTTCACATCGATCATTGGCATAAAAATACTGATGGTTTGCCTCCAGTCTCCTGAAGTGGAAGTTTCCAAGTTATTTGACCTTGACTTTGGGGTGAGAAATAAAACTATGGATGATGACAAACATGCACACGAAGTGTCAAAACATTATTTGACCGTTTTTGTACCGTGACCTTGGGCACATGGGAGCACGACTGTGATGATGAATGATGAGAAACATGTACATGAAGTTTCAAGCCAATCTGCCATACGGTAAAGCAGTTATAGCAGAATGTAAAACATGATGGATAGTCAGACAGACGGACGAACGGACGTACGACTTTTGCATCCCTATATCCAGTTTTCGCTATGCGATGGGATAAAAATTGCTCCAGATATATTGGAGCTAATGCAAAAATGTTAACATTACAAACTTATGGCGCTTGATGATGTTTATGTATACAAAAAATGAAGTTAATCGGAATCAAACTGTAGAATTGGTTCGTCTGTCAAACTATATATGCCGGACATACAGACGGGCGGACGGACATACAGTTGCAAATTATAATGCCCCCATACCGGGTATTGGTGCAGGGACGGAGGGGTGGGGGATAAAATTATTCCAAACATAAGTGAATATGTAAAATATTGATAAGCAATGAATATATAATATATATTAAAAACAACTGGCTTATGTCCAAAATTGACCACCATACGTTGTGAAAAAAATGCAATGTGCAAGTTTTTTTTAGCATTATTTGTTATTTTAAACCACGTGTCTTTTATAATGTTATCAGCACGTATTATTGTATATGACAGAGTAGGTAAATTGGATCCATACTAAATATTGTACATTGTTTATGTTTATTGATGATTGTTGACAACCGCGAAAATCCACGATAACGCCAATAAACTTGTAAAACACGGGAATTACACTTGTATGAAAGCAACATCAAGTAATATATAAACGTGATATTATCCGCAAACATGATAAATAATGTAAAATAAACACTCGTCTTTAGAAATCCATGGTACGTCATCACACGGTATATTTTAAATGTTTGCCTATGGTGGGCTGCAACGGCCATTCGTCTTATTGTCGAATAGACCAGTTTTAAAAGTTATTTTTATGGGATTTCCCTTATTTAGATTTTTCTAGACTTTTGATATGTTCTTTATAATGCTATCTTCAGCACATGTGTAAAGAAATAAATTATGTTGCAATTATGTTGAGGTGATTCTACAGGCTGACTGGACTACATGCATATGACATGATCTGATATCGAACATCGGTATTACCAGTCGGATATATTTTGAGAATAATTGCGCTATTTTATGTATGTATTTTCTTTTATTAATTCGTTCCTCACGAAATAACAATTCGTTCCCTCAATTTAACAATTCGTTCCCTCGAGGTAACAATTCGTTCCCACGATATAACAATTCGTTGGGAACGAATTGTTACTTCGTGGGAACGAATTGTTATTTCGTGGGGAACGAAAGTTAATAAAAAAAAGAAGTATACGTCCCCTGCGGGGCTCCGTACTATTTTACGTACGAGGACGAAACTTCGCATATTTGTAGACCTCGGTTGTCCTGTTGACTTAGGCTATGGAGTCATCTCGAAAAACGACTATGGGAAGGTGTCGTAGCCATTTTTCAAAATTGCAATACCTTCAATTTATTGTCAACACATAGTTATACATTTTCAAAATGGCCACCAAGATGGCCGCCAAACCTAAATTAATTGGCAAAATGGTGTAAAAAATGAGTCCACCACGCGTATTCCAACATAATTGCAGAAAAGTAACTCTTCAAAACACCCCGTACCGTCTGTGCTACGGACGGTACGGGTGTGTTTTGCAGAATTACGTTTTTGCAACTGCTACGGACGGTAAGGGGGTATTTTGCAGAATTACGTTTCTGCAACAGCTACGGACGGTAAGAGGGTGATTTGTAGAGCTACGTTCCCACAAACTAGTTCCAACCCCGACACCCAATAAACACAATCTTCAACACCGAAATGACAGCCACCATACACCTGCATTAAAGTATACGATTTCCTCTACCGTAGTATGTTCCCACATGGCGACGGGTGTATTCATGCTGTTCGGCACGAGGAAAGTGCCTCCACGGTGTTTAGTTTAGAGAGGTTTCGCTGTATTAACGTATTGAAATTTCTTATACTTTCAGTATGTTCCCACATGGCGACGGGCGTATTTATGTTGTTCGGTACGAGGAAAGTCAAGTCGAGCAGCATCATACACGCCTATACCCAGCGGTTCCACATCCCGTTTGTGTCTCCCAGCTTCGCAGACATGGTGCCGCGGCCGGGACCCAGTTACCAGATCAATATGCGGCCGTCACACACGCAGGCGCTGGTTGACGTCATCAGACACTTCGGCTGGAGGAACTTCCACTATGTCTATGACGCGGAGGAAGGTAGGCGTGGCTTTGTTGTCGTGTTCAATACGTGCTGCTTTATTGTTTTAATTATATGTGGCAAATACCATAGTTGCGAACTGTAGCTCTTGATATCTACTCCTGTACCGTTCGTAGCAACGGACGGTACAGGAGTAGATTGCAAGAGTTACTGTTCGCAACTACAAATGGCATAGCCACATTTATCCAGTCACCGCCATATATGGGACTTATGGAATTTCTAACCAACGTAGATCATGATCATATATCACACTCATGTAGCCTGATAACGATAATTATATGTCTTGTTAGAAGCACATGTACCGGGCGTTTCATTGAACATGTACAACGGAGATCCTGATCAGACTGTGCGGATATACACTGGTTGCAAAACCCATACGCCCTAGTTCTCCAGTCACAGCCACATATTAATTCATATCGGTTTGTATCGTAACACGTTTTCGAAACTATAGATGCATTGCGTAGCTGGGACGGCAAAATGGACATAATTCCCCCAATTCTGGTTAGAAACTTGCAAATGTCAGAGACATAAAACATGTCCATGAAAAACAAATACCGCGACTATACCTATCACAGGAAACAAAAGTTTCGCTTCCAAATACTCATTAAATACATGTAGCTATTTCCTTATTATTTTATTTTAGCATGGGAACGTATCATACATTCTTATTCGACGATGCGGAAGTTTAAAATTATCAAGAGCTCTTCCACCAACTGCACGTGTTCAAGCCCCCATTGGCAGCACGTGACATGTAATTGCTATTGTCAGTGAACACTTATTCTCACATGAAATATATGCAAATTCGAATGGTTTAACCGTTCTGCAAATGAAATTCATTATTCCGTTTCATGTGAAGCGATCTCGCAATTCGAGCGGCAATACCTACAATGATAAGATAAGGCATTCACTGCTTCCTCCCATCAATCATGGCCCAACTGGATGGGTTTTATGTGCGAATCTAATGGCTGTGGGAGCTCAACTGCCGTCTCAAACTGCATATCAATCTGATAGTAATTGGCGATATATTATATCGTGCTCCGGTTTGTTGTAAATACCGCCATTCTTCAATACTATACATTATTGCATACCATTGGGCTTTCACAGTGTGATAACACAGTGTAATAAAAATCATAATACACTACAAGTGTAATAAATATGCAAATTAGGCCGCAATAGAAAACATGATGGGTGATCAGTACAGCTTCAATTAATGCATCTTAGCTTGTGTAATAAATAAAATCTAACTTTTGTGTTGATTTAATATGATATTTATTAAACGAGTTAACTGATTTCATAAGAAACTCGGCTTTCTTATGAAATCAGTAACCTCGTTTAATAAATATCATATTAAATCATCACTTATGCAAGATGTTCTATATACAGGAAATGTGACACAGAGCAACCGCTATAAACTGGAACATAACAGTCAATGTGTTCAATTAAGATGCATAACTGTGTCACATATCTCTGGAGATAATGTCAGTTCCTGGTTAAAAACAGATATGCACATCCCAGATTGATCATATGCCAAAAGTACAGTGAAACCTCTTTAACCCGGACACAATAGGTACATTTGAATGTATATTCTTGAAACACTACAGTCTGTTCCACGTTTTGCTGCCAACGAATCTTTGGCTATTAAACATATTACATGTACTTCTAAAATATATTTAAATGTAAGTAACAATGACGAGATACATTTCGAATTAGGAATAATAAATATGTTAAGTTTAAACACTAGTCGTCCAAAAGAGGTACCAGTATCTTTATGTCGTCACCATATGCTATGCCTTGTGTATGGTTGTTTTGTTTACTTTTGTCATGTTTGCTGGCCCTGCTGGTTTGTGTCCATCCTATTACCAGAACCAGCATGCAATACACGTATACTCGGATTAACTGAGGCGATGGAATCTGATATTAAAGTAAGAACACCATTATGTTACTGGAGCTAACAAAGCCACGGATAACACAGCTAATATGTGGCAATAACAGGTTTTATCTCACAATATCCCAAAGGAACACGGTTGAATCTAAAACTCTTCCGCTGGTTGTTTCTCGGAATTAACGTTTATTATCGTGTACATGCAAATGAGCTGTAAATTGAATTTAGGTGAACACTGGTTTGCATTGCATCTGCAAATTAGAGTTGCATTCGCATATTGTGCATGGTACATGAATTCTCTCATGTGACTGGAGAACTGGGGATTATTGATTTTGCGACCAGTGTAGATCCAGATCAGCCTGTGCATCCGCACAGTCTGATCAGGATCTGCACTGGTCGCATCAATGAAACACTTAGTCATGCTTCTAACAAGATGTATATATCGTTAACTTATGAGGCTATAGGAATGTGCTATTTGATTAGGAACTACTCTGGTCACAAATCCCATAATATCCCCACTACTACTCGAGCTTAATGCATTGATATAGCGTCCTCAGCGTGGCTGTCTAAACGAGAAATTAATGCAATGTACATGTGTGTAAATACGTTCTAGGATTACAAATGAGGCTCGTCGCAAACAAATGACGCATTCAACAAGGTCGTTCATTCGTTCTGCGATCTTGAAAAAGTGTAATGCTCTACACAGCAAAATGTGCCACATATGCAATTCATATGAAAAACAATCATATGCTGTTCATATGAAATTCATATGAAATTTGTATAGATTTAAAAGCATTGTACATGGGTCTTCATATGAAATTCTTATGATTTGCACATGAAGTTCATACGATTTGCATATGAAATGCATATGAAGATTTTGCTATGAATTGCATATCGGCTCACTTTATATCATTTGCATATGAAATTTTCATATGAAATTCATATGAAAAACATAAGAAATTCATTTGCCACACATTTTGTAGTGTAATCGAGCATACTATTTTTTCAAACCGAAATGAGCCGATATGAATTTCCAAAAAAAATCCGTGAATCTCATTGAAAGTTAACACAAATGTCAGAGCTCTAACTTTTATGTCAACATTCTACGTTATTTACAGAAAATATGACTGTCAATACCAGAACCGGTCTTCTTAAAAGCGACATTATAATAGAACTGGCGAGTTGTCAGTTCCTATGGTGTTTTACTTTCTAGTTATTGTTTGCCATTTTCAATCACACCGACCGTCGCTATGAGTTGTCATTGTGAACGTCTAGACGATCAACAGTGTGCCAGGACGATATGCTATATTTACCAAAAACAACAATGCTGCTTGTAAAAGTGCCACTCTCCCTTTTGCAGTGATGTCACTACTTCTCAAATGTTCATTGCGCACGGCCGTCATTCCGATGTATTGTGCCACAGTTGGCAGACTCGGACCTATGACACCAACAAATAAATGCCTGAATAGGCATTTTTGTTGGTGTCATAGGTCTGAGTCTTCCACTTGTGTATTGTGCTGCCTTTTCAAATTCGGTTTTGCCGAAGTCGGTGCTAGGAAGCGTTTTCTACAATACTACTAGACGAGAGCGTGAATGAAAGAAATATTGCAATAGACCTATACATGTAATGCATACTTTTCTAGAATCGTATCATCAATCGCTTGACAGTGCATTGTTATGCTATCATCATCGTTTGACATTGTAAGATGAAACGACGCGATTACAATGTGTGTGAAAAATTAACTGAGGAACGAAACGTCATAGCAAGTCATTTGTTCCTATAGATTGGCGATGGTGAATATGTCACTGACTAATGTGGATATAGTGCCACTTACAATTGATATATCGCCGTAACAGCGCCCCGGGGACCAATCAGAACGCGGGTAATACGCGATATGTCCCGGTAACTGCGACAAATTGATCCCATCATCACTCCAGGGGCACACACGGCACATGAACAAGTGTACTCACAGGGGCTCGACTTGCTGCGGCTTTCTTTGATGTAGTCACAGGGATTCCACTTGCTCCGGTGTTTATAGGTGCCCTGGAACAAGTGTAGTCACGGGGATGCGGGCGTACTTACTGTCTGTTTCACGAAAGCTGCCCAAATTTTACGGCTATATAAACAATTCACAAACAATATTTTATTCGATAATATTAAATTAAAGGAAAATTTAAGAATGAGCCTTCTTTTTATTTCTTGAAATTTGGTCAAATATTGATTTTATTGCGAAAACAAAATTTCCCCATGTTAAATCCCCTCACGGAGTGAAGATGTCTATGGGGATTTAACATGGGGAAATATTTTAGAATTTCAGAAATACTGGACCGATTTTTAAAATTTAACTTTTGTTTTCTTAGTTAGATCATATCCAAGCTATTTAGCTAGGTTTCGGAGTCAATTTCCAAAATGTTTATAGTTTGTGACATTTTACGTAGCATGACAAGGGTATGTTGCTTTTTACCCATCGAGCCTGGTTAGTACTGATGCAACCCAGGAATGCAACCAAACATATAGCATAAGTTTGCACTTACGAACATTTTAGTCGTACGAAGTTTAGTGAAACGGCCCCTGGTCCCCACATTTACTACTGATGTTAAATAACGAAAGAAAAATGTGTATGTTCAGAATGTAATGGATTAAATATTGGTGAACTATAGCGCAAACAATGCCTGTCTGAGCGACGTGGAAGCTGTATTGATACGTCTGTCCATTGCCAAACCAATATCGCTAAAATACAATGTAATGACCGACCATGTTGCAGCGTTCAATACGACGACGTCCAACGCTGTTGGACAGCAGTGTCGTATTCCGGCCAAATATGAGTCTTAACAATAATACACAAAGTCAGCGTCTCTCTGGGGCACTGCAAATCAAACGTCTATTAACCCCGCAGACAGATTGGAGTTACAAACACGTGTCGGGCCTGGCGAAACATACAACAGTACGTGTATGACCATCAGACACCAACAAACGCGTCAATTCAACTAATGATGCCACACTTTTGTTGTAGTGACACCGCCACTACGATGTTAACCCTTACACCGCTATTTTATGTTGTTGTCGTCTGCTGTTTATTTTCTATTTTCCATTTGTATCATCAAAAACATGCTTTGACAGCACTTTAGAATAATTTACAACATGATTTGACAGCACTTCAGAATCATTTCCATTGGAAATTATTCTGAAGTGCTGTCAAACCATGTTTTATTGAGAATAAGGCAAGATATAAAAGCAACAGCAGACGGCCATTGTTGTGTGTAGCGGTCTAAGAGTTAAATAATTTAATAGAAACTGTATACCCAAGAGAAACCGAAAATATCAGTAATACTAAAATGTACGGAGTCCCGCAGGGGACAAGGATCTTTTTTAATAATTCGTCCCACGAAATAAAAATACGTCCCCTCAATTTATTAATTCGTTCCCACGAAATAACAATTCGTTCTCACGATATAACAAATCGTTCCCATGAATTAACAATTCGTTCCCTCGAATTGACAATTCGTTCCCACGATATATCGTGGGAACGAATTGTTAATTCGAGAGAACGAATTGTTATATCGTGGGAACGAAGTGTTATTTCGTGGGAACGAATTGTTAAATTGAGGGAACGGATTGTTAATTCGTGGAAACGAATTAATAAAAAAGAATTCTACGTCCTCTGCGGGGCTCCCATAAAAATGTAACAGACAAGTGTACAGCGACTTGAAAGTAGAATAGATCGCAGTCTTCAATAGACACTGGTGTGACTAGCTGCGTACGGTCCCTGAATGAAGTAATCGCTTAAGACATGGGCCATATAGGTCACATAAGATGAAAACAGGAAATCATTGAAAGACTATACATGTACAAGCAAGCGTGTACGGTGAACAACTGTTGCTCTCCCTCTTCAGTGTTGTTGTTTCTGTTTGTTTTGTTGTTGGCGTTGTTGTTTTGCCATCTGTGCCATTCAATGACATGTCCGCCAATGAGAAGGCATGGGCTACAGGGAGGAAGTCAATGCTTTGTTTTACATAACGAGTTCGGCACTGGCAGTACATGCTGTATCTCTTATCGCATCACCTACAATGATTTCGATAACATGCAATATGTTCCGTACATGGCGTTGAAAGTTGACACAAAATACAGCTGTATTTTGTTTCACCTTTCGGCGTCATTTATGTATGAACAGCGTAACTGATTTTCAAAATCAGTATCGGCGAACATCAACGAATGCGGTAAGGGAGGTAATACAATACCAGACTGTGAGCCCGTCTCATATATTGCTTATCTCGAGGTGAAATACTGAACAAAATACTAATGCTACTGTAACAGGACCTCGCTCTGCGTCAATATCATAGACCATATCTGGACCAACTGGCTACAGTTCATAAGTAAACCAGGTTCAATGTCGGTGTGGCCTGTGTAGCGGGTTGTGGTAGATATAGAGAATAGTAGGTTAGTGCCGTGAATGGGAAAAATATCTGGCAAGGCTAAGGAAACCTTTTCACGGCACTAACCTACTATTCTATTTATCCCGTCAACACCTACAAATGGCTGTAAAATGCAAAAATAGTATTGACTGGATATCAAAAATGTTTCACGGCACCGTGTTTCACGGCACATACGCACTGTGTTTCACGGCACATATGCACTATGTTTCACGGCACATACGCACTGTGTTGACGGCACATACGCACTGTGTTTCACGGCACATACGCACTGTGTTGACGGCACATACGCACTGTGTTGACGGCACATACGCACTGTGTTTCACGGCACATACGCACTGTGTTTCACGGCACATACGCACTGTGTTTCACGGCACATACGCACTGTGTTTCACGGCACATACGCACTGTGTTGACGGGATAAAGTGGGTTCCTCCATATACTACTGGACAGGATGGGACACAAAAAACTGTAAATACAATATTTAAGAGTGTAATATAATTATAATACAAGTCAATTCAAGATGGCTCCGTAGCTGTTGGAGAATGTCAGAAAAGTGCGCCAACACCTACGCGCGCATGCACATGCAATATGTTAGTCAGGTGACCTATGCACTAACAAAGGTTGTTACGTTACTACGATAAGCTAGCTACTTTAAGCACCTACGTATAATGAAACGGACAACAATCGCCTGCTCTACGTAATGGGTGTTGACTTGCAAATCATAGAAAAGATAACAAACGCACCGGTGTTGGAATATGTATTTGATACAAGATAACAAATAAAGATAACAAACGCATAGATATTGTAACATTTTATTTCCCTATCTCCAACGGCTACCCTACAAGAAGACATTCCGGCCGAACTACCATCAAACGCGGACGTGGCGTACATACAATATTCCGTCTCCTTTGTGTATACTAGTTCCTTTTGACGTCCAATAATTCCAGCACAAAAATATTTACACAATTCTCTAACATTTGATTGGCCCGTAGCAAGTCTCTGTCCAAATTTTATATCCCAGTAAACTCCCACGCCGAACTACTTTCCGTAACCGTGAGGCGCAGTTAAAATAATTCTTAAGAAAACGGAAACTAAACACATTTTCTTGATGAATGTATTTCAAATGCTGGAATTATAAGGAATGAATGGCATTTTTGTTGAATTTATCGGGGATATAAACTTGGAAAAGTCGCGGGAATACTGGACGAGGCCTTCCGGCCTTCGTCCAGTATTCCCGCGACTTTTCCAAGTTTATACCCCGATAAATTCCACAAAAATGCCATTCATTCCTATAATAATTCCAGGCCTGTTCAGTCTCCAAGAGATACTGCGACTTCTGGACACCCATAAATACTCTGTGCAAGTGAAAATGCGCCGGCTGTATGACGTAGACAACGCGCACGAGGATCTGAGGTTGCTGGACAAGGTCAAAGGTCAAGAGAAGAACATCACCTGCAAATACATCCTGCTGGATCTGTCAACCGAATCGGCGTATTACAAGTTAATGAAACAGGTATGGATGTATATAGCGACTGTCAGGCAAGTGTCATTTGTCGCTGTGACTGTAGAAATGCTGCTTATGGGTTTTGGACCAATGTAGATCCAGATCAGCCTGTGCATTCGCACAGTCTGATCAGCACTGTTCGCAATTCCATCAATGAAACGCCCGTCATGCTTCTGATAATTAATATAGATTGTTGCCATGCTACATGAGTGTGCTATTTGTGATCAGGATCTACACTGGTCGCAAAACCCATACTCCCCATTTTTTCTCTAGTCACAGCCACCAATGATGAAACGTTTATGAGGCGAGGCGAGGCGAGGCGAGGCGAGGCAACGCGTAGGAATTCCGAGACCGCCTTTTATAATTGAATTCGCAATAAATTAATGAAACCGTTAATAAAAGTCAACACCGATAATTCGTAAAGCAGGCGGTGATAGCAGTTAGCCCGTATACCGTTAATTTACATCATCCGAATTTTGGATAAAACATGGGACGTGTGTGAGGCTTTTAATTTTTATGGTTTATTAAAATGTGTTGTAATTGGTGTTAAAAACAATAATTAATGATTTTGACATAGGCATAGCTTTTCCGTCGGCGTCGGCGTATGCGGCGTAGGCGGCGGCGTCGACATTTCACGAATTTGCGTTTAGCTCAGTTTCCAGAAAACTATAAGTCCTAAGACCTCCATACTTGATATACATCAACACTGTGGTGTAACCGTTGGCATCTCAAACAGAGGGAGCCCATTTGACATTGACCTAATTTTCATGGTTTAATGACCTACATTTCACATGTATTCAATGCTAAGTTTTTGAATTTAGCTCGGTTTCCGGAAAACTATAAGTCCTACGACCTCCATACTTGGTATACATCAACACTGTGGTGTAACCGTTGGCATCTCACACAGAGGGAACCCATTTGACATTGACCTAATGTTCATGGTTTAATGACCTACATTTCACATGTATTCAATGCTAAGTTTTTTAATTTAGCTCGGTTTCCGGAAAACTATAAGTCCTACGACCTCCAAACTTGGTATACATCAACACTGTGGTGTAACCATCTCACACAGAGGGAGCCCATGTGACCTTGGCCTAGTTTTCATGGTTCATTGACCTACTTTTCTATGGAATGTTTTAATATTTCATACATGCATTTGTAAGAACATTCCGCATCAACTGCAGAAAGTTCATGGTGTCCGGTAACCCCAAGGTCAAGGTCACGGACTTCAAAAATGTCTAGTACAACAATTTAGCATCGGTGTCAGGAGATACATGTCGTTGGCGGCATTCTTGTTTGTGTTTAGCTGTGTTTGTTGGAAAATAAGTGTTTTGGTTTCAGTTTATTATCCCCTCGCGTAGCGAAAAGGGATATAGGGATACAAAAGTTGTCATGTCCTTCTGTCTGTCCGTCTGTCTATCACAAACATTAACATTGGGGTTAATCTGCAATAACTTCTGGAATGCTTTAATATTTCATAGGTGCGTTTGTAACATCATTCTACAGAAAGCGTATGGTGCCCGCTAACCCCAAGGTCAATGACATAGAAAATGTTTTGTTCCAAAAACTTTACACTTCATTATAACCTCTCTTTCCCTCAATGGAATGCTTTAATATTTCATAGGTGTATTTTTAACAACATCTCACATCATTCTACAGAAAGCCCATGGTGCTCACTAACCCCAAGGTTATTACAAGCTCCTTATGTACTATCAAACTGTGCCAGGCGGGATATCTTGCTCCGCTGAGCTCTTGTTCTTCAAATATATATAAATAAAAGAGTAACAGGCACTATTTATTAACGGCGGGTGTATATTAGTATTCAGTAAATTAATTTATAAACGACCGAAGTATGGTGGTTTGTATTGAAGCCAACGTGTCCGAATAATCAGTTGTCTATTTCACTTCCAGATTAGAGAGGTCGGCATGAACAAACAAGGTTACAATTACCTATTGGGAACATTGGTAAGTTGGTCAATTAGTGGAACCTCTCTAAATCAGACACTCTGGGGTGCCAAACCCCTATAATTCCAGCACAAAAATATTTACACAATTCCCTAACATTTGATTGGCCCGTAGCAAGTCTCTGTCCAAAATGTATATCCCAGTAAACTCCCACGCCGAACTACTTTCTACAGGTACGCTGTCAGTGCTGTCAATGTAAACAAATGGCTGCCGTCTGTCAAAATAAACACATTTTCTTGATGAATTTATTTCAAATGGTGGAATTATAAGGAATGAATGGCCTTTTTGTGGAATTTATCGGGGATATAAACTTGGAAAAGTCGCGGGAATACTGGACGAGGCCTTAACAAAATTACAATTTTCGAAAAAAAATAAAAAAATCTTTTTTTTTTTTGATTTTTTTTCGAAAATTATAATTTTTTATCGCTTCGTCCAGTATTCCCGCGACTTTTCCAAGTTTATACCCCGATAAATTCCACAAAAAGGCCATTCATTCCTATAATGGTTGTCCGGCTTAGTAAGATACCACTGTAAAACAGGGGGCCGTTTCACTAAACTTCGTACGACTAAAATATTGTTAGTGCAAATTTAGGATCATCTGGAAATTTCAATTGATTGATTTATATTTATTGCGCATAGACTGCTATGCTCAATAAATGTAAATCCAATAATTGTTTACAAGAAAACTTTGTTGATGTGAAATTTCACATAATCATAATTTTGCACTTACGGACATTTTAGTCGTACGAACTTTAGTGAAACGGGTCCCAGATGATCGTTCCAAGATATGTAAATTCTTACATTCATTAACGTATATATCATTATTATCAGTGGAGATAAACGACAACAAAATCAACCACTGACACGCATGTGTTGTAACCTAGGCCATTACGAGTGGATGTGTTGGTGGCTATTAGTTATATTAGTAAAAATAGAAATTGGCCGCCAAAAATAGTACTTTTATCGTTCTGGGCTATTTCTGGGAGTATACTCCGTATATTTATTTATAGTTCGTCCTACTTTCTCAACCAAACATTGGGCAGCATTGTGCTCTACTTATTTCACATATTGCAACGTTTAGCCCCAAGAAGGTATATATTACCAGATTTAATGATTAACTGTTCGACAGGAAATGGATAATCAATACTCGGATGGGACATTGCATTGTACACATAGCTGAACTATAAGTATGTTATTGTCGCCAGCGCTCCCTCACATTTAATTCCTTAAAAATCCAATATGTGAACTAAACGTATTATGCATTTGTGAAAACTTCAATTACATCTCGTATGGAAGTTACTGGCACTTTCCGTTGAACACCGTTAGCACATGTATTATAACTGTAGGACATACGCCTGAATATTAATGTATGAAGCTCACAGACTTTCATTTTAAATTTGGAGTTCAACTGTAGTAGAACCAAGCGTTCAAATTGTACTGGCAATGTGGAGCATTGGCATTACACGTACTCTGGTAGGCAGTACTTGGAGCACGGTTTTTCATCATGCTCTAAATGTTTCATTCAACGGAGCCCCACAGGGAACATGGATTTTTTTTTATTAATTCGCTCCCTCAATTTAACAATTCGTTCACTCGAATTAACAATTCGTTCCCACGATATTACAATTCGTTCCCTCGAATTAAATTTTCGTTCCCACGAAATTACAATTCGTTCCCTCGAATTAACTATTCGTTCCCACGACATTACAATTCGTTCCCTGAATTTAACAATTCGTTCCCACGAAATAACGTGGGAACGAATTGTTAATTTATTAATTCGTGGGAAGGAATTGTTAAATGCTAAATTGAATTGAGGGAACGAATTGTTATTTCGTGGGAACAAATTGTTATTTCGTGGGAACAAATTAATTAAAAAAAATCTACATCCCCTGCGGGGCTCCGTATCATTCAACTTCTATGTCCATCCATCACTTTTAAATAATGCTCTTGATATTTCAAGGGACAATACCTACACTTGGTCGTACATACATACATACCTTAATGCAGTAGTCATACAGGCTACAGTGGGGTCAGCGTGTAAGTGCACACACGAACGAACACGACAGATTGGTTCGCTACCCACCCAAAGTGTATGTTGTTACCACTCAGTTGAACCGTCTCGCCGAGACGGTTCAACTGAGTGGTAACAACATACACTTTTGATGCGAAATGAGAAAAAATGGAGAAAAATATTTACATTTTTTTTATACATGAAATACAGTGGGGTCAGCGTTCCAACCTGTCGTGTTCGTTCGTGCGTGCACTTACACGCTGACCCCACTGTACGTATACACTTGTAACGATACATGATGTCCGAAAGTGTAAATACAGAATAATTTCTCTAGCCAGGACATCGTTTGGACGTCGGGATGAATACTTTGAAAGTGTTTCCCTAATTTATCTGAGATGATAATACATGTTTAAAACGAAAACAATAGAAGTACCCACCCCAACGTATTACATGTACGTACATGTACTACTCATTTACTTGAAATACAATGTAACCTCTCTAAAACACACTGGAACGCTTCCACGGTGTTCGGTTTGGAGATGTTCCACTGTATATATATATGTGGCTGTAACTGGGGAAATGGGGCTTATGGTGTTTGCAACCATCAGGCTACAGAAGTGTGCTATTTGAGCACGGCAGGAGTAGCTCCTGCCGTGCTCAAATACCACACTTCTGTAGCCTGATGGTACTGGTCACATATCCAATAAGCCCCATTTGTTTAGTCACAGTCACATATGAGACACGCCATGTGATTTTGTACCTTCGGACATCAGTGTAATTTCATGAAATACGTTTACAAAATTTACAATATTTTCCGTAAATGGCGTCAAAAGTTGACAAAATTATATTCCGCGTGTACTCTGAATTTTTTGTTAACTTTTGACTTTATTTATGAAAAGTATTGTAAATTTTGCAAACGTACAAAATCACATGGCGTGTCTCATATGTCTTTAGTTTAGTATGAATCTTGTTGTCCCAAAATTCATCGTACATGATCTGAGATGACTTTTACAGGATTTCCTTAACCTGGACATGCGGCGATACCAACACGGCGGGGTGAACATTACCGGCTTCCAGCTGGTCAACTACACCTCGCCGTTCGTCAAAGACTTCCTGAAGATCTGGCGGACTCTAGATCCCAATATATGGCCCGGAGCCGCCGACAACAGTATACATGTAAGTTATGTCCTGCGGCCCTTGTCACTAAGCTTCGTACGAGGAAAACGTTTGTATGAACATTTTTATGAATTTGATCCCAATATATGGCCCGGAGCCGCCGATAACAGTATGCATGTAAGTAATGTCCAGTAGCCGATTTCATCAACATTGCAAAGTATACTTATATAGAAAAGTAATCATTTATTTTTCCCGAAATGCATTATTTCATATAGAACTAACGACTGCATATATTTCATGATTAAAAGTATGCAGGATTATTATACTGAATGTATTACAGTATCACAGCCAAAATGGCTGTGATAATGTAATAAATTCAGTATAATAAAAATTAATATATTTATCCTAAAATTGAAAATTTCTCCGTCAAAGTATACTTTGCTAGATAGTATACTTTGCAATGTTGGTGAAATAGGCTACTGGTCATATGGATAATGCATGGCTTACAGACGGTACGCAGTTCATATAGAGCGCGGTTCGTCCAAGTGTAGCAGGAGATATCGCGACCTTCAAATCAGCTTGTCGACATTATGCAGACTGACAACCGTACTCTAAAAATATTTATTCCAATCCCGTATTTATTTTTGGTTCTAGTTATCATAATAATACGGAAAGAAACTCCATTATCATCCATATACAGTGAAACCTCACTAAACCGGACACCCTGGGGACCGCGGTTTAGAGAGGTTTCACTGTAAATTAGGCATTTGATTATTCCGAGCCATAGCTGTGTGCTATGCGGTCACGAACAGACAATATCACCCGAGATAAATGACCAAGAAACCCATCAAAATTATGATCACATACGTTTCGTGTTTTCCGGTTTAGAGAGGTTCCACTGCATTCGTTTTATCCCCATCCATGCGACCCGTGGCCTCAATGTCAATGTTAAATGACTTAGAAATGTACGTCAACGTTTTTGAGTGGTATACATCCGCCATCAGAGTTGCTCATCTCTTTTCTGCTCAATCATTAATTCATTCAAGGATTGCGAATATATTTCATATTACTGTCTACGTATGACCTTGTTGCGCATGCATCCCCTCTGTGACCCCGACTTTCAAAAGTTCAACTTGAACGCTACTGTATTGTCTTATTCAATTTGTAACTAAGGCTACCATCTAGGCGACGCGCGCATACAGTACAGTAATGTAGAAATGGTATACCATTTCGATATTACTGTACTGTACAAATGGCAACGTGTAAAGTTACCATGTCTATATTACTGTGCAATGTGCAACGTTACGATTTCTATATTACTGTGAAACCAGTGTCATTAAAATCCTTGCGTGAAACGTGTAACGATACCATTTATGATTACTTAGAGATTAATACGTGGCTTGTTTGATATCGGCCTATGTATCGGCCCGAGGTAACTTGGTATCAGCCTGAGACCGGAGGTCGAAGGCTGATAGCAAGTTACCGAGGAACGATACCTATGCCGATATCAAACAAGACACGTATTAACGTCTTTATTACTTAGATTACTCAGATATCAATTTCAATATCAATCATCCGGCAGTTGTAATAATCCTATATTAAAATATATACCGTTATCCATGATTGAATGATGAAATATAGAGCCTACAAATTTAAATTCCTGGCATCTGTCAAAATTTAGGCAGCCGATAAAGTAAACATACGCAATGCGCGCATGCCCAAAGGAACTGGTTTAATACGCGCGCGAGACATGGTATCGGACTGGAAACGGCGGTATCAGACTAGCTACTATGGTATCAGACTAGAAATGGCAGTATCAGACTAGAAGTGTCAGTATCAGACTAGAAGTGTCAGTATCAGACTAGAAGTGTCAGTATCAGACTGAATATCTAAGTAATAATGGTACAGTACCTGCATCGCGTCCACTGCAGATCGACACGGCGCTGTCCGTGGACGCCATCGAGCTGATCCAGAGGACGCTGACGAAGATGATCGACGAGAAAGCGGACTCGTTCCAGCACACGTTCCGGCGCGGCCAGATGTACAACTACAACCGCACCCGGGGCGTGCCGTGTAACGCCTCCCCGCCCGTGCCCTGGATGCACGGGGAAAGCATACTCGAGGAAATGAAGAAGGTACTAGTAACAAGTGCTATCACTAACAGGAATTCGGCTTACTCCCTGGAAATTACAAAAGGAAATACTGAAATGTGTAAATTTACTTCTTTGTCGAGATAGAAATTTTTATAATAATCAATACAATTCCTGAAAATAAATATCAATGAAAGTAATGGGTGATGCGTCTTCAAATGAACGTTATTAAATCAGATTGTAGAAAGACTTGCGAATGAGAGCATGTTGATAATAGTCAGATAGCCAAAGCTGATTTTGTTTTGCTTAACCGTGCATCGGCTGATAATTCCAGCACAAAAATATTTACACAATTCCCTAACATTTGATTGGACCGTAGCACGTCTCAATTTATCCCAGTAAACTCCCACGCCGAACTACTTTCCGTAACCGTGAGGCGCATTTAAAATAATTCTTAAGAAAACGGAAAATAAACACATTTTCTTGATGAATTTATTTCAAATGCTGGAATTGAAATATCAAGAGCATTATTGAAAAGTATAATACTGGACGAAGGCCGGAAGGCCTCGTCCAGTATTCGCGCGACTTTTCCAAGTTTATATCCCCGATAAATTCCACAAAAAGGCCATTCATTCCTATACTAAGTGTCTTCTTTCTCGATTATACTTGCTTAGGATCTCTAAACGAATATCAGCCTGATAACAAGAGGACATCCTTGAGCAATCTGAGAAATCAGAGATGGCCACCGGCGGCCATTTTTGTTTTAATTTAGAAGTGCATGCGTACACCAAATCTGGCGTGACAGTAAGGTTCGAGTAAAAGGGATCGGCACCAAGGCGTTGTCCCCAGCTCGAGTTCGTTTTTTTATTTATGATTTATGGATGTGGTGATCAAAAAAAAAATCAAAAGACATACTCGCATTGTCTCGTGGTCACGCCTGATGGTGGTTGAACTAAAAACGTAAAAACAAATTTAAAAAAGAACATAAACAAAACATCAGAGTGTTCATTTGTTTCAAATTTCATAATTTCATCTCATTACTCAGCTGGTGACCAATTTTAAGGTGCTGTGATCTCCCGTTTTCAGCTTCAGTTTGAAGGAGTCACCGGGATGTTGAAGTTCGATGAGAACGGATTCCGAAAGGACTACAAGCTTGATGTGTACAACGTCGGACTCAACAACGGACCTGATAAGGTGATTATACGGCCTTTCAATGCATACAAGTGGCGCTTCATTTCAACTGAATTTCTGTCTACGTTTCGACACTATGTACAGAACATATGACCGCTTTTTTCAAAAGCAATATCAGTTAAATATGGCGATATGACAATGGGTATCAGTTTAATGCTGAGCTCATGGTAAACCCACATTCATTATATAAAACGATGCCGCTTCATTTCATCCGAATTCAATTCCGCATGAGTTCTAAATTTGATATCAATATGCGACATTATTTTCAACAGAAATTATTACCGGTATTCGAAAGCAATAGACTATATTTTCATATTTTCTCATGATAGTGCGAAATGTAACGAGGTAATTTCAGAGTCGTGCCAACTTATATGTTTTGCATATTCCATTCCTAGATCGGAGACTGGTCGCCCGCGGGCGGGGTCCGTTCTGACGGCTACAGTAATGAGCCCATCAATGACACGAATAAAGCCAAAGTGTTCATCGTTACCAGCATTAAGGTGGGTTATTATAGGAATGAATAGCCTTTTTGTTGAATTTATCGTGGTATAAACTAGGAAAAGTCGCGGGAATACTGGACGAAGCGATAAAAAATTACATTTTTCGGAGAAAAAAAAAAGATTTTTTTTCGAAAATTGTAATTTTTTAAGGCCTTGTCCAGTATTCCCGCGACTTTTCCAAGTTTATATCCCCGATAAATTCCACAAAAAGGCCATTCATTCCTTATAATTCCAGCATTTTAAATAAATTCATCAAGAAAATGTGTTTATTTTCCGTTTTCTTAAGAATTATTTTAACTGCGCCTCACGGTTACGGAAAGTATTTCGGCGTGGGAGTTTACCGGGATATAAATTTTGGACAGAGACTTGCTACGGGCCAATCAAATGTTAGGGAATTGTGTAAATATTTTTGTGCTGGAATTATGAGGTGTTTGTAAATGTGTGTCTGTTCTTTAGACTAACGCAGTTTTCCTCCTAAGCATCAGTATGAGTGTGCGCTTTAACGTGTATCAGTATGAGTGTGCGCTTTAACGTGTATCAGTATGAGTGTGCGCTTTAACGTGTATCAGTATGAGTGTGCGCTTTAACGTGTATCAGTATGAGTGTGCGCTTTAATGTGTATCAGTATGAGTGTGCGCTTTAACGTGTATCAGTATGATTGGCGCTTTAACGTGTATCAGTATGAGTGGCGCTTTAACGTGTATCAGTATGAGTGGCGCTTTAACGTGTATCAGTATGAGTGTGCGCTTTAACGTGTATCAGTATGAGTCTGCGCTTTACCGTGTATGAGTCTGCGCTTTAACGTGTATTACATTACATGAGACTACGGGGCGCCAAGTGGGACATGGCTCAATTTTGTCAACAAAATTCATTTTTGTGCCACAAAATTCAATTCTGTATCACAAAATTCACTTTTGTGCCACAGAATTCAATTCTGTGTCACAAAATTCAATTCTGTGCCACAGAATTGACAGAATTCAATTCTGTGTAACAAAATTCAATTATATGCCACAGAATTCAATTCTGTGTCACAAAATTCACAATTCACTTTTGTGCCACAAAATTCAATTCTGTCAATTCTGCACACGCATGTAAGAAGGACTACCATTGGTCAGAAACTGCACTGGAGAAATGGGTCACGGTCGCCGATCTACACATTCAATGTCGATGATTCATTTCTCATTCTGCCATTTTGCTTCAACTATCTCCAAACAGTCAAACGTTGACAAACCCATTCGTATTTAAACTCATTTGCGTTATAATTGTACACATAATTCATGTATTGTATGTTTAATCTCCCGCGAGTACTGACGTCATTTTAGTGTGTATCGCAAGGTACATCTGCCCCAGTTAAATCAATAATACACGCGCTGTGGCCTGTGTTCTGACTACTGTCTGTGTTTATAAACAGAATGTGTGTATTGGGCCATTTGAGGAAACCATTTGTAGTATTTGTGTAGATACCATGGATACTAAGATGGTGTATACTGTAAATAATGCATGTAGACACATAGTTCCGAATACGTAACTTCAGAACTAGTAGACACAGATCCAATACCATTTGTTTCACAAGGTTAGATCTACTGTTAGAATACGACGTCATCTAATGTCATTTTCGAGCATAAAACGTTACCTGATAAATAGAATACCAGGCTAGTGATATTTTTAATATCAAGTTTATCAGGCTCGGCTCGGAAACGGTAGGAATTCCTCGGCAAGCCTCGGAATTCCTACGCGTTTCCTAGCCTTGCCTGATAAACTTGATATCAAAATACACTAGCCTGGTATTCTCTATATGATGGGCATGCTCTCAGGTCTAGCTATGTCCCGGCTACTTTATGTTTGACCCTGTTTACATAATTGAGGGAGGGAAAATTCTGAATATTGTTCTTATTTCTCCTTCAAAGTATATATGCTTATATGTGTGACCACTCATTTGTAATCATAATATAACCAAAATAACTGTCCATAAAGAAGTATAATATTGATATATTGGGTTATATTTTCGCATTGAAATATTTAAACCTGCAAGTGTACTCCACCATCTAGTAAAATGGACTAAGACCGATCTCAACCAATCAACGTAGAGAGGACATAGACTATCCTACGCAAACTAATTTTTGTGGACAAAAATGAATTCTGTCCCACAAAACTGAATTTTCTTCACAAAACTCAATTCTGTCTTACAAAATTGAATCCTTTATAACAAAAAGGATTTTGTATACGAAACGTATGCAGAATTGAATTTTGTGACACAGAATTGAATTTTGTGACACAGAATTGACAGAATTGAATTTTGTGACACAGAATTGAATTTTGTGATTTTTAGTGTTACAAAACTCAATTTTGTACACATAATTAACCTGTCCTGCATGGCGCCCCGTATGAGACAGGTCATGTGATTTTGCACTGAAGAAAAATATTTACAAATTTACGAGGGTAGAAAATATCATTTCTCATTTGCTATGAAAATGTCGCCACCTGTCGATGTCCATTTAAATAAATATCAGTTTCTATAAATATTCTTAGATAACTAATCATATGGCTTGTCTATTTTTTCACGGCCCTGTCATATCATCTTGTGCTCCTGACCGTGGCTATTTCACACAATAGTTGGAGGTCTACTCCATTAACATTAAATAAATGAAGTAATACTGTTTCTGTTACTTCCTCTGACTGCCATACTGAACTTTCATGATGATCTAACGCACGAGATTACACGCATTAGTTATAAATTAATAAAAGTGAGATTAGCTGCTTTTTGTCGAGCCCGCTTGCGGAAAGCGAGACATAGTGATCACAATGACGTCCGGGTTTCCGTGCGTCCGTCACATGCGTCAGTCTGGGCTAACATCCAGGAGTTAAGAGCTAAGGGGCGGAGCCTAAGACAATAGATTCCTTTGATTCATTCCGTAAGCTCCTAATTCTATTGAAATTTAGGAGCTATTCCTTTGATCTTTTAAAGAACAAATAGCTCATAAACCCGAAATGTTAGAACGTCCGTCCGTCCGTCCGTCCGTCCGAAATATGCGTGAAAGTTGTTAAATACCTTATATCTCTGCAGTCATAAGTCACATTGATTGAAACTTCATATGCTTATTAGTCATCATCCATATATTCATGCTGTATCCCACTCATGCGGCCTCTGTGCCCAAGGTCAATGTCAAATGTCTTAGAAGTTTGCGTTAAATTGTTGTCAACATTTGCGTTAAAGTTTTCAGATAGTTACTAACTCTGTAACCGTAAGTGGAATTTGCTTGAAACTTTGTAGCTTATTGGTCATCATCCATATATTCATTCTGTGTCCCACTTATGGACCCGCGTGCCCCAAAGTCAAGGTGAAATGACTTAGAACTTTGCGTTAAAGCTTCTGTCAAAATTTGCGTTAAAGTTTTCACATACCTACTATCTCTGTAACCGTAAGTCAAATTTGCTTGAAATTGTGTATGCTTATTGGGCATCATCCATATATTCATTCTGTGTCCCACTCATGCGGCCCCTGTGCCCCAAGGTCAAGGCCAAAGTTTTGCTTTATTATAAAATCTGCGTTAAAGTGTTTTTACATACCTTATATCTCCACAATTGTTACTCCAATTTACTTCCAACTTCCAATACTTCCTTTTCATCACCCATATTTTCATTCCATAGCCTGCCCATGTGCTCCACATGCCCAAGTCATCAAGGTCAAATGACTTTGAAATTTGTGTTAAAGTTTTTACATACCTTATATCTCCACAACACGTACTCCGATTTACTTCAAACTCCAAATAATTAATTATTATCATCCATATGTTCATTCTATAGCCCACACATGCGGCCCACATGCCCAAGAGCAAGGTCAAATGACTGTAAAATGTGCGTTAACGCTTTTACATACCTTATATCTCCACAACCCTTAATTCAAACTTCAAATAAATACACTCTGAGACCATCAAATGCCTCGGCGGGCTCGACATGCGGGCCGCGGCCATCTGGTTTAAGTATACGTCTTATTCTGTCAGATATTTGTATGCTGCATGAGATAAAACTGGTCTACCATGCTAAACTGACAACAATGAAATGCTGTTTTCTTCTTTTCTGCAAAATATAATTTGCTTTCATCCATCGTGAAACTGAAGACTGTTGTTATAAATTAAAGAGGTTATGCTACCCATCTGGATAATGTCAAAAGCATGTCACATGGTACACACATTAGATTAGTACTACATACATATCATACTTAAAAATGAATATTAATAAATAGAGAATAGTAGGTTAGTGTCGTGAATGGGAAAAATATCTGGCGCGGCTCGGAAACGGGATGTGCTCGGCAGAGCCTCGCCCATCCCGTTTCCTAAGCCTTGCCAGATATTTTTCCCATTCACGGCACTAACCTACTATTCTATTTATCCCGTCAACATTACAAATAGCTTTACAATGCAAAAAAATAACCCCAGCCGCATCTCCAAATTGTATTGACAGGATATCAAAAATGTTTCACGGCACCGTTTTCACGGCACATACGTACTGTGTTGACGGGATAATACTATTTATCATATCATGCAGTTCGATTTGTGACTGCATGTAATCGTGATACAGTGGAACCTCTCTAAACCGGACACCAAGAAAACACCTGTGATCTTAATTTTTATGAGTTTCTTGGTCATTTATATCATGTGATAATGTCTGTTCGTGATCGCATAGCACACAGGTATGGCTCAGAATGATCAAATGCCTGATATACAGTGAAACATCTCTAAGCCGGACACCCTGTGGACCTCCCAGGGTGTCCGGTTTAGAGAGGTGTCACTGCATCATACAATAAGTTACACGTATGCTGTAATGACACAGTCTGTGGTTTTTGGCGGGAGACATACTGTCTCCACACTATTGGGATTGGGATTCTGGCCGTTTGCACGGGTCTACTTTCGGAAGTGGCTCTCTGTTCATCGGGGGACGTCTCAATAGGCTCAATTTGCGTTCGCAATTAACAACAGTCAGGTGAAATTTAAAGTCAGCGAGTGAACTGAAAGCAAGTTATTAATAGCAACGGCAATGCTCAACATTATGTGTAAAATAGTTGGCATGCCCAACTTTACTTTTGAAGAGAACAAATTGCTGTTATTGAGACGCCCCCCCCCTCCCCCCCCCACCTCCCCCCCCCCCCCCCCCCCCCCCCCCCCCCCCCCCCGTATCGTGTATGTTCCACGCAGTCGCAATGCGACGTCGAAGGCCATTTCTTTTCATAGTGTGGTTTACGGGCGGGCGATTTTCGAAAAATTACCCTCTGGGTGAGCGAAACAAAATTCATGAAAACATTTTGCCGTTCATGCAGCATACACGTATGTAGGCCTACGCCCAGTCATAATTTTGAAAAGATTTCACATAATATTATGTCACACCTCCAGAGTCCCTGTTGGGTATGCAATTTGGATTACTCGGTTTGTATCCCTATTCTGCAAAGTGCCGATTGATTTTGGCAAATAAACATACATTGTACTAAAAATATGAAAATTTCCCCGTTTTTTTTCTTCACATTACGAAAAACCTATGCTGCCAAAAATATTTTTTGAACGCACAAACTTTTTGGCAGAGGGCACCTCTCACCATATCCGTATAAAGGCGTATATCACCACTTCAATTATGGGTTCTACCCCAATAAATACGTCTGCAATATACCTCGTAAAACGGTTTATTAGTCGGACATAAAGCACCTTTGCTTCATCAACCTATTTGTGTTTAGAGCAGGCTGTATTTTACAAACACCAGTAACTGATCAAGTTCTCCAAATTTGCAGATTGTACATCCAATAATCAACATCGAATATATTTCTAACAAGGAATTTCTGAGTATGCAAATTCACAAGTGGCTACTTGTCTCCCGCCAGTCAGTATTTTCAATACTTTGATTCCATTCCATAATTGTTTATTGTTACTGTTATTCCAGTTTGTATTGTGTTTGTCGGTCGTGTCTGTGTCTGTGTTCCGTTTGTGTATGAATCGAATGAGTAATAAATAGCAGCAACTAGTAAGTACATGTAGATATGTTTATTTTATCTTTGTGTTTGTATGTTTCGTGGACTAGTCGATAATCTGTAACCGTATTGTGTTACACTGAATGTCTTTATATAACATACATACATTAAGTTAAATGTTGATTTATCAGAATAATTTTTCAAATCAAATCAAATCAAATCAGTGCAACGTACAGGTGCATATTTTATTTTATGTCCCATAGTTATTCTAGTTTACCTGGGACGAATGTATGTCATCTATAATTCCAGCACAAAAATATTTACACAATTCCCTAACATTTGATTGGCCCGTAGCAAGTCTCTGTCCAAAATTTATATCCCAGTAAACTCCAACGCCGAACTACTTTCCGTACCGTGAGGCGCAGTTAAAATGATTCTTAAGAAAACGGAAACTAAACACATTTTCTTGATGAATTTGTTTCAAATGCTGGAATTATAAGGAATGAATGCCATTTTTGTTGAATTTATCGGGGATATAAACAAAAAAAAAAAAATCTTTTTTTTTTCTTTTTTTTCGAAAATTGTAATTTTTTATCGCTTCGTCCAGTATTCCCGCGACTTTTCCAAGTTTATACCCCGATAGATTCCACAAAAGGCCATTCATTCCTATAATGTTTTTTTTATACTATTTCATACTAGTGTGTTGCTGCATGTGCTCCAGTATCCAATGCCGAATTATTCCAAATCATTATACATGTAGTATGATTACTCCGTTTTCGTTGAGGTTTTAAAGTTTCTGACAACTATATCAAGCTGTCTAAAGTAGGAATTGGAATTGTATTTCACGTCTTTGCATGTTTCCGTGATGCTACAGACCCGAGTGAATTTACGATCCAGTGTGTTGCTAATTATAGTATACACGTCATCAGCACTAGCGTGAATACAAGTGGATGATAATATAACCGCTAAGCTATGGAGCAAAGGTGATAATAAGGCGTAAAAATAAAATTGTTTCCACTAACCCGACCGACCCTATTTTGTCCCGCCGACTCTACACTTTTTTTCGTCATATCGGTAATTTTTTTGATACAAACAGTATATTTTCACTAACCCATAGTGGGTTATCCTACGCTGTTGACGGATTTGCTGTTTTTCATTTTTGCTTTAATTCTTACCTAGAAAGGTTTTGACAGCACATGACACTAGTCTCCACTGTAGACGATTCTCATGTGCTGTTAAAACCAAGTTTTTGTCGAGAAATATTGAAAATAAAACATTTCCAGCAGACGACAACATTTAATTCAGCGTAGTAAGTGTTAATATATCCAGTACAAAAAGTGTGTCGTGAATGGAAAAAAAAAATCGAGAAAAAAAAAAGTTTCGCCTACCCACCAACCCTATTTTTTTTCCAGGTGTTAGCGGAAACAAACAATTTGTTTTTGTTTGCCTAATATAACCGCTAATCTATGGAGGTGATACTAACGTAACCGCATGCAAGCTTGGGGCGTTCAAATACAATGGTTTCAATTTGCTACGGTTCTGCAGCATCGCATCGTGTTTTCTAAGAGCATCGTGTTTCATAAAAGCACCGTGTTTCATAGAACCACCGTTTTTCATAGAAATATCGTCTTTCCTAGAATAATCGTGTTTCATAGAACCACCGTCTTTCCTAGAATCATCGTGTTTTATAGAAGCATCGTGTTTCATAGAGGCATCGTGTTGCTGTTTTGCTACAAGATTTTTCCAGTTTCTACAAGCTAGAAGGCATGAACACAGCTCTTACATAGGTATGTTTCTACAGAGAATGCCATGTATGTGAAAAGGCACAGTACTTTGTATGTTCTTTCCAATGTCCTTGTACTACAGTGGAACATCTCTAAACCGGTCACCAAGATAATGTATGTGATCTCGTTTTGAGAGGTTTCTTGGTAACGCATCTCAGATAATAATGCATGTTCATGATTGCAAAAGATATAAGTATGTCCCAGAATTGTTATATTGCCTGATTTATAGTGGAACATCTCTAAACCGGACACCCTGGGGACCTCCCAGACTGTACTTGGGACCTCCCACACTGTACTGGGGACCTCCCACACTGTACTGGGGACCTCCCACACTGTACTGGGGACCTCCCAGGGTGTCCGGTTTAGAGAGGTTTCACTGTTATATTCGTTAATAATAGATTGTAACAGAAAATTGATAATGGCTAGACACAGAATGATAAACCCGGACCAAACCGCACTGACAGTCATTCTTGATTTTGATTTACATTGACCACAAACAGTAAATGGTATAATGTCTGTATGCCTCCGTTTTATTCATTTAAAATGTACTCAACTTGTATTATATGTATGGTGGCACAGAGGGGACAGCGATAGCTATCGCGTGCGCACGCGAAAGTAAAAATATTTCCATGTCCCCTCTGTGCCACCGTATATATGGTTTATCAATGAGTGATAACCTGTGATCAGATGCCTTTTCGTGTACACTAATGTCTCAGTATAGGTAGTGTATGAAGTAAACACTCACTTACTTTTAGTCTGTTACTAGAGATTTGTTCCCTTCGCTGCACATGGTCGCTTAACGACGTCTACATGTGTGTCTTTTAACACTTTGTAGATATTATCAAATAAAACGCCGGTTGCGAACAGTAACTCTTGAAATCTACTCACGTATCGTCCGTAGCAGACAGACGGTATGGGAGTAGATTGCAAGAGTTACTTTTCGCAACTACTCAAACGCATGCAGCATGTATTTCTAACTGTATTTCTAATCATGCTTCAACTAAAGGATATGAGTTGTGTGAGCTGATTGGTGGATTGTTTCTGACATATGGAGACCACAATAAAACGTTCTAGTCAGATCCATGGGTAGATTAATCAATTTCGTTAAAGTAAGTCTCTCAACAGTATGTGATGTGTGTCGTATATCATACGCGAGCTTGGATGATTTGAATATAAATTATATGCAGAACATAATACCAGAGATGTGTTAGAACTATGATATGGGTATGGCAATATAACTAATTTTGCATATATGCATATGCAGAGACATATTACATACATGCACAGTTTAAGACAATCTTACATTAGGATGTTCAGTAATATACAGTGTGCATGTGTTTAAGTCATATGTTGTGCATACACATTAGATGAACTCCAGCGAACTATGATAATACCTGAGCACGACTACCACACACTATAATGCATTGTGGTAAACATTTGTCTAGTATAATGTATGTCACGTCACTGCAGCTAAGTGTAGACACGTGCATAATAGTTTACAGCCGTCATTCCAGATGGTTGATGTCCGCCAATTCTGAATAATCCATTTGCTTGCAAAGATTACTGCCATGGACAAACTCCATCTGTCAGTCTGTGCTGCCATCACCTCATTTTATCAAAGATAAATGGATGCAAAGGTTGTCCTAGCTTCTGTCTGTTATTCACACAATTAAGCATGGTTGATTTAATTATAAACTGTCTTTGCTTTTGTGAAATATTTCATATGTAGTTTTTGCATTTAAACGGGAATATTTTAACAGTCCCAGTAGCCGATTTCACCAACATTGCAAAGTATTCTTTTCTAGCAAAGTATACTTTGAGGGAGTAGTATATAGGGAGTCAAAATGATACCACCTACCGTGATATCATTTATAACCCTCTATAATACCCCCACCACCCCCGAAAAAAATCAAAAATTGGTTAACGAGGAAATTGTCCCCCACCACCCCCGAATAATCCAAAGATTGGTTAACAATGAAATTGTCTCCCTACAGCAAATTTATGGAGAAAATAATTTTGAAAAGAGGGAGTCCCAATTATATTGGTGTCATAAATACATCATGTTTTTTTCACGTCCAATTGAACAGATAAATTGAATAGGTTATAATAAAATATTATAACAAAATGGATAATAAAATACGCAACGAATTGGAATCTTGTAATGTCTTTGTTGAAGAATTTTACCATGTTTCTACAGCATTAAAACACTGTAAAATGACAACACTATGCGATATCGAATACATGAAATATCAGCGTAATTTATTACGCTCCGATAAAAACGTTGCATTTACAATATTATACCGGCAATTATGTCGCTGGTACAAGTATCAAATTTGCGTAATGAAGCGACTAAATAGGATCGGAGAAACACTACCGAAACATTATCAAACTAATTTTATAAAACAGTTTAAAATCAACGATTCGTTTACGGATATGCGTTTCTACGATATCATTTTTAACGAAGAAATTGGAAAATTATTATTAGAAATTGGAAATTGAACAGAAAAAAACAACTACCAATATTATTAGAGAAAATGGATAATACAATACAATTGGAATTGAAAGCTTATAATGGTTGTGTTGAAGAAGTTTATATATAAATTCTATAAAATGAGAACACTAGGCGATATCGAATACATGAAATATCAGCGTAATTTATTACGCTCCGATAAAAACGTTGCATTTACAATATTATACCGACAATTATGTGAACTATACAAGAGGCAAATACAAACATTAAGACTGATAATGCGTATCGGATATAAAACTAAGGTGTATTATATAAAATTGTTAAAACACAACGATTCGTTTACGAATATACATTTCTACGATATCGTTTTATAAAGATATTTGAACAAAAAATAGCAAAAAGCCTCCACTCGTGCACAACACCCCAACGATCTGGGCAGATTTCTAGAAAAACAAGGCACCACCCGCCACTGGGGTGTTGGGACCTTTCTTAAGCCCAACGGCATCTGTTGGCTCACAGTCTAGTTTTACAGGTCGCCTTGAACCCCATTGCCAATTCGTCTAATTAAGAGAAACCAGCGAAGTAAGGCGAGCCTATGTGTGAATTTGGTTTCCGAAATTGCAAAGCTCTTAGGCAGAAATCTTTTAGGCCGGCACCTTTGAGCTACGCAATTACATCACCAAATACACACATATTTATAAACTGTTACCATTAAACAGACGAGACGGACGTCATACCGGATCAACAACATAGCACACACGAGATGAGACTAACTGTTGTAAGGTCAACACACGTATATATAGTTATCAGTTTTTTCATGCGTAAATTGATAGCCGAGGGTTATTTATAGCCGAGTGTATCAATTACATGGGTTCCCATGAAATTGATAGCCGAGGATTACAGTGTAATTCTCAGTGAAAAACACATGTTGTATAGGTATGTAAATTTATTTACTGCACCAATATAAGAAAATTAATTATTTTTTATTTTTTAAAAATTATTTTATAATGGTGCTGTAACATTTCCTCCGTCTTTATTTCCAAGTTTTACCCTAAATTTATCCCAATCAGTACACTCAATTTTGGGCATGGTGGCGTGCGCCTTGATTCTTATATCATTTTTTAATTCTTCATATCTCCCCATTTCTTCCACCACGGATTCAAACTCTAAATTTGATATTTTCTTATCGGCCAACGCTTTGGACACCATAACGTCGATGCTATTTTTCTTAGACCTAGCGAGAACGGATATTCTATCATGTTTTCTACTTTTTTTCTCGAGTTTTCCACCCGCCGCCCTAATTACCATACAAAGTATTCCAGATAAAACGGTAATTCCACTCAAAACCCCTGCAAGTGGAACCGTTACAATTGTAGATAGCGTTGCAGCAGTCCCCGCACCACTCATACAGAATAAAAGAAAACTTGCCAGTAACCGGTACTAGATAGCCTTCAGCCAATAGTCGCCCGCGCGCTTATATTTGTTAGCGTTTCTTTTTCTATTTGCACATTCTCTAACTAAAATATCCTGCATAGCGACGATATTATTCAACCAAAAATCTGAACTTCTTTCGTTAATTGGATACAGTGTTGATGTAGTGGTATTGAGAGTTGGATACAGTGTTGATGGATCGGTATTGACAATTGGAAGCGGTGATTCGTTCATATTTAAATTTTACAAATTTAGTTCAATATATTAGTATTTACAAAATAAGTTCAATTAACAATGAGACAATAGTGGAAGAACTCTCTGGGTCACCGATTTTCGTAACAAAGTTAATAACACTACCTTTGGAAAGTCTAATTCGATCATAACCGGAGAACGAAACCACCGTCGAACTATCTCCAGAGATTTTAGGGCCCCCACCCCCCGTTCTTCCCCATCTACTACAAGATTTATCGCGACCGCGCCCACAGGTTTACCACTAGCATTAACCGAGCAGACCGCCATTTGGATAACTTCACCTGCAGCTGTCATAGTGTATCCCCCACATTTATTACTCGCTTTGGCACCGAACGAATATTCATAGTGCCCCTCAACCAATGGGCCCCGCTTCTCAGCCCAAACTGTTATGACACGTTTTGGCGTTTTAATTGTTCGCACTATTCCGGCAAGCGCACTGTTTGCGTTATATGCCTCAGTACGAATCTTATAAGAGGCCTCCTCAAGAGCTTTGGTCGCGGCTATACGATCATGTTTCAGTTTATCGGAAACTTCGGTTATCTTTCCGTCTAGTTCGGTAAGTGCCGCTTCTCTGCTGAGAGAGTCCTCTAAGCCCAACGCATCATAGGCCTCCGTAATGGTCGCCTGGTGGCCTTCTAGGGCTTTTTCAACACCCAACCGGGCCTCTTTTTGAAATTCTGTTATTTTCCCGTCTAGTTCAGCAACCGCCGCTTCTGTGATGAGAGAGTTCTCTGAGCACAACGCATCATAAGCCTTCGCAAGGGCTGCCTGGTGGTCTTCTCAGGCTTTCTCAACACCCGACCGGGCCTCTTTTTGAAATTCGGTTATTTTTCCGTCTAGTTCAGCAACCGTCGCTTCTCTGAGAGAGTCCTCTGAGCGCAACACCCTATAAGCCTCCGTAAGGTCCGCCTGGTGGTCTTCTCGGGCTTTCTCAATACCCGTTCGGACCTCCTCAACCCCCAACCGGGCCTCTTTTCGAAATTTGGTTATTTTTTCGTATAGTTCAGTAAGTGCCGCTTCTCTGTTGAGAGAGTCCTCTGAGCGTAACGCCCCATAAGCCTCCGCAATGGCCTCCTTGTGGTCTTCTCGGACCCCCTCAACCCCCGACCTGGTCTCTTTCAGAAATTCGGCTATTTTCCCGTCTAGTTCAGTAAGTGTCGCTTCTTTGCTGAGAGAGTCCTCTAAGCGCAACGCATCATAAGCCTGCGCAATGGCCTCCGCAAGGTTCACCTGGTGGTCTTCTCGGACTTTATCAATACCCGACCGGGCCTCTTTTCGAAATTCGGTTATTTTTCCGTCTTGTTCAACAACCGCCGCTTCTTTGCTGAGAGAGTCCTCTAAGCGCAACACCCTATACGCCTCCATAAGGTCCGCCTGGTGGTCTTCTCGGGCTTTCTCAATACCCGACGTGGCCTCTTTTCGAAATTTGGTTATTTTCCCATCTAGTTCGGTAAGTGTCGCTTCTTTGCTGAGAGAGTCCTTTAAGAGCAACGCATCATAAGCCTCCGTAAGGTCCGCCTGGTGGTCTTCTCAGACTTTATCAATCCCCAACCGGGCCTCTTTTCGAAATTTGGTTATTTTTTCACATAGTTCGTTTAGTTCCGTATGCGTTTCTTCACGACTTTGTGTATTCACAGCCAGGGCATATTCTCTAAGTTGTGATAGTAGACTCCTGTGAATATCGTCCGTGGCCACCGATATAGTTCTATTGATCAAGGCCTTTGTTTTTTGGGTAGTTAAAAAGTCACCCTCTGTCGGGATGAATCCCACTTCTGTCGGTTCCAAATTCTTTGAATTTGTCACCCAATCGGAAGAACTACCTGGTCCGTATATACTCATAATGTTGATAATATATATTACGAACATGCGTTTAATTCTAAATAATTTTAATTTGAAATTTCTAGGACGACCGAAATCGGGTAATCGTTCTTCAACTCTCGCCCTGTATCATCAAGAATAGAAATCTTCAACTCGTGGATATGTCCCGATTCCAAAACTTTCATCTCGGGGTGTGGGAAGTCTAAGGTCACAGTCTCGCCATAGAAACAGTCGCTGGCGGGCACAGTTTTCAGTAATGTGCTGGGAGTGCCGTCTACCGTGTTGTACGATGTGTTCACCCGATCCAGGTGCACCCTGAGAGTTTTCGTGAAGGCGAAGTTTACTGGGGTATCGCCGCGGTGAACACCCACGTGGAAGACAAAGTTTATATCAGACGCGGTACGAAGCCCTTCATACTCGTTGTAAGGGGGTGCAAATTTAAATCCTAACATTGAGGCCAACCTCGGAGTGATCTCTAATTTTTTATCAGCGGACAATGTCGCAAGCCCCGTGGCTTTTGAGACTGCGAGAGTGCCACTACCAGGCATATTCGTTGCGATTAAAGCTTGGACATCTCCGAAACCCCAAAGGCCAGTAAGTAATGCGACAGCTGCTTCCCGTAGGCGTCTCTCTACTTCTGCAGGACTATCGGCGGTCTCTAGATCTATACCATCTCCGGAATAGATAACCTCTGGCCGTTCTATTCCGGAGATATACTTGTGCATTTCAATGTTTTTCCACCCAACCGTGAAGGTGATTGATTTGAGGCCCACCCGGCGTTTTCCGCAGCAGTTGTCTATTAAACTCCCTTTTTGAACATTAGTGATAGTAGCAAACATAATAATATCTTTCAATGGATACAAAAGCATTTAGCTTTAACTCCAATGCAAAGTACGCGGTCGGAGGTAAATACACGCAAAAAGACGTTGTTAACCGCCTTGTACACCCAACCGTAACGGTTAGACCGGACAGCGGCTTTGCCACCAACTTCCCCGACATCTTTGAACAATATAGGCTGCCCAAGATTACTACGATGGAGGCGGTAAACGGGTGGAAAGCAACACCGATGCAGTTTTGGCAGAACCAAATAAATTTCGCTGTATGGTGCGCAACAGCCGGGTGTGGAGTTTCACATAAAGACCATCTGACATCCAAGAATGTCATGCTCCGAAGTGTCTACAACTTTCACGCGTATTATATTATTAGGAGGATTCTCAAAGAACTAGGTATTTTACTACCTCAAGACGACGCCTGGGATCCCATTTCCAAAGCATACGACCGTATGGCGTTTGAAAGACTGTGTAACGAATTTAACATTTCAAAAGACGCGGACTGGAGACAGAAAGCATTTCCTACCAGCACCGGCCTCGGGGACGTTCTCATTCGGGGCCAGTCCGGGAATTGGACGCAGACTGATTTTAGACACGATCACTCCGGTGACCACATCGTCAGTTGGAACGCCGGGAATTTTGACCCCGCGACGATGACATTCGGGCCGGAAGTGTCTGGAGGTCGGCACTGTGGCGTGTTTTCTTGTAAAATGTTACCTCCGAAACGGGCTCACGTCGATTATATACAGCAGGCTGCTGAGGTTCAGGACGCGTGGGGTAGATTTATGTTAGATACGGGTCTAGGGTTCACGCAGGCCGGGGTTACTCGCGTCAACGACTCCATTCGCACGTACGTCTGGGCCATCCTCGGCGCACAGAAGCAAACTCGCAGTTCTATACTGGGTACGGGAACAGCGTTTGATGCACAAAAACAATTCTTGGCACTTGTAGAGGACGCCATCTCAGCTAGGGTGGACCTGGAGAAGGCGATCCAGAATTATCAAGACGTTTTACAGAATGCCAGCACCCCAGTAGACTATGTATTTGGAATAGGTCTTTATATGGCGCCGAGCAATATGATACTACGAGACGACCCGGTTGACGGTTACAATAATCAGATCGTAATCGCCACCGCCAATCAAAAAATTGGCCACAACGGTAACGTGAACACGGATATGATCAAGCGCACCCCCAACATGATCGGGCGCGGAGTTGTAAATTCAAATAAATTTGAAAAAGATTTCATAAAACCCCCAATTCACGAATTGGCCACCCCATCAAGTTCATTTGAACCCGTTATTTCACCCATACCCCCAATTCACGAATTGAGTTCCCCCAATTCAATCGTCAACAGACCAATCGCGATTGGAGAGACACCAATCAATCGCAAATTGGGTGAAATTGGAAGCACAACACACGGGGAGGAGAAATTAGGGCTCGTCGTCGCCCTCGTGGCGATAGGACTACTCGCGCTTTGGTTGTAGGAACTTCCAATCTCGATTGGTGGCAGAGAATAGTAGGAGACAGGCGATTGCCACGATTAAAGCCCAAGTATTATTGGCGAGCCATCCGACCGTTTTTGATAATATAGATAACAAGTAAGAAACGATACTTCCGATCAGTCCAGGTAGTGCGGCAGCCGCCTTTCCAGCTAATTTAGCTAGAAGATTGGCGAGGGCTTTTAGTTGTTTTTTTACCCACTCCTTGGCTCCACCGGATGGCGTGGGTGCTGGTGGTGGCGCGGGTGGTGGCGCCGCACCACCAGTGAAAGCTAGAACTATGGTTGATATAGTCATGCCGACAGCTGCGAGGATGCTTGCTATCGTGACCCACTGCTCTCTGAACAGAGTGCGAAGACGCTCACCGAGTGTCGTGTCCTCGTGCAGAACCCTTTATATTGTTTCGCGAATCCGACTTATTTGTGTGCGGAGAGCCTCACGGTTAGCCGAGGCGGCCTCCAAGCGAGCTTCTCTTTCGTCCCGCAAAGACCGCAGTCGTTCGGCGATCCGCTCGGTAGATTCTCTATCATCACCGGCTTCCTCCAGTTTTCTTTCTTCTAGCGCGATATGTTCATCCAGCGCCGTGAGTTTGGAGAAGTTAAGGACCAGTTCGCCCCGGACCGTTTGTAGAGCCTTATCGAGTCCACGGAGTTCGCGAAGAGGTAACGGTGGGTCATCGTTGAGTATTTCCCCCAATTGCGATTGGACGCTGAACGTGGTCTCCATCGTGTTAATAACGTCAGTGGCTATTTGAGGGACCTCGCTGAGCTCGACCGTTTCTATCGCGGTGGCCGTCTTCGCCATAGTTTCGTCGGTAGACTGTAGGGCCTCTACAGCGCGGGCCGGCACAATTGTTTTACCACGCGTCCAATCTGGAAATCCTAGTTCGTTCTTTATGATTTCGCCACCGCCCCGGTTTCCGGCAATGGTTTTTAGCGATAGGGGTTTACCGGTATTCGTGTTGATGATCGGGATATTTGATGATTTTAGTCGCAACCTACCACGCATATCCAATTCGAACTTGGAGTAGTCGCGACCGACAGACGGGACCAGACCGATTTCTGACAAAGTGTTGTAGTAGTCGTTTACAGCTCCCTCAAGTAATTCCTGACTTTGACCAACGCTGCTGGTAGCGCCACCTATTTCCCCCAATTGCGATTGGATTGGAACTGGAGTCTCTATGAAGGGCGTTTCGTTATCATCATCATAATCATCGACGTAATCGTCTCTGCCGATTTCATCCATGTTAATATCGTAATCATCCATTTTAATTTGTTCAAAATTATTAATTATGTATTAAAGACAAAACCATATGGGTTTAATAGTTTCAATAATTTTCTTAAAATTAATTATGTCTTCGAGTCAATACGGTCGCAAACTCAATCCATACCGCAGACTGCGTGAGCCCCTCGGGGCAAAAGGCGTGAGACAGAGTGTCGTTATTACGAACAACCCATCGACGATCGACCAGAACCAGCAGCTCTTAGTCCGCTTCCCCAACCTCGGAACTCACGACGTCATTGTGCCGGGTACTGTTCGCCTCGCTTTCACTATTTCGCTAATGTCGACGGACGAGGACCGAACCGTCGTTCAGAACCTGGGTCGCGCCATAGTCAAGAAGACTATGATAAAGATTTCTGGTAATGAGGTGATGTCGATCGACGACAGCGACGTCTACCATTGCTATCAGGACCTGTGGAAGACGGCACAAGAGCGTGAAAACGCTGTCTATCAGGGTATTGACACCAGCAAAAATAAGAACGTAACCAAACTTAGAATCGGGGCTGCTAATAAGGCAGATAACAACGCGAGTGACAACGCGGTCGCGGGCGCTTACGGCAACCGCTTCTACATCCCGCTCGACTTTGAGTTGCTGGAGAGCCACATGCCCTACTATCAGAGTGCTTTGGCTGACCGCCTCGAACACGAACTAACGTTCAACGACTACGGCCGAGTTCTCATAGCCAGCGACATGTTATCGACGTATACGATCGACAATTTTCGCTGGAGTACGACATGGTCACGATGCCCGAACTCGCGCGATTGATCAGAACCCAATACGCCGGGCGCGTTGCCATACTTTACGACCGAGTTCTTCGCCATCGCAAGATGACGAAAGACAAAGGCGACACATTGTGGAATATTAATGTCAACGTACCCGCCCGCTCGATGAAAGGTATACTGATGATGTTTGAGGATGCTCGGTTCGCGTTCGGTGCTAGAAAAACCGACAAATTCTATAACCCCAAAATCACGAAGGTAGAGGTGACGATCGAGGGAGTCCCCAATCAACTCTACAGCGCGGGTCTTCGCGCGCACCAGCAGTGGGATGAAGTAAGAAAGCATTTTGCTGCCGGCTCTAAGCGCTCTCCGGAGGTTGCAGCAGTTGCCAAAGACCTGCATCTCTCGGCCGTCTCCCTCGCGGAGTTCCTGAATACCAAATACGCGTTATGGCTAGACATGCGAGCCAGCGACGACGACAAAATACACGGCAGCGGACGCCAAGTTGAGAACGCTAGTGAGGGTGTGACGATCCAGATAACCAAAGAGGCGGACGGAGCCGGGCCATTGAACGTGTACTTATATATAATTACAGACGCACAACTCAACATCGAAGATGGTCGATACGTCTCAGCACTCTACTAAATCTAACGATTTATTAATTAATAAATTTGATAATTCTAAAGAATTAATTAAGAAAATTAGCAATCAATACCAATTCACGATTGGAGATGCCCACTCTGCCATAATATGTGGGCAGACAGGATGTGGAAAAACGGTTTTCATCCTAGACTTGCTCGAGGGCTCCTACCGCGATGCCTTTCGTCATATTGTGATCCTGTGTCCCACTGTGCGGCACAACGATACTTATCAGCGGCGCCCGTGGATATGGACCGACCCTGAGGTATACGTTATTGACCCCGGTGATAGGCTTCACGATTGGCTGCGTGGTTTATACCAAAAATTCCAGGGTGAGCCAACCCTATACGTGATTGATGATTGCTCAGCCAAGGCGGCGATGACCAAAAAGAAGGACATGCTCTCCGAGCTCGCATTTTCTGGCCGCCATGCTAGGCAAAGCGTATGAATATTCACTCAAAAGTACAACGCCGTCCTCAAGGATCTGCGCGAGCAAACGAAATGGGTCGCCCTCTTTCACTGCAAGGACCGAGACTCATTCGATGACTGTCTTCGAGAGAATGACGTTATCCCAACGCGCGAGGAGCGCCTGGAGGTTCGACAGATGCTTTCGGAAACTAAGCACGCCAAGCTTTTGCTAAAGACTGATCAACCAACTGCTTACGAAGTTATCAATTAATTAATTAGCAATTACTTAACGCTCGATAGTAATTGCCGAGTAAATGCTTAACAATTAATTTTAAGAAAATTAGCAATTACTGAACAATGCTGAACAATGCTGAACAATGCTGAACAAATGCTTAACAAATGTTGAACAAATGCTGAACAATGGTTAACAATGTTAACAATTTGGTGCTCCGCTGCGAGCTTTGTTGCGAGCATAATGGTGATCATATGTATCGGGTGGTGCGCTTGGCAATATGTTAAAGTGATGAGACTTGTTAGAATAGTTAAATTAATTTTGAAAAAAATGAACTGCGACGAACTTCTCGATCAGCTAATGGAAGAAACCTCAACTCCGACTGCTGACATCCTGAAAGATAATGATCCGACAGAGCAATCGGGGTTGACAATCGCGATTGGGGCCGATACGAATGAAAATGCGGCGCGACGAGAGCGGCTAGCTGAGCTGGTTGCTGGGGGACAATCGGAGCATTATCTCGGTAGGCGTCTCTCAGTTTTTCAGGTGGATAAGATGTCAGATGCGGAGATCGATAAAATGTATGCGCGATACGAATCTAGGTTAGGTGCGGAGATAACAAAAACTCTCGGATCGGCGGCCATTCATTTGTACGCAACCGCCATTAGTATACTTCTCCCTATACCAAACACCGCGGGGTTGATTGACGATCTAGAGACTGACCCTTTTATAGGTCACACTCTTAGAACAGCCTGCTGCTCAATTTATCACAAGTTTGGAATGTACTTAGCTCCGCTGACAACCGCGTTGACCACGGGTAAACACTGTCAATTTGGACATATATGCCCACGAACTATAAGCCCTAATATTAATACAAAATATAATTTTGAAAATGATGACACAAGACACACCAGCGAGAGTGACGGAGTTGAACCCGATTGCTCCAACCCAATCGAACCCGAGTGTTACTCCGCCACTGGATGACATACGGCATATAAAAAATCCCAAAAGACAGGCAGCTGGGCGGGCGGCGGCTGCCACCCGAAAAGTTAAACAAGATAAAATACTCGCCGAGCTTCGAGAGGCTAAACTCCTATCGAGATTGGGGTTGCAGCCAATTAGTGAATTGATGGGGACGGAGACAGCAAAACATCTGAAGACAGAGTTGAGTACAACAACACCCCCAATTCACGAATTGGAAGCACACTCAACACCCAATACCAACTGCCGTTGGAGTTGGGCGAATCCGATTGAACCCAAATTCGTGAATTGGAGTTGGGTTGTTGGTGGTGGTCTGGCAGTTGTTGGTGCCCTGTGCGTGTGGAAATACCCCCTATTATCGAAAAAACAACCAGCCAGTGTTCAGAAGAAAGTTACGAAACACCAATCGCGATTGGATGCGCCCCATTTAAACATTGATCGCGACCCCTTTTATATGCAATAATTATAATGGCTGAACAAGATGGTAAATTGTTAGTGAATGCGCTTTATCACGCCGTGGTGATATCGGGTTTCAGTATCGGGTATGCTCGACTATCAAAGATGGCCCTAGGAGGATCCGCTCCCAAATTGGACTTTACTGTGAGAGACGTAGGGCTCGCGACCTTAGATGTAGCGGCTGCAGTTTGGACCCGAGATTATCTAGTTAAAGCTGGAATTCTACCAGTTAATATATGGAAAAAAATAAATGGCTTCAATCGCAGTAATAGTAGGTGGTGCGCTTGTAAACGCATTGGCGTTCAGCGGTAGCAACTTTATATTCTCTAAAATGAAAAGCTCGAACGTGGATGAGGAGCGTAAGCGTCACGATTTAGCTGTAGAACAACTCAATAGCGCAAAGGAAGCGTGGTCGAAAAAACTAACCGCCCATCTGGACTGGGTCAATGAAGAGCTTCGCCGCGAAAATCACGCCGCGCAAACTTTTCAGAACGTTGAAGAAGCCAATCGCGAGTACGCGCTGGCATATCCGCACAAACGTCTAGATCCAATGAAATTGGGACTGGATCGTGAGCCCCAACTTTCAGATTTCTATGTACCGTCAGAGGCCCAAAAAGACCGCGAGATCGCGTTCATCGTCGTGGGAATGGGTGTGGTGGGTCTCGTCGGCTACTATATCCACTTTAGATTTTAAATTAATTAATTTTTTTTTATTTATATATATATATATAGAACGATGTTAGTTGACGAACTTTATTACGCTATGATCGATGTAGGCTACACTGCCCAAAAACATCGTATAGCTGGTGCAAAGAGTATGATTCGTCTGGCCCGAGATTCTCTCGAGACGTGGCGCGAGGATGAAAAAGCGGCCACCCTTTTCGCAAAGCGGATGTTAGAATCCAACCTCGATTGGGAGTTGAGGGATGAATTAGATTCCTCCGAGTTCCTTCAGAACTTAACCAATCGCTAGTGTACTTCCAACAAAGGTGTATTATTAACGACGCAGTTACCGGACGAACTGGCGAGGGCATGTTGGAGATTGTCCGATATATTAGAATACTTCGCATACGATGAACACGCGAAAACTTGATACCAAACTAACGCGCAAGCTGTCGAATACATACTATAGCCCACGTGGCTACTGGAAGGGACTCGCGGCCATCAAGAACCTCGCGGCGGCGACCAAGGTTTCAGAAAACGCTGTCAAGGAATGGCTCAAGAAGCAGGCCATCTGGCAGATCTATTTACCCGCGCCTCACAATATTCCGCGCCCGAAATTCGACGTGCCGGTGCCAAACCAAGTTCACCAAGCGGATCTCCTGTTTCTCCCTCACGATCGCGTCGGTCAAAAAACGTACAAGTACGCACTGACAATCGTTGACGTAGCGAGTCGTTATAAGGGGGCTGAGCCGTTGGCCACTAAAGAGTCTAAGGAGGTGGCCGAGGCTCTTTCCCGAATATATAAGAGGAGTCCTCTCAAATGGCCGAATCTTCTCCAGGTCGATCCCGGCCGCGAGTTCATGGGCGCGGTCTCTCATCTATTGTCTAAGCACAAAGTTTCTATCAGACGCGGCCGCGTCAACATCCACCGGGACCAGGGGATCGTTGAGCGGTTCAATCGAACCCTGGCTGAGAGGCTGTTCGGACACCAATATGCTAAAGAACTTGTAGACCCTCATTCGCGATCGACCGAGTGGGTGGCCAGACTGCCCGCCGTGGTCTCCGCACTGAACGGAGAGGTGACCAGATTGATAGGTAAGAAGCCCGTAGATGCCATCAAGTCTAAAAAGGTGACGAGCAAGCCCTCTGTCGTCTCGCGCGGACGACCCGTTGGTTTAGAGGAGCAGCAATCGCCGATTGCGCTTCCATCGGATGTTGACGTCCGGTACCTCTATCAACCGGGAGAGCTCGAAGGTGGCAGCCGCCGCGCGACTGATCCCGTGTGGTCTCTCAATGTATATCATCTGGATCGCTCTATTACCAAACCCGATGAGCCCATGCTCTATTATTTGGCTGATGGTCCATCTCGCGGTTTTGTTCGCGAAGAACTTCTTATGGTACCTTCTGACACCCAGCTGCCCCCGATTGCTTAAATCAAGAGAGGTTATGTATGTATTCCGTCTGGTAACACGCGTCTTTTATCGTAGTACGCCGAGAGTCCTAATTTTTGTTGACAGTACGTTTTCATAACGCCGTCTTTCATTTTAAATCCTCTATTTTGTGCTACATCTATAATGTGTTTTCCATCTTCTGTAGTTTCACTTAGTACTCGTTTATATCTATCCCAATTTAAATTGTTAGTTCTCTTGGACATTCCTTTCGCAGAGTTTTTATTAATTTGTTCCAAATTATCTTTAGAATTAAATTTTTCTACGAAATAACACTTACTAGATAACGTTATCGCCCTATCTCCGCTGAATTCCATTTTGAAAAGTCCTGGCTCTCTTTCGCTCCATTTATCCCAAGCCAACCATTTATTTTTTTCTTTTTCAAACTCGTCTAGTAAGTTAGGTCTAATCAATTCCTCTATCGTTTTTCCACTAACTCCTATATACATACTATCCGTGTCCATCTGTATTAATTCAAAGTCTTCTCTTTTTACGTATTTGTCTTGAAATTCGTAGTAAAATTCCAACATTCGCAATTTAGCTAGTTGATAAACCGATATTCCACAATGGAAGGGGCTCTTTATTGCACACCGGGGTTTTCGGGAAGATATTTCGTACGCATCTCCTATCTCTTCCAAATCATCAAAGAATGCAGATCTTAACGCTTTGTCAACACAGGTTTCGTCTTGTGTATATGTCGTATTTAAATGTCTCTCTTTTGCCTCTATCATTTTTCCACAACACGAATTGCCTAATAATTTCATTATATCCGCTACTGGTTTCTTATTTGGTTCTACATCGCCTGTTCGTCTTGCGGCTGTAACTTCTTTTGCGAACCATTCGAAGGGTTTACCACTAATATAATCTATAACACGATGGACTCCCGTTATTTCTAGGCCGTGTTTTCAATAGTGGCGCGTACAGCAGTACTTTGGTGGCCGACATAGATCCCACCAATTTTCTTCCATTTCCTCTAGTTCTTCCAGTATCTTCCAAATATTTGATCATGTGTTCTGGAACCTCATCAAAATCTACTTCTCTGTTTATAAAAAGTGGAGACATTTCAGAAAACTTATCTTTTAAGTTGTGTGGAACTTCTATATCCACCTCCGCAAACCCAAACCAGTCTCCAGATAAAACTCTTTTACAAAATCTTTTAATAAATTTAGGATTATGTGGGGTATCTATATGGTGTATAGTTTCTCTCCCACACGGCATATCTTTATTTAACTTAGATAAATATAACGCGTTTGCATCATACCCCAAAATAGCCTTGCAAGGTTTGTTAATTCCATTTGATCCAAATGAGGGATTAGATCTAATATTTGAAACACCGGCTTCTGCATAGCGTGTAAATACGATTGATGGACCCCCGACTAGAGCGTCTTTCATCATTTTGTATGTTTCTTCTTTTGGTGCATATAGAGCCCCCTCCGGTAAGGATTTTTGTTCTTTAATGGTTCCTCTCAATAAATATTGTATAGCCACACCCGGTAGTGTTACCGCATCTTTGAAAATATCCACACCTCTGTGTTTATAAAATTCACACATTTTTTCCACCGCTTCTAGGAACGGTGCTACATCTAAATCGTTATAATATTTCAACCAATCTCTGAAAGTTTTCATATTCTTTTCTTTGAAAATTCTACGACATTTACTTAATTCTGTTTCATCTAGTAACATTTTCCCAGATAGTTTGGAATACCAATTCTCTATATCCGGTAGTCCTGGGTAATCCAGTTTGTCTGGAGAATCGAACCACTCGTAAGGAAAGAAAGATTTCTGTCCTTTGCATTCGTAGGTTTTTATCCAACTATCGTAACTTACACCAGGTCCTAGATAAAGTATTACATCAAGAAATCTAAACAAACTCTGGAGTAAATAGAAATATTGTTGCGTTTGCACGTTTTCTGACCATTACTTTCTTTGTTGTTGATGCCAGTTCGCCTACTAGGTATTTCTTTATTAAGTTTATATCGTACTTACTGCTGTTAAAACCTATAACCGGTACTTGTTCTATCCACTGTTCGATCTTGGCGATTTGGTTTTTACGTAAATGTTCTGTATTAAACCCATATCTTGACCACACTTCTTCTCTTATAGCTTTTCCCCTGACTTTCAAATCTTCTACGAATTTTTCTATAAGTTTTGCAGGATCTTTATCACAAATATGAGTTACTGTTCCTGAGAAATTATCTCCTATACTAACGCTTACCGGAACGTGCTCAGCTTCGTACTCTAAACTATTACCTAGCATTTTAAATTCTGGGTTGAGATACGCCTCAAAATCATATACTATCTGATATGGATAAAGAGTAGTGTCGCAACCGATCTTTATATCTTTACCCGTTCTTTGGAATTCGCATTCCCACATAACTACTAGGTTGAATTCTTTGCTTCTTCTAATAAATGTATCTCTTCTCGTAGTGGATGCGTGTTCTTTTTTTCTATGCTTTGCATGAATCTCGCACCCGTGCCAGTAACAGCCGTGATATTGATATACGGTATTGTTTTCTTGGCAGTATCCATCTACTGGAGCTCCTAAAATCCATCTTTCACCCCCGTGTCCGCACTGTTCGTGGTGAATGTGAATTCCCTCCCGCTTTTCCACAGAATACATCCAATCGATCGCCCCATAACTGTTAGAACTTTTTGGGTAAAACGCTTTCTCGAACGACGAACGCGGGCGCTCTAAATAATTACCATCACATACTATTTTTGTCTCACCTTTCATACATTTTGGTCCGTGTCTCTTCATATTACTCGCTTTCGTGAATTTCTGTTTGCAATTATCGCAGGCGTAAATTTTAGATAGGTTTTTAAGGTTTTTTATCAGAAATGCGTGATTATTAAACAGTCCTATTGTCATTGGTTTATTACCTATTTCCTTGTAGTGTGCTGGCACCTTTTCCAACCACCATACGTCACATTCGGTCGGTTGATATACTTCTATACCGATTTTAAAAAACTCTTTTTCAGGTCTGAAAAAGGAATTGGTGAAACCACATTATTACCGAAATATTGCTTACTAAATTCTCTCGCTTTGTCCGTACATCTGTCGGGTCTGTTACCTGTTATATGCATCGCTAAACATCTGAACAGACAAAGGTCGTCATTATACTTATCTAAAGAATACATACCTTTTTTATTCTTCAACCATTCTGGAAGTTCTCCTCCTGCTGCTTCTTTGGATTGTAGTCCCAAATCTATTCCCCTACTGCCATGTATTAGCTTTACGAAAACCTCTACCCATCTTACAAACTTCCACTTTGTATTCGGTCTGTCTATTTTATCGGACATTATTCGTGTTTGCTCCTTATCTGACAGCCATTTTTTAACGGTTTTCATTGATGATAGTGGTTCGCTACCACCGAGATTTTTGTGAAATATTAGAGTTATAGGTTTTCCATTTTTAGTTTCCTCCATATGTTCTAGCTTGTAAGAATATGAATATCTCAAATAAAAATTTGTTGTTAGATACGGAGCGAGTTTATCGGACATGCGTTCAGACTTGTTGATGTCAATGTTTTTACGAAAGGATAATGTAACTACCCGTCTTCCATTTTCTACCTTTTCCAATGTTTCATCGTGAGCCCCCAATATTTCTTCACCTTTTTCCACTATCGCGCGAACTATAGATTTGTTCTTATTATTTGGTATTGGGCGTCTAATTTGAGACAAATTATTGGTGCTTGAAGGTAATTCTTTAGAATTAATTACACTAGCCCTTGCTCCGCAATACTTTCTTTTTGAATTCTGTTACCAACTTCCTCTGCTAGTGAGAGGTTTTTAAAGGCTCCTCGTTTGTGGGCGCGGGTAAACCGCTTCATAAACGCCTCATTCTTTGTGGCGTTTATCAGATTTGTCAACCCCCTAACTCTCAACCGTTTACTATAAGTAATCCCTAGAGATTCGACTTCTCTTCTCAAACACTTTCTATTTCTGGCGTTATCATATTTTCTGTAATATACTTTTGTATAACCTATGAAATTTATCTGTTCAATTAGTCGTGAAAACATTAAGTTTTGTTCACGTCCAATTGAATATAAACATATACATATACATATATAATGGAGTGTGAGACTTGTTGTAAGACGTTTACGCGTAAAGACTATCTACGAAGGCATCTAGCGAGACGTAGAAAGTTTCCTTGTGTCCCCCCACAATTTCAATGCCCCAGATGCCCTTGTAAATTCGTTAGTGCCCAAACTCTTTGTAGACATAAGCAACTACGCTGTCAGGTGGCTAAAGGTAGACGTGGTAGACTAGAGCTGGTAGAATTAGTTGCTGATCTGCGAAATAAATTAGCTATATCGGAGGAGAAAAATGAGGAATATAAACTATTGTACTTGCATGAATGATTTCGACTTTTTTCAAAAGTCAATTACCAATATAATTGGGACTCCCTCTTTTCAAAATTATTTTCTCCATAAATTTGCTGTAGGGAGACAATTTCATCGTTAACCAATCTTTGGATTTTTCGGGGGTGGTGGGGGACAATTTCCTCGTTAACCAATTTTTGATTTTTTCGGGGGTGGTGGGGGTATTATAGAGGGGGTTATAAATTATATCACGGTAGGTGGTATCATTTTGACTCCCTATATACTACTGAGGGAGTAATCATTTATTTGTCCTGAAATGCATTATTTCATATAAAACTAACAACTGCATATATTGTATGATTAAAAGTATGCAGAATTATTACACTGAATGTATTACATTATCACAGCCAAAATGGCTGTGATAATGTAACAAATTCAGTATAATCAAAATTAATAAATTTATCATAAAATTGAAAATTTCTCCCTCAAAGTATACTTTGCTAGAAAAGTATACTTTGCAATGTTGGTGAAATAGGCTACTGGTGTAAACGAACCTCAACATTTCCACATTAAATGATGTTTATATGTTTAACGGTTTTATTTGTGTTTGTTAAAAGACCACCATTGACTTCCATCATGTTACAGCTTTGGTACATAGAAAACACATGCCAATACATTCATCAGTAGCCTATTCCACCAACATTGCAAAGTATACTTTTCTAGCAAAGTATACTTTGAGGGAGAAATTTTCAATTTAAGGAGAAATTTATTAATTTTTATTATACTGAATTTATTACATTATCACAGCCAAAATAATAACTTTTACTCATGAAATATATGCATTTGTTAGTTATATATGAAATAATGCATTTCAGGAAAATTAAATGATTGCTCCCTCAAAGTATACTTTGCTAGAAAAGTATACTTTGCAATGTTGGTGAAATCGGCTACAGTGATCATGTGTTATAGTTCACAGTAACATTATTTTACCTAAAGCTCGCGGATTATCTCCTCGTACATGCGGCCGAACCGTGATCTAACTTATACACATATAACCATCAAGGTTTGTGGGTGAAACATTATGACGATAGGCTACATAATACAATACTGCCGACGACGTTATTCATATATACATGTACTAGTCTAGCATACATAGAATATATTTGTTTTCAACATAAATTCAATATTTGCCCTATATTGCAGGATACAGACGAAACTACGTCAGCACTTTACAATGACACGACAGAGCCATACGATTACAACGACGTTACACGTGAAGTGACAGAAAGTACAGAAGGCACACATGCCGACACAGAGACCTACATCCCTAATGTAACGACGGAATCGTACGACTACACGGTCACGGATGAACACACTGGGAGCAATTCTACTGTTGATATTTGCGCCAACCTTGGCATCACATTCACTGACAACTGTGGCGGCAATTTTAATTATATGTTCTTGTGTGTCCTTTGCAACATAATAGTTATATTTCCGTTGTTCTGAATTCAGAAATATCGTTACATATTGCTTGCACCAAACACATACTCAAGTATACGTACGCCACATGTCAATATGTCTATCATGTCAATTGTGTTTCAATACAAAAGTTTAATATATCATATACAGGTATTATTATTTGAGAAAAAAACAACACCCGGTGTTCAAGTTGACAACAGCTAAGCTATACATAACCTAATGTTCCAAAGATATCTCGAATGCATTCGAGATATCTTTGGAACATTAGGTTATGTATAGCCTTGTTCAATGTTATATGTTTGATACAGCATAATCTGGTGATATTACGTTAGTAACACCCCAAAGTAAAGCATTGATAACTATACTGCAATCACGTGTACGCACTGCTGTGACAGTAGAGCCTTCATAATAACCAGGCTTATTGTTAAGTGTTCTACGACCTTGGATATAGCATACATTTTGCTCTGCCTGGACATAAACGGGGAACGGTCTACAAGAGAAAGCAATACTACACGTGATATTAAAAACAAACTCCAACCGTGTGAATTACTAGTAAAACTTTGTTAGAACACAAGCAAAAACAATGAAATCTCTCTGTCCGGTTTAGAGAGATTCCACTGTAAATTAGACATGTGAATATGTTAATGTATGCGTGTGTGCTTTGTGAACATGAACAGGTATTATCATTCGAGATAGATGACAATGAAACCCATACAATTAAGGATACAGAGACTGCCTGTGTGTCCGGTTTAGAGAGGTTCTACTGTTTTAACAAAAAGTAGAGCACGGGCAGATAAAAGTGACCTCACAACATTTCAAAAACTTGTAGATCTTGGCCGTCTTGCAAATATGTGGCTGTGACTGGAGAAATGGGGTTTATGGGCTTTGCAACCAGAGTAGATCCAGATCAGCCTGTGCATCCGCACAGTCTGATCAGGATCTGCACTGTTCAGCATTATATCAATGAAACACCCATCATGCTTCTAACAAGAAATATACATCGCCTGTGTGTCGGGTTTAGAGAGGTTCTACTGTATGCACTGACAGCGTGATATAAAGATATAAAACTTACATAAGTTGCTGTATCCAGTGGAATATATAGAGAATAGTAGGTTAGTGCCGTGAATGGGAAAAAATATCTGGCAAGGCTTAGGAAATGGGATGGGCGAGGCTATGCCGAGCACATCCCGTTTCCGTACCGCGCCAGATATTTTCCCCATTCACGGCACTAACCTACTATTCTATTGATCCCGTCAACACCTACGAATAGCTTTAAAATGCAAAAGAAAATAAACACAGCCGCACCCTCAAAATCGGAGAATCGACTATGACAACCACACATATTCAAACGCAGTGATTATGTCGTATTGACAGGATATCAAAAGTGTTTCACGGCACCGTGTTTCACGGCACATACGCACTGTGTTGACGGGATAAATATGTATACACATACTTTAACTGGCTGAGTTTCAAATTTATAATACAAGACATTAGATATGTTAATACTCACCTGATTTAATGCAGTAGTTGTTGATTAAAAACGTTGTCTTTCTAGTTATTGTGTCTTATAATTATTTGCCATTATTACAATTAGCTATGATACATTTCCACTTTTGTCCCGTTACAAATAGAACACTCATCCATTGATTGTTTACATTTTTAGAAATATAAATAAAAATAACTAGTGTTGCTCATTTGATTATGCTGTTTTGCTCAAACGTGTATACGTATGTCGTAGCTACTCAATTGAACGTGTATACGTATGTCGTAGCTACTCAATTGAACGTATATAAGTATGTCGTAGCTGCTCAATTGAACGGAGCAAATGATGTATCCTGATTGTTGTACACCTTCTGTCTGTGTGTTGGCTGTGGGTGGTATGGTTTTGGAAGGCTGGAAAAATCGACATGTTTCAATGGCCGTGATAATAATTATTATATATACACCAAGGTACATGATCACGTGGTTACAACAACAACAACGTCGCCCACTCCAAAGTAAGTATTATTTGATATTTTCCTTAATATGCAACGGATTTTGATGAAATATGGCGCAGCAAACTCGTCTTCATGAGCTGCATTTGGTGGTCCATGGAGTTCGGCACAGACTTGTGTCGTTTTTGCGAAGAATCTTCGCAAACACGACAGACGTTTTGGCGAAAATACAGAGACCACCAAATGCAGCTTAACAAGACGCGTTTGATGCGCCATATTTCATCAAAATCCGTTACGTAATAAGGACAATATAACAGAATACGTACGTTGAATCAGATTCTGGAAGTTTCAGTACTTGGTGTTGTTGTTAGTACCACGTGATCATACACCTTGTAAATGAGGATTCCTAAATGTACGCATGTACTACTATATAATTCATATGGCTTTATGCAATATCCCTCCTAGTTTACACATTTAGAGGGAATGTCAAAATGCAAGTACATGTTTTTCTATAGCTAAGTGAACTCAACGTTTGTTATTAATTCAAAGTCAATGATATTGTGTTGACTATTGCATTGATGACAGTGACAGGAGAAATGAGGCTAACTGGATGAGTGACCAATACAACTTCTGATTAAATATATGTAGCACATTCTTGTAGCATAATAACGATCACTATATTGCTTGTTAGAAGCAGTGTTTCATTGATGTAATGGCGAACAGTGCATATCATTATCAGGCTGATAAGGATCTACATTGATCGCAATACCAGCCAGCCCCATTTCTTCACTCACATCCACATTTGTAGCTATTTCTTATTTTCAGGATGATCCATTTCTAATGCTGAGGGAGGGTATGCATAAAGATGGAACACCTTTTGTAGGAAATTACAGGTACGAAGGTACGATTCTTCAATTTTGTATTCAACTTATAAATCTATACAACGATACTAAAGTATAGGTGGTTACTAATTGTTAGTGTCTGTTGTACTAAAGATTGATATGTTCTAAATTCATTATATGCATTTACTTGCACATTCGCTATACACCATTTAAAAGGGCTATACTTTCAGACATATTTTCTGGCTAATGTGCATGTCACCAATGACTCGTTTATAAATGAAATGTGAAACAAATATACACACAATTAGTTACCTGTAATAATTTCCAATGCTACGTGTAGTCTATGCATACCATCAATACACAATGCACTGCATAGAACCTGCTCAGGCAGTTTTATCATCACGGGCTGAGAAAATAATATAAGATTCCGAATACTTTTTCTGTTCTTAGGTTTGATGAACATTTATCGCTAATCATTCTTAGAACTTCACAATCATCATGGACACTGAAAGATATAAGCTTCATCAGTGTCAAGATCAAACTGTTGATCATTGCTATCTTGACTATCATATCTGTCTCCGTTTGAGTATCGCAACATGGACTGTATATTCCGATGTTTCGAGCAAGTCATACTTGGGCTGTCCTCATTGTAATGTGCATCAAGTGAACACTATCCTCCATATACAAATGCTTTGTAGCTATTTCTATTGTATTTTCAATATACTTCGATATAACAACCACGAATATAACAATTCGTTCTCACGATATAATAATTCGTTCCCTCGAATTAACAATTTGTTCCGTGGGAACAAATTGTTAATTCGTGGGCACGAATTGTCAATTTGAGGGAACGAATTGTTATTTCGTTGTTAATTCGAGCGAACGAATTGTTATTTCGTGCCACGAATTGTTAATTCGTGGGAACAAATTGTTATATCGAGGGAACGAATTGTTATTACGTGGGAACGAATTAATAAATTGAGGAACAAATTGTTATTTCGTGGGAACGAATTGTTAATTCGAGGGAACGAATTGTTATTTCGTGAGAACGAATTGTTATTTCGTGGGAACGAATTAATAAAACAAAATCCATGTCCCCTACGGGGCTCCGTAGTATAGCATAAGCTCGACGCATATATTCGAAAAAGCGGGCGCATGTATGATGGTCTGATTGCAGGCTATTGCGTTGAACTGGCGAGCAAGATTGCGGAATACGTGAAGTTTGATTACGTCATTCAGCTGGTGAAGGACAACACTTACGGGAAACCCCTCAATGGCACAGACTGGAACGGCATGGTCGGCGAGCTGCTGCGGCGGGTATGTGATGGCGGACAAGCGTGGGTGGGGGATGGTGGGAGGCATACGCTCAGTCTGGTCTTGGTCTGCACTGTTCATGCTTATCTGGTTGATGGGCCAGGAGCAAGACTGACCACGAATGGCATGTCGCATTTCCACAACCACAGAGAAAGCTGACAATGCGGCTGCATAAATGGTGCTTATGGTATTTTGGAGGCCTGTATATCTCATTGTCTACACTCATCTCTTTGTATTTTACTGTAGTACATTGTGTATAGTTGAACTGTTGCCTGGAAGGGAATCTAATTGCCACTTGATATCAACTTAACAGAGATTTTAACCATTCATTTAAGGATTTAACAGTCCGTTAAGCTAACTGATGTTTTGAGCAACCGGGCCCTGGTGTTCTCTATATAAGTATTACCATTGTAGGAGGCCGACCTGGCGATTGCCCCGCTCTCCATCACGAGCGAGCGGGAGCGAGTCGTCGATTTCTCCAAACCCTTCATGAACGTCGGCATCAGTATCATGATCAAGAAACCCGAGAAGAAAAAGCCCGGCGTCTTCTCCTTCCTACAACCATTCACACTGGACCTGTGGATGTGTATTGTCGTCGGATACGTCTTCGTCGGCGTCGGCATATTCTTCGTCAGTCGGTTTAGTCCGACCGAATGGCGACGATCTCGATTGAATACAAACGTTACATATAATAAGTTCACGTTGACAAACTCGCTGTGGTTCGCCATGGGCGCTGCGATGTTGCAGGGAAGTGACGAAACGTGTCCCAGGTGGGTTGGTTACTAGTTGGCTTATTTGTGTCTGTGAATGGAGAAATGGGGCTTATGGCATCTGTTGCCAATCTAACTCCTTATAATTTAGTGAACTCTTACACCCTCCTATTAGGCGTGAATCCAGGCGGGGCATGGTGCCCCCTCTAAAATTTTCCGAGTTGAGATTTACACCCATTTTTACGCGGAAATATCTGGTAATTGTTCTTATATCTCGCCCAAAGTGTATGTTGTTGTCACTCAGTTGAACCGTCTCATCGAAACGGTTCAACTGAGTGGTAACAACATATACTTTTGATGAGAAATTAGAAAAATTGCAGAATTATTATTTGTATTTTAGTAACGTTCATATAAGTCTCATAACATTGAGAATCCACGCCCCCTCTAGACCTAAATCCTGGATCCGCCCCTGGCTATTTATCTATGCTGTTTGTTTGACACATGAAACCTTTAAAGAGCATTGTCCTGGCAGAGTGGCAAATAACGCGGACACTGGTCAGACTGCACGAACGTGCAGGCCACATCTTAGTGATGAGCTATTGCTATTTGAAGCGCCAGAGGCTTACACTAACTTACCGCGTTTGCGACCAGCATTATTGTCCTTGAGCAGCATACATGTCACTGGATTTGATACAGTATGTATGATGGTAATACTATAGGAATGAATGGCCTTTTTGTGGAATTTATCGGGGTATAAACTTTGAAAAGTCGCGGGAATACTGGACGAAGGCCGGAAGGCCTCGTCCAGTATTCCCGCGACTTTTCCAAGTTTATATCCCCGATAAATTCCACAAAAAGGCCATTCATTCCTATAGTATTACCATCATACATACTGTATCAAATCCAGTGACATGTAATTCCAGCATTTGAAATAAATTCATCAAGAAAATGTGTTTATTTTCCGTTTTCTTAAGAATTATTTTAACTGCACCTCACGGTTACGGGAAGTAGTTCGGCGTGGGAGTTTACTGGGATATAAATGTTGGACAGAGACTTGCTACGGGCCAATCAAATGTTAGGGAATAGTGTAAATATTTTTGTGCTGGAATTATAGGTGTATATTGACAGCACTGTGTATTTATCTGACTGTTACACAAATATTACTGGATTCTCAAAACTTTTAACAACAGGTCAACAAACTCTTCAGATATCAGACCTTGTATATAAGTGTGATGAAAACAACCCATAGGACCTTGTTGTTTAACATATGTAGAAGATGTTGCACCAACTTGTATGTACATGTATGTATATGTCATATTATTTGTGGTATCTGTCAAACGCTACAAGAGATAAAACTGACTGATGGCTTGTACACACTAAGATGGCCGACATAGCGACTCCATGCGTCGTATAGTATACAGTAACAAGCTAATGTTCACTTTTATGTTATATATTTATCCCATCACATTTAGGAAGCAATTATCTTTGAATCAAATGATGATATAGTATATAACAATGATAAATAACCATAATGTTTGTGTGACCCGAGAATAATGTTCACTTGATCAGAATTGTTAAAAGGACCGCACAAGTACGACTGGCTCGAAACATCGGGCATAAGTATTACCGCAATAACCCTAAATATTCGGACACCATTTGTTTTGTTTTTTGTGGTAAACCAGCACAATTATACTAACCGTAAATATTTGGACAGTCTGTTGTGGGAAACATATATTAATATTTAGTTTTATTACTGTAAAGTCCGTGTTTCCCCACAGGTCGGCGTCGGGCCGTATAATCGGCGGAGCGTGGTGGTTCGTGGTGCTCATCTCGATATCGTCGTACACGGCCAACCTCGCCGCCTTCCTCACCATAGAGAAGATGCTCACGCCCGTAGAGTCGGCCGACGATCTCGTCAGTCAGAACGACATCGCATATGGCACGCTCGACTCCGGCTCCACACAGAGCTTCTTTACGGTACGGGGTGTGTGGGCGGTAGGGGGGCGAGGGGTGGTAGGGGGCGAGGGGTGGTGGAGGTGGTGTCAATGGCTCGTTGTTATTGGTCCGTTGATGGCATTTTAATACAAAGGGCATATTAGACAAGCCATGTGATTTGGAACCTAAGAAAATGTGCGATTTTTCATGAAAAATATTTACAGAAACTGATATTTTCTGTAATGAAGAGGAAAGTAGACGAAATAGAATTCCACATTTGCTCTGACATTTCATCTGAGTTTGGATGAATGCTTCCCAACTTCCCTTTCTCATAAGAATGTATACTTTGTTAACCCTTAGACCGCTACACACAACATTTGTCGTCTGCTGTTGCTTTTATATATTGCCTTATTTCTCAATAAAAACATGGTTAGACAGCACTTCAGAATCATTTCCAATGGAAATGATTATAAAGTGCTGTCGAAGCATGTTGTAAATTATTCTAATGTGCTGTCAAAGCATGTTTTTGATGATAAACATGGAAAAAAGAAAATAAACAGCATACAATCAAAAAATGAGATGCGGTGTAAGGGTTAAATACACTTGTTGTACTTTTACACGGTGTTACCAAATACACAGCATGTAACCCATGTAACCAATGCATAATAGCGGTTACAAATGGACACCTTTGTGCAAAGGTGCGGAATTTGGGCCATATATGTTCGTCACACATTCAACGTCATTTACGAAAAATATTGTAACTTTTGTAAATATATTTCATAAAATATCGCATAGGTACAAAATCACATGGCTTTTCTCATATATAAACCAATGATTTCAAACTGCGCCCTTTTGTTTAAAAAATATAATTACGCACAATTTTAAAAGTTCTGGCTAAAAGGTGAGGAAACAGATTAGAAAATAATTTAATTGAATTGGTATGGCTTTTATAGAAACGTAATTATACCTCTACATCCTGAAAAAATGGTATTTGGTAAAATGTATTATCTTTATGTCTAAATGTTTATATTACTGACAAATACCTAGTTTTGCGAACTCTAGTTTTTTATTACTGAAAGGTAATCCATTCTTACGGAAGCACATTAGGTCCATTTCAATTTTTTTTATTTCCATTTATTCAAGATCATGTCTTGAATATGCAAGATCTTTTCTTGAATTTTCAAGATAATTTTTTGAATATTTTCAAGATCTTTTCTTGAATTTTCAACGAACCAAATCATCAAGAAGATCTTGAAAATTCAAGAAAAGATCTTGAATATTCAAGAAAAGATCTTGAAAAGAAATTCAATAAAAGATATTGAATATTCAAGATATGATCTTGAATAAATGAAAACAAAAAAAGCGAAGTGGGGTAATTAACTCTTTGCATGCTAGCGGCGAAAATATCCGCCAAACGAATTAGGAGTATATGTTTTATTTCTCTCTGTAAATATGTCTTGAAATTTCATTAGAATTTTTCTAATGAAATTCCAAGACATATTCATGACATTTATAAGGAGAAATAAAAGAAAATATAATGAATTGTCATCTGCTATTTTTGAACTATTTATAGCCCACACATTTCCCAGCATGCAAAGAGTTAATATCACAGAAATGTGTTTTCAAATTAGCTCCCATGTTTACCACAGTCTACGACAGGATACATTATCTGAGAATAATCAATCTGATTTTAATCCAAACATTAACACTTTCACCCCTAAGTAACTGGAATGGAAAGATCGTGATGAGACGGATCTCCACTATTTGCCAATACCAGTATATAGGCCTGAAAACATGTGTGCGAACAGAAACGATATTCGAGGCATTATTTTTTTTTTTCAGAAATCGAAGGTGCCGACCTACAAAAGCATGTGGTATTACATGAAGGACGCAGATCCTCCAGTATTCGCTAGAAACATCACTGAAGGCATCAAACGTGTCCAAATTTCTAAAGGGAAATATGCATTCCTCCTTGAATCTGTGTACAATGAATATGCAAATAATCAGAAGCCATGTGATACAATGAAGGTGGGGCCAAATCTGAACTCCAACCACTACGGCATCATGACGAGGAAGCACGATTCTATGAGGTATTTCAGTATTAACCCATTTCCGTTTAACCCTTTGAACCCGAAATCCCGCTATAGCGGTTTATGCAAAAAGTGTAGAGCCGTCTCATCCGGATCTGCACTTTTTTAAAGTAATTTTAATATTTTTGAGAACAAAAAATATCCTCTTTTCATAAATGGACTAGTCTGAAAACCATTTTGTGACGGTTGGGTTGGTTGCAAAATGAACATATCAACATCCATTCCAGTTACTTAGGGGTCAAAGGTTTAAAGATACCATACTTTTTGTTGAACAAAATCTTATTATTTTGTTTATTTCTCCATAAATGTATATGTTGTTACCACTGATTTGAACCGTCTCGTCGAGACGGTTCAAATGAGTGTAACAACATGTACTTTCGAGATGAAATGAAGAAAATAGGATTTATTCCACTAAAACGTTTCATACTACTATAATTGTATCCCCGCTTTAATGGGTTAAAGCCAGCCATTAGAACCACTTCACATGGCAGAAAAGGATAAAATCCATATGTTAGGCATGGTTAGAAACCCCAAATTTTCTGCCATCTGAAGTACATTCATATTTGCAACTGCTAGCAAAAAATGTGATACAACATTTCATGGGGTCAACCAGTTATGGTCGATGATTTCACAAGCCTCACAATTTAGCAATTATCGCGCCCGACTTGTGTCAGCAGCTGCAGATGGGGCAGCATGCTGTATGGTGTGCACTAGTAAATAACAAGGGCTTATTGTCACGAGGCTAATCCCCTCGCTAGCAGCCTTGATACAAATATGAACATAAGTCCTCAATGGCATGAGCATTGGGTGTTCAGACTTGAGGTGTATGCGAAAGAAAGCGCAATCCATAGACACACATTGTGGCCAAATATTATTGAAATCGATGAAGAGATTAAGCAGTTATTGAGAAAACAAAACAAAAATAATGCATTTTCATTACAAACAATGTGAACATAAGTCCTCAGTGACTTTGGATGTTCAGATTAAAATATTTCAAATCGAAGGCATGTTCTAAATACATTGTGAATGGCCATCTATATATGTGTATGTGTTACAGGGATGACATCACATTTGCCGTCTTGAATCTGAAGGAAGATGGCACTCTACAGAAGATGAAGAAGACTTGGTGGGTGGAGAAAGGACAGTGTGGCTTCGGCACAGGATACACGGTATTAATATAGGGGTTGGTGGAGAAAGCAAAGTGTGACACAGGATACAATGTATCTATATAGGGGTACGTGGAGAAAGAAGTGTGTGGCTTCGACACAGGATACAAGGTATTTTATAGCAATGGTGAGAAAGGAGAGTGTGGCTTCGACACAAGATACAAGGTATCTATATTTGGGTGGGTGGTGAAAGGAGAGTGTGGCTTCGACACAGGATACAATGTATCTATATATAGGGGTACGTGGAGAAAAAAGAGTGTGGCTTCGACATAGATATACAAGGTAGTTTATAGCAATGGATTAAGAAAGGAGTGTGTGGCTTCGAAACAGAATACAAGGTATCTATATTTGGGTTGGTGGGAAAGGAGAGTGTGGCTTTGACACAGGATACAAGGAATATATGGGGATGGGTGGAGAAAGGAGAGTGTGGCTTTGACACAGGATACATGGTGTCTATATATAGGGGTGGATGGAGAAATCAGAGTGTGGCTTTGACACAGGATACAAGGTATCTATATATGGATGGGTGGAGAAAGGAGAGTGTAGCTTTGACAAGGATACAAGGTATATACATATGGATGGGTGGAGAAAGGAGAGTGTGGCTTTGACACATGATACAATATATCTATATATGGATGGGTGGAGAAAGGAGAGTGTGGCTTTGACACATGATACAATATATCTATATATGGATGGGTGGAGAAAGGAGAGTGTGGCTTTGACACATGATACAATATATCTATATATGGATGGGTGGAGAAAGGAGAGAGTGTGGCTTTGACACATGATACAATATATCTATATATGTATGGGTGGAGAAAGGAGAGTGTGCTTTGACACATGATATAATATATCTATATATGGATGGGTGGAGAAAGGAGAGTGTGGCTTTGACACATGATACAATATATCTATATATGGATGGGTGGAGAAAGGAGAGTGTTGCTTTGACACAGGATACAAGGTATATATATATGGATGGGTGGACAAAGAAGAGTGTAGTTTGACACTTGATACAAGGTATCTATATATGGATGGGTGGATAAAGGAGAGTGTAAATTTGACACAGGATACAAGGTATATACATATGGATGGGTGGAGAAAGGAGAGTGTGGCTTTGACACATGATAAAAGGTATCTATAACTGGATGGGTGGACAAAGAAGAGTGTGGCTTTGACACAGGATACAAGATATCTATATATGGATGGGTGGAGAGAGAGGTGGTGGTGGAGAAAGGAGAGTGTGGCTTTGACACAGGATACAAGGTAAATGTATCTATATATGAATGGATGGACACAGAAGAGTGTAGCTTTGACACTGGATACAAGGTATATACATATGGATGGGTGGACAAAGGAGAGTGTAGCTTTGACACAGGATACAAGGTATCTATATATGGATGGGTGGACAAAGAAGAGTGTAGCTTTGACACTGGATACAAGGTATCTATATATGGATGGGTGGACAAAGAAGAGTGTAGCTTTGACATTGGATACAAGGTATCTATATATGGATGGGTGGACAAAGGAGAGTGTAGCTTTGACACTGGATACAAGGTATCTATATATGGATGGGTGGACAAAGGAGAGTGTAGCTTTGACACTGGATACAAGGTATATACATATGGATGGGAGGACAAAGGAGAGTGTAGATTTGACACAGGATACAAGGTATCTATATATGGATGGGTGCACAAAGAAGAGTGTAGCTTTGCCACTGGATACAATGTATCTATCTATGGATGGGTGCACAAAGGAGAGTGCAGCTTTGACACAGGATACAAGGTATCTATATATGGATGGGTGGATAAAGACGAGTGTAGCTTTGACACAGGATACAAGGTATCTATATATGGATGGGTGGACAAAGGAGATTGTGGCTTTGACACAGGATACAAGGTAGCTATATATGGATGGGTGGACAAAGGAGAGTGTAGCTTTGACACACGATACAAGGTATATATATATGGATGGGTGGAGAAAGGAGATTGTGGAGTTGACACAGGATACAAGGTATATATATGGATGGGTGGAGAAAGGAGATTGTGGAGTTGACACAGGATACAAGGTATCTATATATGGCTGGGTGGACAAAGAAGAGTGTAGCTTTGACACAGGATACAAGGTATATATATATGGATGGGTGGGGAAAGGAGATTGTGGCTTTGACACAGGATACAAGGTATCTATATATGGATGGGTGGACAAAGAATAGTGTAGCTTTGACACTGGATACAAGGTATATACATATGGATGGGAGGACAAAGGAGAGTGTAGATTTGACACAGGATACAAGGTATCTATATATGGATGGGTGCACAAAGAAGAGTGTAGCTTTGACACTGGATACAATGTATCTATCTATGGATGGGTGGACAAAGGAGAGTGCAGCTTTGACACAAGATACAAGGTATCTATATATGGATGGGTGGATAAAGACGAGTGTAGCTTTGACACAGGATACAATGTATATATATATGAATGGGTGGAGAAAGGAGAGTGTGGCTTTGACACAGGATACAAGGTATCTATATATGGATGGGTGGACAAAGGAGAGTGTAGCTTTGACACACGATACAAGGTATATATATATGGATGGGTGGAGAAAGGAGATTGTGGAGTTGACACAGGATACAAGGTATATATATATGGATGGGTGGAGAAAGGAGATTGTGGCGTTGACACAGGACACAAGGTATCTATATATGGCTGGCTGGACAAAGAAGAGTGTAGCTTTGACACAGGATACAAGGTATATATATATGGATGGGTGGACAAAGAAGAGTGTAGCTTTGACACTGGATACAATGTATCTAGATATGAATGGGTGGACAAAGGAGAGTGCAGCTTTGACACAGGATACAAGATATATATATATATGGATGGGTGGACAAAGGAGATTGTGGCTTTGACACAGGATACAAGGTATCTATATATGGATGGGTGGACAAAGGAGAGTGTAGCTTTTACACACGATACAAGGTATATATACATGGATGGGTGGAGAAAGTAGATTGTGGCGTTGACACAGGATTCAAGGTATCTATATATGGATGGGTGGACAAAGAAGAGTGCAGCTTTGACACAGGATACAATGTATATATATATGAATGGGTGGAGAAAGGAGAGTGTGGCTTTGACACAGGATACAAGGTATCTATATATGGATGGGTGGAGAAGGAGAGTGTAGCTTTGACACAGGATACAAGGTATATATATATATATATGGATGGGTGCAGAAGGGAGAGTGTGGCTTTGACACAGGATACATATATGGATGGGTGGATAAAGGAGAGTGTGGCAGGTGGAGAAAGGAAAGTTTGGCTTTGACACAGGATACAAGGTATCTATATAGGGGTGAATGGAGAAAGGAGAGTGTGGCTTCGACACAGGATACAAGGTATATATATAGGGGTGGGTGGAGAAATGAGAGTGTGGCTTCGACACATGATGCAAGGTATATATATAGGGGTGGGTGGAGAAAGGAGAGTGTGGCTTCAACACAGGATACAAGGTATATGTATAGAGGTGGGTGGAGAAAGGAGAGTGTGGCTTTAACACAGGATACAAGGTATCTATATTTGGGTGTGTGGGGAATGGAGGGTGTGGCTTCGACACATGATACAAGGTATCTATAGAGGGGTGGGTGGGCAAATGAGAGTGTGGCTTCGACACATGATACAAGATATATATAGAGGGGTGGGTGGGCAAATGAGAGTGTGGCTTCGACACATGATACAATGTATCTATAGAGGGGTGGGTGGGCAAATGATAGTGTGGCTTCGACACAGGATACAATGTATATATAGAGGGGTGGGTGGAGATAGGAGAGTGTGGCTTCTATATGGATGGGTCGAGAAAGAAGAGTGTGGCTTTGACGCAGGATACATGGTATATATATAGGGGGCGGGTGGTGGCATGCGAGTGTGGCTTCGACACATGATACAAGGTATCTATATAGGGGTGGGTGGGCAAATGAGAATGTGGCTTCGACACATGATACAAGGTATCTATAGAGGGGTGGGTGGGCAAATGATAGTGTGGCTTCGACACAGGATACAATGTATCTATCGAGGGGTGGGTGGAGAAAGGAGAGTGTGGCTTCTATATGGATGGGTGGAGAAAGAAGAGTGTGGCTTTGACACAGGATACATGGTATCTATATAGGGGGCGGGTGGAGGCATGCAAGTGTGGCTTCGACACATGCTACAATGTATCTATAGAGGGGTGGGTGGGCAAATGAGAGTGTAGCTTTGACACATGATACAATGTATCTATAGAGGGGTGGGTGGGCAAATGAGAGTGTGGCTTTGACACATGATACAATGTATATATAGAGGGGTGGGTGTGCAAATGAGTATCTATAGAGGGGTGGGTGGGCAAATGAGAGTGTGGCTTCGACACAGGATACAATGTATCTATAGAGGGGTGGGTGGAGAAAGGAGAGTGTAGCTTCTATATGGATGGGTGGAGAAAGGAGAGTGTTGCTTCGACACAGGATACAAGGTATATATAGAGGGATGGGTGGGGAAAGGAGAGTGTGGCTTCTATATGGATGGGTGGAGAAAGGAGAGTGTGGCTTTGACACAGGATACACGGTATATATATAGGGGGCGGGTGGAGAAAGGATATTGTGGCTTCTATATGGATGGGTGGAGAAAGGAGAGTGTGGCTTCTATATGGATGGGTGGAGAAAGGAGAGTGTGGCTTCTATATTGATGGGTGGAGAAAGGAGAGTGTGGCTTCGACACAGGATACAAGGTATCTATATAGGGGGCGGGTGGAGAAGTTTGTTTGTTTATTTATTAGTGTTTAACAGCCTATAAACAGCTAAGGCATCACGGGACGGTTGAAAATAGCCAAAATTGACTGCTTTTCTGAGGGCGGCGGGTGGCTTATAAAAATCACCGCCTCTCACAATCAGTTAAGGAGGCTCTTGCGACAAGTATTGACAAATACTCGCAAATGAAGTACAAATAGCACGCCACAATAAAAATTCAGTAACCGCATCAGATGTGTTCAATTAATTTTTTACAAAGTTACCCCACCCACCTATTTTTGGCCAAAAGTTTCAACACGACTGAATTTATCGGAATTGTTTTCATGAAAATATGAGGCACAGATACTTTGTTATGTCTTGTTCTGTCACTTGTAACACCACACCATTTTCTGAAAATGATTTCAAAGCGGGGTCATAACCAGCTCAAATTTTCGCTACAAATGCCCGAAAAATACCTTAAATTCTGACGCGAAACCGTACCGGCGAGACAGCATAGCAGGCGACATTTTCCAAGATGTCAAAATCAACTGGAGCTAACATTCAGTTTCGTAGAATTATGAAATACTCTAAAAAATACACCTTGTCAAGCCTCCCAAAGTCAAGAAATATTCATAAACCTATTTTTCTAGACACACTGGTGTAACTTACAGGGTCGGTAGTGAAGTGTTTAGAAAATCGTCCACCCCCTTTTTAAAGCTAGCTGCCCACTGTCCCGTGAGACCTAAGGTCATGTAAGGCCGGGCAAACGGGTTCGATCCCATTTTAACCTGCTGCATTGGGGGAAAATCCCAAAATGAGAACGGAATATTTACATCGAGAACAAATATATTCAGCCCTGAAATTAAAATGACCTGACCTGGTGCCAGGTCCATACCACATCAAGTCACTTGGCCCCTTCCCCTAAACTAGGATTACGAATATCGTAATACTCACATAAGAGGTATAACCAGATTCAACTGTCACATACAAAATGTCAAAGACGTAATAATTACGGCGTATGTGAGGGCCAAACCAGGTCTCCAGACGGGATTCCGGTAAGGATGAACCCCGATCGTTAAATTACCCATCGCGTGCTCCCACCTGCCACCCACGGCGGGTGGAGAAAGGAGAGTGTGGCTTTGACACAGGATACACGGTATCTATAGAGTGGTGGGTGGGCAAATGAGAGTGTGGCTTTGACACAGGATACATGGTATCTATAGAGGGGTGCGTGTAGAAATGGGAGTGTGGCATGAAAAGTCGCGGGAATACTGGACGAAGGCCGGAAGGCCTCGTCCAGTATTCCCGCGACTTTTCAAAGTGCACAGGATACAAGCCCTCTAAAAATGGATATGTGCGAAAAGAAGAATGTGGCTGACACTTGATACAAGGCTACTATATAGGGACGGGTGGGGAAAGGAGGGTGTATTTTTAACACAGTGATCGTTATTAAGTATGTTAAGTAACATGGACCTTATTTGTCAATACCGATATGAGATTTATGTAGCAAGGATATTTGTGCTGATACAGAAATAAAGGAGATTATTATCGGAATTAAAATTGAGTAATTTCAATTGTTTGTTACAATATATTTACAGGAGTCCAAGAAGAAGAGTTTGTCATTAAGCAATGTGGCGGGTATATATTTTATCCTGATAGCTGGCCTGGTGTTGTCGATCATCATAGGGGTGTTGGAGTTCATCTACGCGAAATCCAAACCAGAGATGGGTGACGGGGTATGTATATAATGGTGTCCGCCACTGTCATAGGGGTCATATTGATGGCAAACTTCCATAGTGCCATATCTGCAAAATAGCAACTTTTCAGGAGGAAGAAAACTGATTTATTTATTTAACAGCTACGGTCATTTTAGGCCGGGTTAATAGGGTCAAATCCCATATTTCACCTGGTGTGTTGAGGGTGAGGGGTGGGTGGGGTGGTGGGGGAATTCCAAATCAGAACTGAATATTTACAGACAAAAATGTATGTTCATGGCACCTGACCTGGTGCCAGGTCCTCACCACACCATAGTCACTTAGCCCCACTCCCTAAACGTTAGTCAATCGTAAATTAGTACTAATCTTACTACTTTTATAATAGGTATACCGGTAACCAGATTGAACTCTCAAGTGACAAGGAAGTCAACAATGTACATGAGGGTGAAACCATGGATATCGGGATTCCATTGAGGATGAAACCCATCGTTAAATTGACCCTTCGCGCTCCCAACCAACCGCCCAGCAGGAGGAAGAAAAGTTGTTTGTTTAAATAATGATTAATTGATGTTTTCATACATGGAAAAGGAATAAAATTATGAAAATTGAAGAGGTCAGTGGAAGAAGGATGCTTATGGAGACTTAGCACCCTACTTCCACTAACTCCTTTAATTGTGGACCAATAAATCCCTATATATCTGCCATGAAATTAAGACTAACAAGCAATGTCTCTATATCGTTGTTTTCTTGTATTAATCTGACACTTTTCTGTTATCGTGCTGGGGCCCGTTTCACTAAACTTCGTACAACTAAAACGTTCGTAAGTGCAAATTTAGGATCATCTGAAAATATCAATTGATGGAATTACATTTATTGAGCATAGGCTGCATATGCAGCCTATGCTCAATAAATGGAAATTCAATAATTATTTGCAAGAAAACAGTGTTAATGTGAAATTTACAGACTATCATAATTTTGCTCTTACGAACATCGAACATTTTAGTCGTACAAAGTTTAGTGAAACGGGACCCAGGAGGGTAACGGGAGTGATAGGGCCATAGTGATATGTCTATCTGGTGCCATGAAATGTGCTAAATATCTAAGAATTCTAGAAATTCATTTCAAAAGTTGTTGTTGTTTATTCCAGTACATGTTGCCGTCGGAGATGACAGCGGCGACACTGACAGACACGATGAGTCACAAAGACGAGAACGGCCCCACGGTGTCCCCCTCCCCCACCACCCCTACCCCACAGTCACCCAATGGCAACATCAAGGATAACCATGTATGTGGTCATTTATTTATATATTTATTTATTTAATGGTGTTTAACACCCAAGGTCATTTTAAGCCGGGTTTCACAAGGTCAAATCCCATATATCACCCGTTATGACAGGGGGGAAATCACAAAATCAGAATTGAATATTTACAGAAAACAATATATCTCGAGCCTTGAAATTAGAATATCCTGACCTGGTGCCAGGTTCTCACCACACCACAGTTACTTAGCCCTACTCCCAAAAAGTAATATGAGTAGTACTAATCTTACTACATTTATTATGGGTATAACTGGATTAAACTATCAAGTAACAAGAAAGCCAAAAATAAAATGTACCTGAGTGCCAAACCAGGGATATTGTGATGAAGGATGAAAGCCATTGTTGAATTTTATCCCGCCACATGCTCCCAATCAACCACACACGTTATCAAATTTATATGCTGAAGTTAGGAAACAATTTTGAGTTCCGAGCCTTGCCGAGGAAATTCTACCTTTTCCTTGCCAAGCCTAATAAAAGACATAAGACTGGTATTATTTTTACCAAGTAACCCTTTATGCTACGAAATCAGTACACAAGTTTTGACTTGTTGTTTGTGTCATGTTCCTACAATGGCATAATTCAGTAACGTCACATAACGTTGGCTGGTAGACAATTTTATTATTTGATTTCATATTTCAATTTCACGAAAATCTGATATTATTTTTCCACCATTGGAGCATCCAAATTTTAAATTGATAAAAGTTCACAATAAGTTTTTTTGTCGAAGGCATTTATATGAACACAATAGTACCAGTGTGTGCTTATTCACGATTTTCCTTCTATTTCAGTTTTCCTACTCGTTTAGTCCACCACCATATCCACTGCCGAAAATAGAATTTGAAATGGACGCCAACACATCGGTGTGACAGTGTTGCGAACAATACAGATGAAGTGGCCATAATACGAACGGAGATCCTGCGATTTTTGGTGTGTTTATGTACGACATTTATACACAGGATGATTCAAATGTGCATCAATTTCCTGTCTTCCTAATAGGTACACAGTGTCACGCCAAACAAAAATACTGGTGTAACCTTCGTCATGTGGGATACTGATTCCGAGCTATCAAAATTTACCATCATTTTTTCATTTATTCTTAATTGAAACTATATGTTGTTACCACTCATTTGAACCATCTCGGTTCAAATGAGTGGTAACACCATATACTTTTGATGAGAAATAAGAAAGGAATTGTGTATTACCTTCAGCAAAATGGGAATACCAAAATCAAAACGGAATATTTACATCGAGAACAAATATATTCAGCCCTGAAATTAGAATAACCTGACCTGGTGCCAGGTCCATACCACACCAAAGTCACTTGGCCTCTTCCCCTAAAATAGGATTACGAATAATCGTAATACTCACATAAGGGGTATAACCAGATTCAACTGTCACATACAAAATGTCAAAGACGTATGTGAAGGCCAAACCAGGTCTCCAGTCTGAATTCTGGTAAGGATGAACACCGATAGTTAAAGTACCCATCGCATTCTCCCACCCACTAACTTTCGATGTCATTTACGGAACGTATCGTAAATTTTGTAAATAGCTTTCATGAAATATCGAACAGGTACAAAATCACATGGCGTGTTTCATACGTCAACGGACGGGGATATATTTCAGATGAAGGGAAACAACTCCAATCTGAATTTTCACAACAACAGTTCGCTTGTTTCAAACATCTCCATATATAATATAGTCATACATAATATCATGATATTGTGTTCATTTACATGCCATATATCGCACGGTCTCCAATATCAGAGAAACATTAGGTAGTTATTTGTGAAGTAGCGTATCTAACAGTTGTTTCAAAACAACTCTCTCAGCTCAAAATACAGTCGGTTACTGTCTTCGATTGGACGACAGCAAAACAATGGTGCATTTTGTATATATGACAAATATGAACATTTTTGTGTAACTTCATATTATGTAACATGAGAAATTTATATTTTGACTGTACATGTATATCTTTATTTCAACCATGTGCATGTCTTGAGGTAACCCAAAATCAAATATATATTCATCCCCGAAATTAGTATATCCTAACCTGGTGCCAGAGGTCTTCACCACACCAGTCACTTATAGCCCCAGTCTTGGTGTACACCAATTGTTGAAATTTAGTCAGCAAAATGTTCCCACAATGCTTCAAATGATTTAGATGCATATGCACTGATACAAAGTCAGTTTTGTCATGTCACATGTTGTTTGATATAGTATTCACAAGCAAGTTCAAATTTATTCTTTTCAACAGTCTTGCAGAATATTTGATATTCCATATTCAAGGTGTATGATCATGTGGTACTAACAACAACAACAAAGTTCTGAAACTTCCAGAATCCATCCGATTCAAAGTACGTATTCTTTTATACATGTATTGTCCTTATTACGTAACGGATTTCAGTCAGTCCCTCCCTGGACCACCAAATGCAGCTCATGAAGACGCGTTTGCTGCGCCATATTTCATAAAATTCCGTTGCATATTAAGGAAAATATCAACTAATACTTACTTTGGAGTGGGCGACATTGTTATTATTGTAACCATGTGATCGTGCACCTTGATATTGTGTTTGTGATGGTCAATCATTATAGGAATGAATGGCCTTTTTGTGGAATTTATCGGGGTATAAACTTGGAATTCGTCCAGTATTCCCGCGACTTTTCCAAGTTTATATCCCCGATAAATTCAACAAAAAGGCCATTCATTCCTTATAATTCCAGCATTTGAAATAAATTCATCAAGAAAATGTGTTTATTTTCCGTCTTCTTAAGAATTATTTTATCTGCGCCTCACGGTTACAGAAAGTAGTTCGGCGTGGGAGTTTACTGGGATATAAATTATGGACAGACTTGCTACGGGCCAATCAAATGTTAGGGAATTGTGTAAATATTTTTGTGCTGGAATTATTTGTATTTGGACCTATTTGGTCCTGCAGGAATAAGGTTAATACGTGGCTGCGACTGGAGAAACGGCTTATGGCCAGTGTAGCTCCTGATCTGCTAACAAACTCCTGCAGATGATATGCAAGTATACTGTTGGTGGGTGTTTCACTGATGAAATGGCGAACAGTGCAGACCAAAACAGTGCAGTACAATGGTCTTAAAAAACAGAAAACCCATTGCTTAATAAAATAAATGTTCTGTCTAGCTGGCATGTTGATAATGTAGAACAGTGTTAATTTATAATGATCGTAGTTATAATCATAGCAATCATTTTGTCATATAAGTTTGTTCTTGTTGTGCTCTATACCGATATCTACACAGTGCTCCAGATAAGCAGCGTTACAAAGATCTATTACTGGTACATTAATTTCTCAATTAATTTCTCAATTAATGTCGGCTGGTAAAGTTTAGAATGCTAATTTGCCTGTAAATATAAATCAGTGTAAATATTTAAGAGATGTTACTTATCTGGAGCTCTGTAGCCGATATTATCAAAATTGCAAAGTATACTTATCTAGCAAAGTATACTTTGAGGGAGTAATCATTTATTTTTCCTGAAATGCATTATTTCATATAGAACTAACAACTGCATATATTTGATGATTAAAAGTATGCTGAATTATTATACTGAATTTATTACATTATCACAGCCAATATGGCTGTGATAATGTAATAAATTCAGTATAATAACAAGAAACGAGGCAAAGCCACGAAGGCCAGGTTTTTTCCAAGCATAGACACTTGGATAACATAATTATACCCACTTTTTGTAGAGTAGATGGCCGTGGCCTGCATGTCGCGCCTTGGGGCGAGGCGTGGACACTAAACAAATAGATATAGTAGATGGAAAAACTTTAACCAAAAAACTTTAACCGGACACACGGACGAACGGACGGACGTATGCCAAAATGCCGACGATATCGCGCTTTCCGCAAGCAGGTGTGACAATGATGATAAACACCCATGTGAAGTATCAAGGTATTGGGTGAAGCAGTTGCAGAGATATAGTACACGAAAAAACTTTAACAAAACAATTCAAAGTAATTTGAACTTGACATAGGGCACAGGATCGCGCTTTCCGCAAGCAGGTGCGACAATGATGATAAAACACCCATGTGAAGTATCAAGGTATTGGGTGAAGCAGTTGCAGAGATATAGTACACGAAAAAACTTTAACAAAAAAAGTCAAAGTAATTTGACCTTGACATTGCACAGGATCGCGCTTTCCGCAAGCGAAGGCCCGGGCTTTCGCAGCCTCGGGCACTCGCAAGCAGGTGTGACAATGATAATAAACACCATGTGAAGTATCAAGGTATTGGGTGAAGCAGTTGCAGAGATATAGTACACGAAAAAACTTTAACAAAAAAATTCAAAGTAATTTGACCTTGACATTGGGCACAGGATCGCGCTTTCCGCAAGCAGGTGCGACAATGATGATAAATACCCATGTGAAGTATCAAGGTATTGGGTGAAGCAGTTGCAGAGATATAGTACACGAAAAAACTTTACAAAAAAATTCAAAGTAATTTGACCTTGACATTGGGCACAGGATCGCGCTTTCCGCAAGAGGTGGCGCACAATGATGATAAACACCCATGTGAAGTATCAAGGTATTGGGTGAAGCAGTTGCAGAGATATAGTACACGAAAAAACTTTAACAAAAAAAATCAAAGTAATTTGACCTTGACATTGGGCACAGGATCGCGCTTTCCGCAAGCAGGTGCGACAATGATGATAAACACCCATGTGAAGTATCAAGATATTGGGTGAAGCAGTTGCAGAGATATAGTACACGAAAAAACTTTAACAAAAAAATTCAAAGTAATTTGACCTTGACATTGGGCACAGGATTGCGCTTTCCGCAAGCAGGTGCAACAATGATGATAAACACCCATGTGAAGTATCAAGGTATTGGGTGAAGCAGTTGCAGAGATATAGTACACGAAAAAACTTTAACAAAAAAAATCAAAGTAATTTGCACAGGGGCCGCACGGTTGGGGGTTAGAATGAAAATATGGATGATGATAAACACCCATGTGAAGTTTCAAGGTAATGGGCGAAGCAGTTGCAGAGATATAGTATAACGAAAAAGTTTTAAAACCAAAAAACTTTAACTAGACGTACGTTAAAAAGTTAACGTTGAAAATGGCTAAGTCAATTACGTAGAAATAATAGGTGAAGGTAAAAAAATGGTCACATGTTGGATAGTTGTATGTGGTAGGCACCCCTTGGTTATGAAGCTGTGAAAGTTTGGTGGTCCTAGGTGGTACAGTACCAAAGAAATGGACTTACACGAAAACTTAACATTGTAAACGCGAAAACTTAACATTGAAAATGGCTAAGTCGACTGCGCGGAAAAAATGGGTGAAGTTAAAAAAAAAAGTAACATGTTGGATAGTGATATGTGGTGAGTACCCCTTGATTATGAAGCTGTGAAAGTTTGGTGGTCCTAGGTGGTACAGTACCAAAGAAATGGACTTAAACACGAAAACTTAACATTGTAAACGCGAAAACTTAACATTGAAAATGGCTAAGTCGACTACGCGGAAAAAATGGGTCAAGTTAAAAAAAACATGTTGGATAGTGATATGTGGTGGGCACCCCTTGATTATGAAGCTGTGAAAGTTTGGTGGTCCTAGGTGGTACAGTAACAAAGAAATGGACTCAAACACGAACACTTAACATTGATTGTGGACGCCGCCCGCCGCCCGGCTTTCGCCAATCCAATAGCCTGGATTTTTTTTCAAAAAACCTGGCTAAAAATTAATAAATTTATCCTAAAATTGAAAATTTCTCCCTCAAAGTATACTTTGCTAGATAAGCATACTTTGCAATGTTGGTGAAATAGGCGCTGGTGTAGCGTGTGCAGGTCATAGAGTGAAAGCTATTTTTGTGTTCACACGTTGTTAATAAAGCATATTTTATTATCTTTGACTTTGTAGTTAATATTAAATATACGGTAATACACCTTCATGTATCAGAAAATATAAACTTAAGAACTGTGTTTTTTTGTTCATTAGGTCACCGTATAATGATTTGATTGATTGATTTATTTATTGGTGTTTAACGGCCTATCAACAGCTACGGTCATTTAAGGCCGGGCCAACGGGTTGGACTATCCCGTATTTAACCTGTCCATAATGAGGGAAATTCCCAAAATAAGAACTCAATATTTACAGAGAAATGTCTATTCAGCCCTGAAATTAGAATATCCTGGCCTGGTGCCAGGTCCATTCCACACCAGTCACTTAGCTCCAACCCCAAAAGTAATATGATCAGCACTAACAGGATGTGGCTCTCAAGTATCAGAAGGCCAAAAATGTACATGAGGGCCAAACCATGTAGGTCGGCATACCGGTAAGAATGAACCCCGATCGTTAAATTACCGTTCGCGTGCTCCTGACCAACCACCCACTACACCATATAATGAATAATATGCGGCACGGTTTTACTATTTATTCATTTTTTTTTAAATCAATAATTCAATTATTCCTGGTGCGCCTTTTTGCTATTTAAAGGTACATTCCCACTCAGTAGGCACAAAATATCAGACATCATCTGAGACGTCTGGCAAATTAAACATTCATTCACCATTACCCCACAAATTGGCATTATTATACATTTTATATCGGACGTAAATTTTCACACTGATATCAATGGTGATAACCATGTTTCCTTAAAATGTTAACAGACATTTACTCTCTGTATTTATTTTTTATGTGCAATGATCATACTAAATAATCTCTCGAAAATATTGTTTTTTCAGGTGACGCATTTAATTAGTATAAATAATTAAAAAATAGCATGCCTCATTTGCATATGAAAATAGCCTGATACCACCACGAGTCACTATCAGCAAAATAAATATTACTCAATCATTATATCTGTATAGCACTCGTACATTTTAGAACTGGTGGAATAGCGACATGTGTCATTCGCGGTCAGTCTTGTTCCTGGTCCAGCAACCAGATAAGCATGAACAGTGCAGACCCAGATCAGACTGCGTGGATGCGCAGGCTGATCTGGGTTTGCACTGATCATAAATAGCCCCGTGTCATCTTACGCCGAGTTCTCTGGGATTGGGGAAATGTGAATTATGACTTTAGTTCCTGGTCCGGCTGCTCAATAAGCATGAACAGTACAGACATTGAGACTAATCTGGGTCTATACTGTTCATAACGGTAAATGTGATAGTTTTTAAATCACCAGCCCCAGTGACATATTGGTCTGTTTGCTCCACGCCCCCACCTTCTCTGTCCGCCGCCTCACATACCCGCCGCAGCAGGTCGTCCACCATGCCGTAAAATAAATATTAATAAATGATTATATCTGTATAGCGGGCACTCGTAACTTTTAGAACTGGTGGAATAGTGGCACAAATATACTTATTTAATTCCTATAAGGAACATTTTGTGCCTACGGAGTGGGCATGTACCTTTAATATTCGGTATTTTGATATCATTGATTGGTTTATTGGTGTTTAAGGGCCTATCAACAGCTAAGGGCCAACAGGTTCGATCCCGCATGTATGCTTGATGCAGAACGGAATATTTACATCAATAAAAAATATATTTAGCCCTGAAATTAAAATAACACGAACCACACCAGTCACTTGGCCCCTTCCCTAAAAGTAATAGGATTAAGAATAATCATATTACTTATATTAGGGGTATAACCAGATCAACTCTCACATACAAAAATGCCAGACACACTTTTTTTTACATAGTCAATTGTATTAAATAATTAATATAAAAAAATCTAACTATTGATATAAAAAAACACCAAATAATTAGTAAACTGGTACCTAGAATTATTGAGTGAGTGAGTGAATAGGGTTTAACGTCCGCTTTTCTGACATAGAGGTACAAGCCTCAGGGAGTCCTAGAATTATTGATATCAATACATACTGAATATATACATGTAGTACAACCATGCCCCATAGAACATGCAGTGAAATGGAAATATTGCATGAAGCATGTTTATTATTTACCTTATTGTTTGTACGTATGTTAATTTATTGTCTAAATTGGGCTAAGGTACTGTTGATACATGATCGATGTGCTTCATGTTTGGAATAGCTACTACTTGAATGTTACTGACCTGCGAGATAAGAAAGAAATGAGTAACAACAATAATGTCCTGCTCAAACTAGATTGGTCAGTAAGCGAGGCTTATGGAATACCCCCCGCGTGGGCCCAGGTACCCCTAAATATGTAAAAAAAAATCCAAGTGTGTGGGCTTGTGAATTTGTCACATGTTGGTAGAGGTCCATTGGAGCAATGCGTGTGTGAAATGTGAAGCAGATCCGAGCAAGGAAATATAAGTTATAACCAATTAAGTTTTGTAAAGAGACTAAGTATGTGACCTTCACCTCGAGATCAGCGGGGATTTGTCACAGCACGATAGTAGAGCCGGAGAGGAATGCATGCATGAAATATTAAGAATTTTCAATGAAAGAATGTTATAACATATTTCTCTGATGTTAATTTTTGTAGAGACTAAGTATGTCACCTTGACCTTGGGATCAGCGGGGGTTGGACGGTCATAGGTTTGTCACAGCATGATAGTACAACCTTAGAGGAATACACAAGTGAAATATTATTTCTCTGAGGTTAAGTTTTGTAAAGAGACCAAGTATACAACCTTGACATTGGGATCAGCTGGGGTTGGACGGTCATGTATTTGGCACAGCATGGTAGTAGAGCCTTACAGTAATGCATGTATGAAATATTAGGCATTTTAGATGAAGGAAATAGAAGTTACAACATATTTCTCTGATGTTAAGTTTTGTAAAGAGACCAATTATTTGACCTTGACCTTGGGATCAGCGGGGGTTGGACAGCGTGGATTTGGCACAGCATGGTAGTAGAGCCTTACAGGAATGCATGTGTGAAATAGTAAGCATTTTAGATGAAGTTATAACAATATAGAAGTTATAACAATATTCTCTGATGTTAAGTTTAGTGACGGACGGACGGACGGACACACAAACCGACTCCAGTATACCCCCCCCACAACTCGTTAAGGGGGGGTATAATGAACTAGAGCAATTGAGCAGAGGATCATGGATACCCCTGGCCGCCGCCTGGACTGACAAATAAAAACTTTAACGGCAAATCTTACGGATGGACGGAATGACGAAAACTACATACCCCTCGACATACTTTGTATGCTGGGGGTACATGTATAATAATGGACAACTTGTATCGTAACGTTTAATAGTTGAAATGTAAGAACATATCGATATCATAACCGATTAACCTACAATATCTGTATCTACAAATCACCGTCTTTTGGGAGAGTTACAGACAAGTAACACCTGTGTCTGAATTAAACATTTTATTAATCAAAATGACTGAACACAGGCTGCAGTAGGCCAGGCACCTAGAACGTTACAACCACATGTAGAGGATAATTGGAGAGGGAACCAACTCTCCAAGGTGGTATAACATAGTGAAGTTATCTCCCTTCTTGTACCAACACCTGGCCCATTCACACAATATGGGACCAGCCATAACAAAAATGGGCTCATCAAGTTTTAGAACAGGGTCAGGGGCGCCGGAAGCAAATACATATTGGGGAGGCGAATGTCGACCCGAGCGAAGCGGAAGAGTGGTAGGGGGTCTGGGGGCATCCCCCCCCCCGCCCCCCCCCCCAGAATTATTTTTAATTCTATATGCCATTTCCTGCATTCTGCTGTATTTAAGATACAACTTTAATAGGTATCTCATACACATTTTTTTTTTTGGCCAAAATATTGGAGTGATGGTCACCGCCCCTGCCGCCCCAGCTCCGGCGCCTCTGAGGGTAGCTCCTGATCAGCACACTCAACCAGCCTGATGTGGATTTAAAGCTTTGTTGTTGTTGTTTTGTTAGAGACACCAACAGTATTTCTCAATAAAAGGGGTTAGTGGAAGAAGGGGTCCAAGTCCCTCATGGACTTCCACTAACCCCATTAATTTTGATAGTGAACAATGTGTGCCCTGATCAAACTGCGAGGACACAGGCTGATTTGGAGCTACACTGATTGCATCATAATTAAGCCCATTTTCATCAAGGCATGTCATAAATAGGCCACAGGTGGAAGACTGGGACCTGTAATGGATTTTTTTAATGGCCATTTATTTGGCATCACAGGTCCAAGTCTTCCACCTGTGACATAGGCCAGGCTCTACCCTATTGAAACTCACACTTTGTCGCTAGATACTGACACAATGAAAATAGCAATTACTGTAAATCAGTTGGCAGAATATTGCAAAACCAACATTATCAAAATACAGAGACGGGATAAGATTTTAAGAGATGCCAGGTTATTGTGTCTGTGCGACTAGTTTTCAAAATTGAGGTTTGTTTGTTTGTTTGTTTATAAGTGTTTAACGGCCTATCAACAGCTAAGGTCATGTAAGGCCGGGCAAACGGGTTCGATCCCATTTTAACCTGCTGCATTGGGGGGAAAATCCCAAACTCAGAACGGAATATTTACATCGAGAACAAATATATTCAGCCCTGAAATTAGAATAACCTGACCTGGTGCCAGGTACATACCACACCAAGTCACTTGGCCCCTTCCCCTAAAATAGGATTACGAATATCTAATACTCACATAAGGGGTATAACCAGTTTCAACTGTCGCATACAAAATGCCAAAGACGTATGTGAGGGCCAAACCAGGTCTCCAGTCGGGATTCCGGTAAGGATGAACCCCGATCGTTAAATTACCCGTCGCATGCTCCCATCTGCCACCCACAAAAATTGAGGTAAATTCTCTGCAAATTCATAGAAATATTGTAATTTGATCGACATCTAAAATGTAGCATTGGCTTCATTGTCACCTGGCGACCAATTAACAGCAAGGTTAAGTTGCCATCAAACTTGTAATCTACCTTAGCTGCAGCCAGTGACAGATAATATGCAAATGACTTGGCAACATGTAGCTACCAGAGTAGCCAAACAGAAGTAATATGCAAATGACTTGCCAACATGTAGCTACCAGAGTAGCCAATCAGAAGTAATAGGCAAATTACTTCCCAACATGTAGCTACCAGAGTAGCCAAACAGAAGTAATATGCAAATGACTTGCCAACATGTAGCTACCAGAGTAGCCAATCAGAAGTAATAGGCAAATGACTTGGCAACATGTAGCCACCAGAGTAGCCAAACAGAAGTAATATGCAAATGACATGGCAATAGTCACTTAATATGCAAATAACTTGGCATATCTATTGACCTAATTCACCAATCATATAACTTGGAAGTATGTAGTCACCATCCTTACCAATCGAGCACTATGGCAATATTTAGTAGCCTCTTCCAAAGTAATATGCAAGACGGTGGGCATGAGTAGTGATCATATGCCCACCAATCGTAACCAGTATGTAAATTAGCAGTTACAATGTTAACCAATGACAACATTGAACACATTTTATGTCTACCGGGTAACAGAAACAGCAATATATGCCAACTTCTGACAAACAAATGTTAATTTACATCAGCAATTGTACATTACAAATTATAAATTCACTGGTTAAATAAAGTAGAACAGTTTCATTTTTTCCATTAATTATACAATAAACCGCTCAACTAAAACCATTTGTAATGTGTTCAAATTAATAATCACTTGTGTCATCTGCGAGTCCATTCAAATGAGTAGTTGCAAAGACAGTAAAACATGTTTCACTATGGGTCTTTAGAATGACCTCCCTTATCATTTAGCAATTGTTGATTTTGATAAAAAGAAAAAACATATTAACCCTTACAAAGCTGAATTAAATTTTGTCGTCTGCTGTGTATATTTTATTTTCCATTTTTCTCATAAAAAATATGGTTTGGCAACAATTTATAATCATTTCCAATGGAAATGATTCTAAATTGCTGTCAACCCATGTTTTTATTGAGAATGAAGAAAAAATAAAACACAAGCAGATGACAATTTACAGGGTTCAATCTAAGGGTTCAACGATAGTTTTCCATGAATGGTGTCGAAAGTTGACAATGTTTCTGTATGAGCTAAGAAACTTGTCAACTGAGTTTGTTTTGTTTGTTTGTTTGTTTGTTTATTGGTGTTTAACGGCCTATCAACAGCTACGGTCATGTAAGGCCGGGCAAACAGGTTCGATCCCGTTTTAACCTGCTGCATTGGGGGGAAAATCCCAAAATCAGAATGGAATATTTACATCGAGAAAAAGTATATTCAACCCTGAAATTAGAATAACCTGACCTGGTGCCAGGTCCATACCACACCAAAGCCACTTGGCCCCTTCCCCTAATATAGACTTACGAATAATCGTAACTCACATAAGGGGTATAACCAGATTCAACTGTCACATACAAAATGCCAAAGACGTATGTGAGGGCCAAACCAGGTCTCCAGTCGGAATTCCGGTAAGGATGAACCCCGATCGTTAAATTACCCATCACATTCTCCCACCTGCCACCCACCAACTGAGTTTGTATGTCATTAACAGAGAATATCTCTAATTGTTGAATTCATTATTAGCGATACTCTGAAGTATGCCCGGGCCATTAGATAAGCCAAATGCTAGAACTACATCGACAGCCAATGAAATCAGACAGCAGTATGACAGCACATGTACATTAAATTAATTGTGACAGTACATTTACAAAACTACCGTACAAAATAAACTATTCAAAACTAAACGGGTAATAAACTACAAATAACTACAGTAAACTGTGTAAACACTAACATGATGATTCATGGTCCACCATGATGAAAAGGGGCTTATTGTGTGTACTTTCTGATCACCAGGGGCCTGTTTCACTAAACTGTTTACAATAAAACAGTTACTGTTCTTACGAAGATCTTTATGAATTGGTTTCTCACATTAACGTTATAGTCACAAATGCTACCATTTTCCACCTACGTGTAGACCACATCATTAACCCTTACTACACTGAATTAAATGTTGTCTGCTGGAAATGTTTTATTTTCAATATTTCTCGACAAAAACCTGGTTTTGACAGTACATGAGAATCGTCTCCAGTGCATTAAGCATTAATGAAAAACACATCCACAAAAGCTTTGCCAGCATCAGCTATAAGTGTAAATGTTATTGTAAATTTCAATTTTGGACTTATTTTAGTAGTACAAAGTTCATTGAGTGAGTGAGTGAATAGGGTTTAACGTCCGCTTTCTGACATAGAGGTACAAGCCTCAGGGAGTCTACACGCAGACGGGTCAACGGGGTCGAGTCCCGTATCCACCTGTCCAAGGGGGGTAAATCCCAACTTCAGAACTCAATATTTACAATCAAAATATATATTCAGTCCTGAAATTAGAACAACCTGATCTGGTGCCAGGCCCTCGCCACACCAGCATCATTTATCCCATCCCCTAAAAGTAATAGGATTAGCGCTAATCTTACTTTTATATATGGGGCATAGCCCGACTCAACTCTCACATACAAGAAAGCCAAAAATGCACATGAGGGCCAAATCCGGTATAGTGGGTTCCGGAAAGTATGAACCCAATCGTTAAGCCAGTTTAGTCGCCTTTTACGACAAGCAATGGCTACTGCAGCACTATTCTCAGGATCAGTTGATCCCGCCCCGGTGCCTGCACGGGGCCAAAGTTCATTGAAAAGGGCCGTATGAATCTGTTTTGTTTGTTTAAGAGCCTATCAACAGTATGAATCTATTTTGTTTGTTTAACAGCTTATCAACAGCTAAAGTCATTTAAAGTCGGGCCAACGGGTTCGATCACGCATTCAACCTGCTGCATTGACGAGTCTGACGGATTGTTTTAATTGATTGGTTGGTTGACTTATTGACAGAATACGGTTTTGCATCTGTTCGACACGGTCATTGATAAGTGGAAGCACACCAATCATAATTTATCGCTGAAACACTAAATAGTGAACAGCGAAGACCTCGATCAGATGCGAGATGGGCATACATTTGGCGACAACAATAAGCCCCTTTCTTTCATGGAGAAACACATTTGAGACAAGCCAGATGATTTCATACCCAAGAAGACGTGCAATTATTCATGAAAAATATTTACAGAAACTGTGATATTTTCTGCAAATGAAATTGAAAGTTCATAACATTTTAAGAGCAAACACTGATTAGAATTCTGCATTTGCTATGCAAATTTCGTCAACTTTCGACATCATTTACAGAAAATATCAAAGTCTTTGTAAATATTTTTTTATGAAAATCGCCCATCTTCTAGAGTACAAAATCACATGGCTTGTCTCATTTATGCAATATAACAAAACAGCTGGCTGATACTAAAATATTCCAAAATAAGTTATCAGCGATGTGTAAATAAATAAACAATCACAACACAAGAGCGAGACACGGTACAAGGAATTATAACACAAATACATATGATATAAACCATATATAAGCTTCATATAATTCTATTTACGTTTGCAGGATTATTCGACAGATACAAAATCATATATAACGCAAATAAATGCAAAGAAAAGGTCAGTTTTCAAATGCAAAAATGTGATCTACGACAAAGTGAGATCATTATGGCAGGTCCCAGCACAATACCATACAAGGCTATCCTGTAGACAATGTGCCACATTGCATGGCGATAATTGATTAACCCTTACTTTGCTGAATTAAATTTTGTCGTCTGCTGGAAATATTTTATTTTCAATATTTCTCGATAAAAACGTGTGTTGGCAGCACATGAGAATCGTCTCCACTGGAGACGATTCTCATGTGCTGTCAAAACACGTTTTTTGTTAAGATTTAAGGCAAAAATGAAAAACAGCAGACGACAATTTTCGTCTCCCGCGTAGTAAGGGTTAAATAGGATTTTGAAGAAAAAAAAAACAACAGAATACAATTCTAATATACAAGTTTCTTTTCTGTGTTCTGCACATTGTGATTAGGAAAACAAACTTTACAGATGACATATGTAGTATATAGGCAATCCCACATAAACATTACATAACCATAAATTTAATTTCAGAAAATTGTGATAAAATCTGCATGTTTTAGAATTTATTGAGGTATCTAATTTTTTTGGCTCACATAAATGATGAAATCGGACAATTTCTTTTTTCAGGTACTTTGGTTGCAATGAATCTGTAACTGGTGATCAAACAATCTACACAAATAAAATAAAAATCAGTTACAGCAAGTATCGTGCACGCAGCGAGACACTATCACAGGATGAGTTTGTACGACACCGTGCCAGACGTTATGAGAAACGATACTTGTCTCGGCGCTGTACATGAAAGACAGAAATGACAACTGTATAAATAGCCACATTACAGGATGTAATATATCAGATGATCCAGGCCCGCATTTCATTTCATAGTCCTAGGTTGTATTGATTTGATTTCATGGTGTTTAACAGCCTGTCAACAGCCAAGGCCATTTAAGGCCGGGCCAACAGGTTTAATCCCGTATTCAACCTACTGCATTGGGATGTATTTGTTTGTTTGTTTGTTGGGGTTTAACGGCCTATCAACAGCTAAGGTCATTTAAGGCCGGGTCAATGGGTTTAGTAATAAATCTCATATATTACCTGTACAAGTACATATACATTTTCAAGTACATGTACAAATGGGGGAAAATCCCAAAATCAGAACTAAATATTTACAATAACAGAACTATATATTCAGCCCTGAAATCAGAATAATCATGATCTGATGTCAGGTCCTCGCCACACCAGAATCACTTGGCCCCTCCCAAAAGCAGTAGGATCAGTAATAATCTTACTACTTTTATAATGGGCAATAATCCAATTCAACTCTCAGGTAACTAAAGAGCCAAAGATAAAAACGTACCTGAGGGCCAAACCAGGCAAATCGTGATTCCTATAAGGAGGAAGCCATACCATTAATTTACGCCGTCTCATTATGATTGATGTAAGAAAGTGTAGTTATGGTCCCCGCATGTAAGTGGCTGCAACTATTGCATTAACACACATATTGCAAAAACTTTAACAAACATTAGTAATTTGACCTTGGGTATGTGGGTTGCATGGGTGAGCTACAGATTGGAAGTATGGGTGAAAACAAAAAAGGCATATGAAGTTTCAAGTCAATGCAACTTAATATTGCAGAGATGTATTAACCCTTTCGACCACACAGACCGTAAAGGCAAGATTTGCAAACACTGTAGATCCAGATGAGCCAGCTTGTAGCAAGCCGGCTCATCAGGATCTACAGTGTTTGTCAGTATTTTTCAGATATTTTAAAATACCCCTCATCTCATAAATGGAATAGTCCAGAATGAGCATGGAAGTATCAATGCAATAAATGTATGGATGAAAGGGTTAAACACTTTTGGATGGACTCCCAGATAACACTGTGATCATGATAGTGCGACTCTCGACCAGCCGCGACAAAAATCAGCAATCCCCGACTCGGCAAGACATTTGTAGGTGAATACTTGACTCAAGCAATCAGAGGTGGGTAATTCAGCACATGCTTAGGAAACGTGTTAGTTATAAGTAAGCAGTAAGCATGATTATATAGATGTTTTGATGGTGGCAGTAATTTGAATGATGTAATTTAATCAAATAAATAGCACAATATTATAAACATACAAACTTGCCAGTGTGAGGATGCCACAATAATGAGGTAATATAAGACATAGAGTATAGATGAATTTGTGCTAATACTCAAAATCATGAACTTGGATTGGTCAACACTGAGCAGCACTCAGTCTTGGCCAATCAAACTACGTGATTTCGAGCACGAATTTGGATAACATGCCTCAACACCAAATGTTCTAATGACATGACCTTGATTGATTGGTTGATTGGGGTAATATTTGTATGAGTATAACATCCATGAAAGTCAAGGTGACCAAGGTCAAGGTCACTTGATTGACACTGGATGGAGAGCCATCAAGGTGAGGAAGCTATTGATGACGTCTAGTAATGATCTCACTAGTGGATCAGGAGATATTCAAAATGTACAACGCCTACAATGCCGCAATTGTGACCAATAGGTCTCACCATCCACCAACCAACATGGGCGAGACAAAAACAGCAGCTGTGCATCCTCTTTGTGGGTTCACTATTGACTCATTAAAAGGATCTTACTATTTTAAACAATTCACAGAATCATTGAGTAGTCAAGATGCCGAAAAGTGCAGATATGTCAATGTATATCACATAAAGAAACAAATAGTTCGGCCTATGTCATGCCTCTTTGGATTTCTCAGATCACAATGTATAGGTATATATGCCACAACAATTCAAGAAATATGCTTCAACAATTGGAATATTTTCACTATTTCTCTTGCATAAATAGTTGGTAAATTAGACCAGCATATTATTTCCGTAATTACTTCATTTCTTGATTGAGACCAATTCATTAATTTAATTTTTTCTTCTAGTTTTCTCCACGAAAAAATATATGTTGTGACCACTCATTTGAACCGTCTCATCGAGACGGTTCAAATGAGTGGTCACAACATATACCTTCATTGAGAAACAAAGAAAAAATTGTTTTAGAATTGATATTGTGGTATGGGCATGAAACAATATAAACAAATGTAGATTCGCACGCCGGCAACAGTGTAGATCTACGAAGCGTAAACAGGAACACACATATAAACATGTAGATATTGTAATTCACCACACACAACAGGACTTCAGCCATCAAAGACCAAACTTCCAGTTTTCTCAATTAAGTATGTCTATCAACTACGCATAACTGATGTTACTTGTAAACTGCTTGTTCCATCAAAATATATATATGATTATGCTAAAGGTACATGCCCACGCAGCAGGCACAAAATGTTCTTTATAGGAATTAAATAAGTATATAATTATGTCACTATTCCACCAGTTCTAAAAATTACGAGTGCCCGCTATACAAATATAATCATTTATTAATTATCAATTTACTGTTAGCGACGCGCGGCGGTAACAGTCTATTTTGATAATGTGCGTGGACGACGACTTTCACATCACGGCTTGCGGTGCGCATGCGCAGTCTACTACGCACGCCAGTAGGCTTCCCAATATGTAAACAAGAATATCAACATGTTGAAACGTCCAGGATGGAAATTGTATGAAACGGTCACGGGTGTCGGCCAAAAAAAAAAGGCGAAATGTCTGAGGGACAGGCAGTACAGAGAGAGAGAGTGGTTAATAATTTGGCGACCAGATCAGCAAATGGAAAGAGTTACGTGGAGATTTAGATTTGGACTCGAACAGAGATTTTTCTTCTCAACTTCCGATACTTCACTGCGCATGTCAAAGATGTGATATGATTGACCGGGTCACGTGACACGTATTGGTAAAAATAGCACGAGGTCGGAAAATACCCTTTCTGGTCGAGGCATATAAAATGCGATTTAACACCAATTAACACGCGCCGTAATTAAAAATAACTCGTTAGTTGGTAGACAAATGGCTCATATGTCATGACAGAAAATGAAAAGTAGTAGTACAGTGTAACTGCTGCGTGGGCATGCATCTTTAACCCTCATCTGCTGTTTTTCATTTTTGCCTTAATTCTTAACAAAAAATATGTTTTGGCAGCACATGAGAATCGTCTCCAGTGGAGACGATTCTCATGCGCTGTCAAAACAGGTTTTTATCAAAAAATATTGAAAACAAACATTTCCAACAGACGACAAAATTTAATTCAGCGTAGTAAGGGTTAAGCAGTACGGGGAATCATGTGCCAAACACGGCTTTAATTTCAAAATATTTGAAATGATAAGCCGCCATTTATTGTCACAAAATAGAATTCCACATTTGCTATGAAAATTTTAGTTAACTTTCGATGTCATTTACAGAAAATATTGTAAATATTTTTCTTCAGAAATTGCATATGTTCGTAGGTACAAAATCACATGGCGTGTCTCGTATGTGATAATCCCATTTATTCAGACAGGATTCAGACAGGATTCAGAATGGATACTAATCACATTCAGACATTATAGAAATGATACACCTCATTTTAGATAGCAGTAAGTTGTTTTCCACAGCATTTACAGAACACGAGTCCAATTTTGTGTGGCGAATGACAACGACGGAATTACAGTTGTTATAACTGAGAAACTATTGGTCCCATTGCTCAAGGGCAGAATCCCGATGTAATTTTCTCCATGGTGGATAAATA